>CM070517.1:26135074-26609724 GCA_036346375.1 Guadua angustifolia
GAGTCCAATGGAGTAATCATTCAGAAAATGAAGCAACCCGGAGCGTGAAGATGATTTGAAGGCGAAATTCCCAAACCTATTTTCTAGTCACCTTGAATCTCGGGTCGAGATTAAGTAAGGGAGGTTTGTAACATCCCAAAATTTCAGTTTTTTTTAATTAATTAATTAATATTATTTTATTGCTAATTATGGATTTTATGTTTTTCTGAATTTATTTGGATTTTCTTAGATTTATTTGAATTCTTTGGAATTAAAATACATTATCTTTGTCAAGAAATAATTATAAAAGAGATTTGCAAAATAAATTTTTCTGAAAATATTTTATTTAAGTCTAGAATAGCTCAAAGTATTTTTGAGAATTTTACGAATTTTTAGAGTATTTTAAGGCCCCAAATAAATCAAAACCTTTATTGGAATAAATAAAAAGGAAATTAGGAGATTATGGAATGAATAGTAGAGGGCCGCCCATACCTTTGTGCATGCCGGGCGGAATAGGAAACCCTAAACATCCGCCGTCTGTTCGAGATCGAGCAGTTCGATCGTCTTCTCCGATGGAAGGTGTGCCTCGCCGTCTTCGACCGGGACATCGCCGTCGCCCTTGAACTTTCCATCCACGCCGCGCCCGCCGGGTATAGAAGGACCCCCCGAGCCCCCTCCGATACTCACCTTGAGCCACCGCATATTTCCTCTCACACGCCGTCGCTAGATAGCCACCGTAGCAGCCGCGCGCCGTCGCCGGAGTTTTCCGAAGCATTGCGCCGAGTTTACATCGCCGCCGGGATTCTCTTCCGAAGATTCAAGCCCAGATTCGAGTCCCTCGTGCTGCGCCGCATCCGAATCACCACCTCTTTCTCGCCGGAGTGCACTCGTTCGCCGTCGGGAGCATCGTCGTCCTCGAGTCCGGCCGGCTGCGCCACCGTGTTTTCATCACCGCTCGGGAAGCACCTCAGCCGTTTGATCAACCAACAACGCTCGAGATTCGTCCACATCATCAACTAGGGTGGGTTAATACTCCCTTGACACGTGGCGCCACGTGGATTGGTGGTTTATGTGGCGCTGAGGTGGCATCGAGCTGGCATTGCGTGGCGGCACACGTGGGCACATGTGTCAGCTGACGTCGGAAAATCAGATTTTTTTTCGATATAAAATAATTCACTAAATTCGGAAATTCTATTTTCAGGGTTATTTTCAGGATTTTCCAAACTTCGAAACCTTATAACTTTTGCATACGAACTCGGATTGAGGTGATTCAAATTCCTAAAAATTTGTAAAAATGAGATCTTTCTAATGGTGGCTTTTATTTGAATTTTTGAATTTGTTTGCTCTTTGATTTTGGTTTTTATTTGCTTTTCTCTCTCGATTCGCGTAGACGTTGAATTGTGCGAGGCTTCTGAAGGGGATTTCTCAGCTCAGGAGTTATTTTCAGACCAAGACCAGGAACTTAACCAAGGCAAGTTGTGCTTTGATCATGTTGCACCCATAGATTAGATTGCATGCTATTTTGCTTTAACTTATCACTTGTTATTCTATGTTTATAAATGATTTCAACTTAACTTCGGGATTAGCTATTGTACCCTTTGAATTACACCCTACCTTGTTAAATTGTATGCCATGATCCACTTGTCACCCTAGGTTGGTTAATTATAGTTGGTTAATAGAAAATCAACATGGATGGTTAGAACGACATAGAATTGCTTAGCCATGCCACGTTTTCACATGCTCATGGAATATTGCTTAATAATCTTGACTAATGGAATATGGAACAATGATGATAATTTGTGGGCCATGTGTGGTCGCACAAAGAGATTGAGTTGTTGTGGCAACGGAGTCACGCAACGATATTGATTTGTGAAGAGCACGTGGTGCTTGGTAATCAACCGGGAGATAATCACTTTAGATTGAAGCAAGTGGAAAGGGCAAGGGTGCCAGGGTAGGCCCGATGGGCGAAGGGTATGTGTAAGTCTTGCTTTAATCAATCCTAAGGACTTAACCTTGCGAGCCTTTGACCTGAGTCAAACTTGCGACCACATCGTCTGTTATGGGGCGACCTAGTGACTAATTTGCAAATGCTTAACTTAAGTGCTATCTTGGTGGTGTGAGTCCGGGTATTACGGAGGAAACTCACATGGCGCAAGAGGGGCCCTGTTGCGGTGGTTTTAGCCCTTGGTGTTGAAACCTTAGCGGGTAGCACCGGGTTAAGAGGATGCATTGTAAAAGCTTTGTTATAATCGTTACTTTGTGTGGTGTATGGTTATATCGTGTGGGTAAAGTGCATAACCTCTGCAGAGTGTACAATCTATTCGGATAGCCGTGCTCACAGTATTGAGCAATACTAAAATTACAAATAAGGGTAGTTAAGTAAAATGATGGATGGGATGGCGGGATGCCATGTGGATAATGGAATTTGATTTAGGTTGAGACTTGGGTTGATTTGTAAACAATGGAATCTAATTACTTGTTATTATTTGTTTTACTGTCTTTTCAATCTACATATTGCTTATGTTTGAAAATCTTTTCATCGCTTATGAACCATAAGCCTTCCTTTGAAATAAGCTCGCATATAGTTATAATAGAAATGCATTACATGCACAACTTGTTGAGTGCGTGTTGGTGTACTCACCCTTACTTACAAAACAACAACAGTGGAGGAGTCATCGCCTGTGCTTGAGGAGGACTATCAGGTGGACGCGAGTCACTAGGCCAAGCCTTGTCAGTCGCCTGTGGTGTACTGATGAGTCACTACGCCTTTTACGATTTTCCATGCATTTATCTTATTTTATCTTAGTCTTGCCCCATGAGGCCGAATAAATGTAAGTGATCATAAGATCATACACTAGTTATATTAAATAAATGAAGTCTTATTGTTATTATCGTTGTGTATGATGTGATGCTTACTAATGTTAAGCCGTGTGCACTAGCATTGATCACAGGAATAGTGCGGCATACGGTGGGTCCGAATTGGTGAATTCGGGTCCTTACATAGATGATACGTATTATCTGTCGTATTTTAATAGCGCAGGAGGATGCTAAAGAGTGTTGAGCTTACTTCTGTGCACGCCAAGTGCAACAGGAGCATGCCACTCTGCCCTTGCCACATTAGCCTTTCCTGTCGCTTTTCCTTGCCGCAATAGGAGCCTCTGCTCTTCTTGCCACGGAAGGCCTACTCCTCTCGTGCTAGCCGTACGATGTCACAGTGTAATAGCATTAAAATAAAAAGAATGTGAAATTCAAATTTTAAATCCGAATTTTGGGCTTGAATTGAATTTCCACTGTTTATTGAATTTCTCTGATTTTTTCCATTTAAAGAAATACTTTTAATGGTTAAAGAAGTGAATTCTATTTTAAGTTTCAAAATCAAACAAACATAAAATATGAAGAAAATTTATTTAAATCCTAATTAACTCTTAGATCATCTCCAAAAAGTTTTAGGAAAATTTTAAACCATTTAATTTCTTTAGAAAATAAAAAACAACAAGATATAAATGGAACATCAACATTATCGAATTTTGAAACATTATAGAAGATTTATCATCATCTAAAATTTCTATGATAGCTTGGGAATGACCTCAGAACCTCACAAAAAAATTTACGAAATTTCCAAATTTATTTATTAGCTCAATAAATTCCAAGCTCAAATTCTACCCAAAATCAAAATGAAGAACTCCCCCTTTCTCTCTCCTCTAGTGACTTGGGCCCAACCGTCAGTGTCACTAGTGATGAAGGCCCACCAGTCAACCCCCTCTCTCCCCCCTAACTCTATTGTTTCTATGCTAGTGGCCCCAGGCCCATGAGCCACGCTCCACCCCCACCGCGCCTAGGCCGTGAGCGCCTGTGAGCCGTCTGCTCCATGCATGCACCCATGCGCCCGCATCAGGAATTTTTTTTATTTAAT
The DNA here is from genome assembly GCA_036346375.1 of Guadua angustifolia. Taxonomy (NCBI): domain Eukaryota; kingdom Viridiplantae; phylum Streptophyta; class Magnoliopsida; order Poales; family Poaceae; genus Guadua; species Guadua angustifolia. The sequence continues at coordinate 26,138,967 of CM070517.1, forward strand.
ATTTATTTTAAATCTTTTTTTCAAAACTAATCGGCGGGGCAAAAAAATTTGAAAAGTAGGCGCCCATCGCCCAATGCGGGCGATCGCCTGATCTTGAGGCGACAGTGCCACCGCCTAACACCATAGCGAAATTTCAAATTTTTAACGGCAGAGCAAAAAAAAATTGAAAATAGACCTATCGCCTTAGTACGGGGTGATCGCTCGGTACTGGGGCGATTGGCACTGTAGCACTGCTACTGTAGCAAAAAATTCCGCTTTGCGGCGCTGCGCCCGGCCGAAGGCTTCCACTAATTTGGTGTGAAGAAAAAGGAGCCCTCCATCTCTGCAGTTTATGCCAGTTTTGCTCCACCAGTACATGCATGCACCGCACGGCTAGACCAAGAAAGAATCAACTGCTCAGCAGATGATGCTTCAACATATAAGCAGCTCGGTTGGTCGAGTGAGAAATTTACAGTCGTTTTCATGTTAAGCTTGTCATCTATGCTCGATCAGACCCGTGCGAGCTTTCGATCGGACGGCTCTAAGCTGCCACGGGAACGGTGCCGCAAGGTTCGCACCGCTTGTAGTACAGCGAAGCTCGCTGCGCGGACGTTTAATCCAGTTAAGCAACAGGGAAGGAAGGAGGCAGCACGCAATCAGCGGCAGCTCGTCCTGCGTTAGGGCGTTGACACCTCACCTGCGTTTTTTTTTGGTAATTTTTTCCGGTTGAATACCCAAAAAAAAAAAATTTGCTACAGTAGCAGTGCTACAGTGCCAATCGCCCCGTACTGGGGCGATAGGTCTATTTTCAATTTTTTGTGCTCTGCCGTTAAAAATTTGAAATTTCGCCGTTGCGAGCCGTTAGGCAGGGTACCTGTCGCCCTAGTACCGGGCGATCGCCCCGTACTGGGGCGACGGGCGCCTACTTTTCAAATTTTTTTGCCCCGCCAATTAGTTTTGAAAAAATGATTTAAAATAAATATTAAATAAAAAAATTCCCCGCATCAGCACTTGGCTACACCAGTGCCAACCTTCCCCTCCCCCTCTCGCTGCTTGTGGTCCTTCCTCACTCCAGGCCCATAGGCGGAGCCGTGGGGGGGCGTGATGGGGCCTAAGCCTCCCCCCCCCCCCCCCGTCGGTCCATGTAAATAGCAGAGCCGGTATCATACTATCATGTAACAACACAAGGGCCAAGGCCACTAGGCCAGTACGTACGCAACGTCCGTAAATAACGTTTTGCCTTCTCCGTTCGCAAGGCCGGCGGCGCGACTCCGTGTCTCCGTTCGTTCACGAACAACTCCGCGCGAGGCGAGAGTAAACGACGTTTCGCCTTCTCCGTCGCGTCGCAAAGCGCGAACGCATGTGTCTCCGTTCAATCGCGACCGCAGCGACGGGTCACGGAGACGCAGGGGCAGCGACTCATGCGAGGTCAGCGAGTGTGATGAAACAATCGACGGCGCGAGACTCCACGAGGTCATGCGTGTGATGATCGGTTGTCGGAGACACATCGCCGACGCAAGGCGTCTGCGCCGCCACCGTCGATAAGGTATTATTAATTATTATATATTTTCTGTTGTACTAATCTATAATAGGTACTAGGTAATCTATTAATTATCAAGGATTAGGGCATCAAACTACATCAAGCTACATCGATTTAATATCTATAATTCTGATTTTTAGATGAAAAGATATTTTACGTCTTTATCAAAATCAAAGTCATCCGATGAGACACCATCTACATAAATTTACATGTTGTACTTACTATATATTAAATTTTGAATATCAATCATTAGTTAAGGTTCACTTCATTCTTATGCCCCCTCCTTTAGAAATTTCTAGCTCCGCCACTGCCCGGCCCCACTTGCCAGGAGCTCGTGTCGCATGTTGTACGCACTCCAACTTACGCCGGCTCGCCTCTCGCGCAGAGCTTGCTCACCACATCACCTCTCCAAAACTGACTTTGCTCACCAAGATGTGGACTACCTCTAGCCAGCACCATGATCAACCGTGCTCACCAAGACACCGACCTTCCTTTTTGGAATTTTTTTTAAATAATATATTTTTTAAAGAAAATTACAGAAATAATATGCCAAAAAAATTACAGAAATACCCGTCTGTCGCAATTTGGAATAGATACAAACAATCTGTCATAGTTTGAATTGCGAAATAGCCGTTAATCGCAATTTGGAATTGCGATGACAGATCTGCTTCTCTGTCATAATTCCAAATTGCGGTCGAGGTCTGTCATAACCTCTCCGTCATAATTTGGAATTGCGACAGACGCATTTCCATCGCGCCGAGGCCTTGACCTCATTTCTTCCAATACCGAAAGCCATGCCACGGAGGAAAAAGAGAGAGCGCCACGAAAAAGAGAAGGAGAGGAGAGGAGGAAGAGAAGGGAGAGGAAGAGGAGAGGAGAGGAGGAGAGGAAGGAGAGGAAGAAGAGGAGGAGGATTTCGTCGCGGTTGAGGTAAAATTTGTTGTCAATTTTTTGTAATGTTCATTCTAGTGATCAAATTAAGATTAGCAAAAATTGTATAACTAGTTTAGTTCGGTATTGATTAAATTAGGGTTGAAATATAACGTTGAAATAATAAACTAATTTAGTTCGGTAGTGATCAAACTAGTTTAAATATAGTGTTGAAATAATAATAAACTAGTTTAGCTCGGTAGCACTACTACAAAACCCTCATTCTTGCCGGTCTATCACTTTGGGTTCGGCTAGAACCGGCGGTGATAACACTTTTACCGCCGGTTCAAAAGCTAAACCGATAATGATACTATTATTGCGGTTCTTCTTAAAAACCGCGATGATAAGTTATTATCACCGCCGGTTCTCAACAAGAACCGGCGGTGGATAATTATCACCGCCGGTTCGAATTGAACCGACAAAGATAATATTTTTTGAAAAAATCATAACTTTTGCATACGAAGTCAGATGGAGACAAAATTTATATGAAACTTGTAGCTCTCGATGACGATTATTTGGACATTTAAATGACTTCAAATAAAAAAGTTGTCAACTACAAAGTTGTAGATCTCATCGAGAGCTACAATTTTCATATAAGTTTTGTCTCCATCCGACTCCATATGTAAAAGTTATGATTTTTTAAAAATATTAGCTTGTTCGGAATACGAACTGTCGGTGAGACTATTATCACTGCCGGTTCTCAACAAGAACCGGCAGTGATAATAGTATTACTGCCGGTTCGGAATCGAACCGGCAATAATACTATTTTTTGAAAAAATCATAACTTTTACATACGAAGTCGGATGGAGACAAAATTTATATCAAAATTGTAGCTCTCGATGAGATCTACAACTTTGTAGTTGACAACTTTTTTATTTGAAGTCATTTAGATGTCCAGATAATCGTTGAAACGTTTGAATATGTAGAGATAAAAGTTGCCAATGATTATTTGGATATTTAAATGACTTCAAATAAAGTTGTCAACAAAGTTAGATTCATCGAGAGCTACAATTTTCATATAAGTTTGTCTCCATCCGACTCCGTATGTAAAAGTTATAATTTTTGAAAATATTAGCCCGTCCGAATACTTAATCGGTGAGATTATTATCACCGGTTCTCAACAAGAACCGGCAGTGATAATAGATACTGCCGGTTCGGAATCGAACCGCAATGATACTATTTTTGAAAAATCATAACTTTTGCATATGGAGTCAGATGAAGATAAAGTTTATATGAAAATTGTAGCTCTCGATGAGATCTACAACTTTGTAGTTGACAACTTTTTATTTGAAGTCATTTGAATGCCCAAATAATCGTTAAAACTTTCGGATGTGAAGGGATAAAAGGAACATATATCTTATACTAGTTGAGAAGTGTGTGTTAGGTGAGATGGTAAGGAGTGTTTACGCTGTCAGAGGTCACTGAGTTGAATCCTAGCAACCGCACGCTGCTGATTTCGTCTAAAATCGTGTGACTTGTGGTTTGCGACGCGATCGTGCGTAATAGTGAATACTGAGTTGGTTCAGTGCAAATAAATATATTTTTGATTTTATCAGCGATTTTTGGATTTATACTATCATCGCCGGTTCTAGTTAGAACCGCGATGATACAAACTATCATCGCCGGTTCCACAACCGCAGTGATAGTCCGATTATCATCGCCGATTACATACCGGTTCCAATACCCGCAGTGATGTCGATTGGAACCGCGGTGATGTGGTGTTCTGTAGTGGTGTAGTGATCAAACTAGCATTGAAATAATAAAATTGTATTACTAGTTTTTTTGTAATATTCATTGTAGTAATCAAACTAGGGTTGAAATATAGCGTTGAACTGTATTAGAAATTAGAAAAAAAATTGTATTATGAATTAGGGTTAGCAATAGTTTAGTTCGGTTGTATTACTAGTTTTATAAAAAATGATTTAGTGATTTTGAATTTAGCGAGTTAGCGATAGTTTATTTAAATTCTGATTTAGCGATCAGATTGTATAGAATTTTAATTATTTAGTAGGTAGTTTACGGTATTTCGTTGTATTACTAGTTTTATAGAAAAACGATTTAGTGATTTTGAATTTTGCAGGGTTAGCAGTAGTTTATTTAAATTCACGATTTAGCGATCGGATTGTGTAGAGTTTTAATTATTTAGTAGCTAGTATACGGGGATTGTGTCGTGTGTTCCCAAAACCCGCACAAGCTCTCTCGGCACGTAGTAGGTGAAGAGTATCGGTGCGACGTCAGCCAACCTGCGCAATAGCAAAAATATTCATCATAGAACAAAATGATATTACCTGTTGTAATATCGGGTGTAGAGTATGTCGTCGTATGAGTAGATTAAGAGTTGAAATATGGTAGCGTTTTGTCGTGCCATCATTAAAAATCAATGGAATGTTTGACAGGTATGGACGAACGAGTAGAATTTAAAATACACTACGGAGAAGGGGTTCCGCAGATGGGTGCACAAGGGGTGGAACTTAGTCATTTTCCAAGTGTTATGGCTGGCCTGTCACGTGCTGGTGAGCGTTCGTGGGGCACGGTTAACAGATGGTTGTACAACATGTTCTCCTTGGATAGGAAATTGCATGATCTGAAGCTGCACGGAGTGGGGTCTCGGAGACGGGATTACACATACTGGGAGTTAGTAGAACTGAAGGGGCCGAAGTCCTGGAGCTCGTACATAAGATTGACAACTGAAAATGGTTGGCCATTAGTGTTGTGTAACATCCCAATTTTTAGCCTTTTTAATTAATTAATATTATTTTAATGCAATTTATGTTTTGTGATATTTCTGGATTTATTTGGACTTTATGGAATTTATTTGAATTAATTTGAATTACATAATATTACTTTCTATTAAGAATTAATTATAAATATATAAATTCAAAATAAAGTTTTTATGAAAATATTTTATTTAGGTCTAGAATGATTCAAAGTATTTCTGAGATTTTCCCGGGATTTCTCCTAGTGGTTTTGGTTGCTTAACTTAATCAAGCTATTGCTGCAATTATCTTAATTGGAAAATCTCTAGAATTTCGGTAGTGCTTCCGCAGCCATCGATCCTGCATCAAGCAACCGAGGAAAGGCCGCGTTGTACCGAAATTAGCCATCGTTGAATCAACCGAAGAAATCTCGATCGGAAGACTCGCGTAGCCATGATTGCATGGGACTCGGCCATCTCGATCGTAGAAATTCCGCTCGTGTTGGCGTAGGGAAAATACAAGCGCAGCTGGCTTCCGATCAGGATTGGGATTAGGAGCCGGAGTCGACGTGTCCGATAGGATTTCCATCAAGCAAAGACACAGTATCCGGACCGTGAAGCTATGCGACGTATTCGGCCGGGACGTGGCCACCTCGACCGAAGGAATTGTGCGGGATGATGTAGCTGCGAGCGGGCGCCGTTGGTTACCGAGAAGGCTTGGCCGACGTGTCCAGTAGAGAACGATCGAGACCAGACGCGTGAAGCCAATTGATTCGGTAGCGGGCAGCGAAGGAATTCTTCCATACCGTAACCGTTCCGAAGTCTTGAATTGGCGCCGAGATTGGCAAGGTTTCGGAGTCCTGGGCGCGCAAGAGAAGGACGAGCGCTCACTATTTAAGCCGTGCGTTCGGGCGACGCCAGAACCAAGCGAGCGGCAGAAAAGAGGAAAAGAAAATCGTGAGCCGAGTTGTCGCCGAGCAAGTCGCGTCGTCGAGGAAAAATCGCGAAGTCGCAGCATCGCCAGGAGATTTCCGAGCGCGCACTGCCGGGTTGTCGCCGAAGAGCCTTGGGAACCGTGTCGCCTTGTCGAGAAGCATCCCGTGCGCACAGTCGTACCACCAGAGCATCGCCGGGAATCAACGGAGCGCCGCGAGGAAGGTCGTCGTCTTCGTCTCCGGTGAATTCAAGTCGCTGTCGCGCCATCGCCAATCGGGAGCTTCGTCAGCCGTCGGATCTTCATCGAGCAATCGGGATCAAGTCGCAACGTTTCAAACCGGTAAGCGTGTAGATTAAAAACGTGACCATCGGATCATAGATGAAGGGTCTAGATTGAGCCACGGCACTTAAAGTGCACAGTGCACCGTAGGGGTAAATGCTGACCGTCGGATTTGGATCGGGCGGTTAATATTAGGCCACGTAATAGATTCACCCGTAACCGTTAGATTGAGTTCATCAGTTTAGATTTTGCCACGTTTTGTTCGTACAAGCTGGGGCAGGAAAATTCGGATTTTCTTTATAAAAATAATTCGGAAAGATTTAGAATTTCTAATTCCAGAGTTTAGTCTATTTTCACAAAATCTAAATGTTATAACTTTTGCATATGAACTCCGATTTGGGTGATTCAAATTCCTAAAAATTTGTAAAATTGAGATCTTTTTAATGGTGGCTTTTAATTAAATTTTTGAGTTCATTTGATCTTTGGTTTTGGTGTTTATTTGCTATTTCTTCTCGATTCGCGTAGACATTGAGTTGAGCGAGGGTTCGAAGGAGGAATTAATAACTCAAGAGCAATCTTCGGAGCAATACCAGGAGCTTAAGCAAGGCAAGTTGTGCTTTGATCATGTTGCACCCATAATTAGATTGCATGCTATTTTGATTTACCTTATCACTTGTTATTTTATGTGTATAAATGTTTTCAACAATAGTTTGGGATTAGCTATCATACCCATTGAATTACACCCTACCTTGTTATTTGTATGCCATGCTTCATTGTCACCCTAGGTTGATTAATTATAGTTGGTTAAATAGAAAATCAACATGGGTGGTTAGACCAAATTAGAGATGCTTAGCCATGCCACGTCATCACATGCTCTTGGAATATTGTTTATTAATCTTGACTAATGGAATATGGAACTATGATAATAATTTGTTGGCCATGTGTGGTCGCACAAAGAGATTGAGTTGTTGTGACAGCGGAGTCACGCAACGATGTTGATTTGTAAAGAGCACGTGGTGTTTGGTAATCAACTGGGGTGGGAAAAATGATTTAAACTGAGGCAAGTGGCAAGATTGTTTATGGTGGGCCAAGATCGCAATTGGTGATCGCATTTGGTTTTTGTGGCCAAAAGTGGCAATTAGGCTGCGCATTTGGTGGGCCAAGAGTGGCAATTGGCCTGTCGATTTGGTTTTATGATGAACTTTTGGTTAGTCTTGCCTCGGTCAACTAAGGGTAATTAATTAAAATAAATAATCGGATGGGATGGCGGGATGCCATGTGGATAATGGAACTTGGATTTAGGATGGAAAACTTGGTTTACTTGAGAATCATTGAATCTATTACTTGTTACTATTTGTTTTATTGTCTTTTTAAATCTATTAATGTGTGTGTTTCAAATGTCGCTTATCGCTTATGAACCATAAGCCTTCCTTTGGAATAAGCCTGCATATAGTTATAATAGAAATGCATTCTGTGCACAACTTGTTGAGTACGTGTTGGTGTACTCACCCTTGCTTAACAAACCAACCACAGTGGAGGAAATCATCAGAGGAGGATCTTCAAGTGGACGCGAGTCACTAGGCCAATCCTTGTCAGTCGCCTGTGGTGTGCTGATGGGACATCTATGTTTTCTACTACTTTCCGCTGCAGCTGTCTCATTTGATCTTATTATTGCCTTGTGAGGCTAAATAATGTAAGTGGTCATAAGATCATACACTAGTTATATTAAATAAATGATGTCTTATTGTTCTTATCGTTGTGTATGATTTGATGCTTACTGATGTTAAGCTGTGTGCACTAGCATTGATCCTGGGACTAGTGCGGTAAAACACAGTGGATTCGAATTGGTGAATTCGGGTCCTTACATGTTGTTGGAGCAAGCATTTGAGAAAACCAATACTGACCATACGATGCAGGAGGAGGCTGGTGGTGATGAACTAGAGGAAGTTGGGGCGAGTAGCCGAACCGAAGGTATGCGAGATGAGGAAACTGATGTTCCAAATCCAGATGTTCAGGAACCACAGGGCGTGGTAGACGAGGGAGAAAACATTGAATCGTTGGTTGATGCAATGGAGGCAGAGAGCCGAGAGAATGACAATTTGAGTAACGACACGACGACGAAGAGCATTTCTCTCGGTGGGATGCATGTCGATTCGATAGATTGGTGGTCAACGAGGTGAACACTTCTGTGGCGATCAAATAGGAATGAGGTGAGGCAAGGTGCCATTTACAAGAATAAAGTAAGGTTCAGAAGCGATGGCGGCATGGGCAAAGTGTGAAATTGACCATTACTTTTTTTGTAGCCCGAGCGGATGGCACCGGAGCGAGGACTACGTTGTCAGTCGCCACTTCGAGGCGTACCTGTTGTGGCTGTTCGGCTGGGTTCTGTTCACCTCCACCCACGGAGACACCGTCGACAAGCACTTGATCCAGTACGCGAGGTCGATCGCAGACGCCGAGATGGAGGAGATCCCGCAGCTAAGCGTGGGGACCGTTGTCTTGGCTCGACGTCATCGGGGCCTTTGCGACGGTTGTCGCTCGTGTGGGGGAGTGGTCACTTCTCACGGGTTGTCCTCTCCTGCTTCAGTTGTGGTCTTTTGAGAGGTTCCAGATCGGTCGGCCGCACATCGATCTGAGACCCTACGGAGCTGAGTTCTACCACGCCCCTGGGGATGACATCGACCGTCCTACCATGGGGACGTTGTGGTGCCGCCGACGGGTTAGTAAAATGATCTTTACTATGAGCTATGCGATTATTTTCAAATTATTTTCTCTAACTTTACCATTACTTTTTTCCGTAGCCGATGTACGCGCCTGTGACGTCACACGCTTCATACCCCGAGTACGTAGCGATGTTCGACCAGCTGACAAATGATCGCGTCATCTGGCATCCTTACCTCCCCGAGCTGGTAGTGGCGCGAGCACCTCACGGCCTCTCCTTGCAGTGCACCCGTGACGCCGCCTTTTGGTTCACACGGCGCCACCTTGTTTTCGACGTGTACGTCGAGACGTACGCCGTGCACCATGTGATGAGGCAGTTCGGCCTCCGCCAGGTCTTCCCCGTCCCCACCGGTGAGGTGGTCCTACCTCACATGCACATGTAAGTGCTCTTCTATGTCTATTTCAGTTGCATTTTTTCATGTTTGCGGAACTAACGTCATTGCTCATGTTCTCATGCAGGGTCACACGTAAGGGGTACATTGGTGCCGCTAGCTGGGCGGCACGTATGAACCCTCACACTCAGCAGTGGGCGCAGGCGTTGGCGGACGTTCACGAGGAGGATGCCCCGTACGACCCCGGCACGTACGACGAGTACATCCGGTGATACGCACCACGCACACGCGCTCGGGTTGTGCACGTCGTTGACTCGCCTCCAAGGTACGAGCCCTCCGTTGCGGACACCCACCCCACCCAACCGGACTCAGCGTTTCACCGATCGGTCAGTACTTCTTCCACAATCCTTGTAATGTATCGTTACTGTAATTGTACAAACTAAGTGGCATTTCAATTCGTGTGCAGAGCGACCTTACTAAGGAGACCATAGACGAGGTGGACGCACTGTTAGCACGACTAGGCCTGGGGGACAGGGTCGAGGTCGCGACGGAGGAGTTCAGAGGGCTGTTGCAGCGTGTACGCTAGAGGGCCGTCCGCATCGTCCAGCTTACGTCGTGCAAGAGGCCTAGGGACGAAGACGTCGTACAGGTTCACAGGCGTGCCTCCGCTGTACGGGGTCGACACGCGCCGCAGGCCACAGCTCCCACACCACACACGCAGGCGGCCCCCCTCCTCACGTCCCAGGGGGATCTGGTTGGCAGCAGTCCGCACCGTACGCCCCTATGACTGCAGGTATACCGCTACTGTCTCTTTTCATCTTTTATGATCTTAATGTTATGTAATGTACTAACAAGACAACTTTATCAACAAAGAAATTTATCCAAAGACGAGCAGCAGAGCGAGCACCTCTGCCGACTACTCTCTACTCGGTGACGCCGACTTGGACTTCTTCAGAGATCCGCCCAATGAGTCGGCAGTGCGGTCCTTGGCCCTCGCATTTCGCCGACACGCCGTCCCGAGCCACCGTCGCCCGACGTCTTCACTTCTCCAAAGACCAAGACGGCTGCTAGGAGTACCCGTGGACAGCCCTTGACCACCGACGACCCCTCCGGGCATGTGCAACAACTGTGTGTAGGAAACCCGGGACCACCCGAGGAGTAGCACCGTCAGAAGTTAGGTGTTTTCTTTTTGTACTAGATGTGTTGTACATAATTTTTTTCTCACATTATGTAGCAAATTCATGTATGGTACTTTATTTTCTTACGTTATGTTATATTACGATATCAGTTCATCCAATTTGTTCGCTCAAATCTATGGTTTTTGGTTGCTACAGCTTGTGATCACTTGGTTGCAGTGTATTGTCTACTCGGCCCGAAAAGGCATTGACACCGCAGCAGTGTTGTCAAGTCCGCTTTGAAAAGGCTCGAGGTCAGCAGTATTTTCTACTCGCCTGAAAAGACTCGACATTGCGCAGTATTGTCTACTCGGCCCGAAAAGGCATTGACGCCGCAGCAGTGTTGTCAAGTCCGCCTAAAAAGGCTCGAGGTCGCAGTGCGTTGTCAACTCGGCCGAGAAACCGTGGGACACAATCTTTGTACGGAGGCTTACGTGCTTCGTGTTTGCTCTCCAAGTGCCCCTAAGGCCTATATAAGAAGGGACGATGTGTTCTAAGAAGCACAGTAGAAGAGGAACAACCAAGGTGAGGAAGTCTCTAAGATATATCCGTTCATTTTAGCTCAGGATCAAGGCAAAATGCCAAGGCGTGCAAGTTCAAAGGGAAAGGGCAAAATAAAAGAAGAGGGAGACTCTTCGACCTTACCGCGCACAGCATACCAGGATCTCTTCCTACCGACTGAGGTTGTCGCACCGATGTGTTTGTGCGGAGATTCTTGTAGGCTTGTCCGCTCATATGAGCTTCCAACTTGGAAGAGGCGGTATTGAAAGTGCCGCAACTACGAATTCGACCCGCCGGAGAAGGCCCGGAAGCTTCGCCTTATGGTAATAATCATACGTGTTTCCTAATATTTCTACATAGAACTTTTCTAATTTTTGTTTCATGCACGCCTCGCGCCTTTGTGTGAATTTATGCTTGATACGACGAGGAGATCGACCCGGAGGACCAAAGGCTCCTTGATGAAGAGTTCCTGAACCGGGAGTTCAAGAGGTGGCTCCAAGAGGATCGTGGACGCCAACGCGAGAAGGCACATATTAAGGAAGCGGAGGAGAAGGAGGCCGAGAGAGAAAGGAACGAGAGAGGGCACGTCGTGCGCAGAAGCCCCACCGAGGCATGGGACAAGGGAAGTGGCCTCGATGCACTCATGAGACGCCTCGTTGTTCGTTGTTCGTAATGCTCCTCCGCTTTATTGTTCTTCATGCACTATGTAGGCTCTTACTACTTTCGTTGTTCGTCTTTGCTCCTCCCGCTTGAAGTCGTAATAAAGAGATTGACCTACCTTATTATCTGCAAAAAATTCTGAGCTTAAATTCCCCATTTCTGCAAACTCCCTCTCGCACCCCATCAACATTATCACGTACGGTGTTCGCGTTAACAATTTTTTTAAGTTAAACAAGATTTAATATGGTTATTTTCATATATTTATGTCGTACATATATAGAATAATGATTCTGGGCTCTTTCCTCCGCTTTTTTCATTCTCCTCTATATATTCCAGCCTATCGAAAAGGCTTAATTTACCACGCAGTTTGTACTATTTCGGAAAGACCGGGAAACAATATTTGTAATTCCTGTTTCCGGTAATGGTTGTGCTTTTCGTAAATGGTAGCCCGCGTTGCATAGGTCGCCCTTGATTTTTCCCGTATTTTTGGGTCAGATCCGCTTGTCATGGCGCAACGAAACCCCTAAGTGGCCACGATTTACGTGGTTTCATGGTCATGAGTGCCTTTTTCGATTTTCGTAACTTCCATCTTGGGCAACGTTTGGCTATCTCGCCCATACGTAAGTGGTAGCTCGCGTTGCGTGGGTCGCCTTGATTTTTCCGATTTTTGGGCAGATCCGCTTGTCCCATGAACCTCGAAACCCCTAAGTGGCCACGATTTACGTGGTTTCATGGCCACGAGTGCCTTTTCCGATTTTCGCAACTTCTGCGGGCAACATCCGCTATCTCGCCCATACGTAAGTAGTAGCTCGCGTTATGTAGGTCGCTCTTGATTTTTCTCGTATTTTTGGATCGATCCGGCCGCCCGCAGGCTACGAAAACCCTTAAGTGGCCACGATTTCCACGGTTTCGCGGTCATGAAGTGCCTTTTCCTGTTCGCAAATTTGGACCGGGCAACGCTCGCTATCTCGCCAGACATAAGTGGTAGCCGCTATGTGGTCGCTTTGTGATTTGAGTCGCAATTCCAATCTGTGATGTAATGCGACTATTGAGACAAAGATGTATGTCAATTTAGAATTGCGACTATAGGGTATTTCGTAATTTTTTTCAACATATTATTTCTGTAAATTTTTACAAAAATATATTATTTTGAAAAAATTCCATCTAGTTGCGCCATTCAATATCTTATAATATTTGTCGATGATTAGACATATTTTATTTTGCAAATTCTAAATCAAAGAATTAGTACAAAAATTATCTAACTGAATTATTACAAAAATTTTCAAAAAAAAAATCATTTTGGTCGCAAATCCAATTTGCGACAGAGGGAACTGCGACAGAGACTTAGTCGCAAATTGGAATTGCGACAGAGACTCTGTCGCAAATTCAAATTACGACTAAGTCTCTGTCGTAAATTGGAATTGCGACAGAGACGTATGTCATTTCCAAATTGCGACAGACGGGTATTTCTGTAAATTTTTTTCGGTATATTATTTCTGTAATTTTCTTTAAAAAATATATTATTTAAAAAAAATTCTTCCTTTTTGCCTCGTGTGCACACAAAGACGCCATCCCCCCTCGGCCAATCAGGTGCTTCGGTGAGCAATTCTTCGATTAATTTGGTCGAGCGCATCATTACTACTCCCTGAGTCTCTTGCATTCCTTGGTCGCAACTCTCCTTGGCCGAATTGTCACCATCGCCCACTCCTTCCCCAACGTCGGTCGTGCGGCACCAGATCCCCTCAGCCATCCACTGCCATGGTAAGACCCCAAAACAAACTCCTCTTATCCTGTGTATGCTTTATTCCTGAGCTCTTCGAGCTTAAGTCGGCTCCTAGATTTCCCGCGGCTCACTGTCATTCCCGCCACCGCCACTCTCCACAGCTAGCCCTCTCTAGTCGAGCTCATCTGTCATCGAGAGCTTCCCTATTACCTCCTTTGTTTGATTGCTGACAGCGTACTTTTAATATAGAATGTATAATTCAATGGTAGAGGAGGAAATCTATCGTATAGACAGTTGCAACATAAATTCAATTATTAGGGAAACTAAATATTTTTCAACTTTCACTAAGAAAATTAGAAATATTATGACCATAGTTGGAAGCGATGCCTTCATTGTTTACATTCAAAAGGCTATCATAATTCTCCCTATGGATACTCGTATAATAATAGAGAATGCCCTCTTGTATTCAGAGTCTAGTTATACTCTATTAAGTTTGAAAGACATTCGTTTGAATGGTTTTCACATGGAGACAAAAAATGAGAATTGTGGAGAATACCTACTCATGACTAAGTTTAACAAGTGCAATAAACACGTGGTTGAAAAAATACGTCATTCTCCTCAAGATTATAATATATATATATATTGAACCTGAAGAATTTGTTACGATGAAAATAGTACTTAAAAACTTAGGACACTTTAAGATTTGGCATGATCAATTGGGTCATCCTGGGTTAAATATAATGAGAAAAAACATCAATGATTCAGCTGGCCATAACATGAAAAATACAGACTTTCCTAGACCTGAAGACTTCTTATGGCCTTCTTGTGCTAAAGTAAAGCTCATAATTAGATCCTCTTATCTGAAAGTTATGGAAGAATCACTGAGTTTCTTGGAGAGAGTTCTAGGTGAAATATGTGGACCTGTCCAGCCCCTATCGGACCCCTTTAGATATTTTATGGTATTGATAGATGTTTCTACTAGATGGTCCTATGTATACCTCTTATCTACACGAAACCATGCTTTTGCAAAATTAATTGTCCAAATTATTAAATTAAGAGCCTCCTTTCTAGATGAAAGGATTAAGTCTATTCGAATAGATAATGTTGGAGAGTTTACCTCAAAGCATTCAATGATTATTGTATAGCATTGGGCATAAATGTAGAGTATTGAATACCTCATGTACACATATTAAATGGTCTTGTAGAGTCATTAATTAAAAAAAACTTATTACTAGGTCACTCTTATAGAATTGTATACTACCCACCAGTTATTAGGGCCCCGCAATACTATACACTGCTACATTAATTCAATTTAGACCAACTTCAAATCACGACAATTTCCCCTTGCAGTTAGTGTGTGAGAAAGAACCAAGGATTTTTCATCTATGAAAATTTGCTTATACTGTATACATGCCAATTTTACCACCACAACATACATCCATGGGCCCTCATCAGAAGTTAGGGATCTATGTAAGTTATGAGTATGTATCAAGTATTCAACACTTAGAAACTATGATAGGAGAACTGTATATATGTGGCTCGGTATGCTAACTATATCTTTAATAAGGATAATTTTCAATATTAAGGGGAGAAAAGTATCAGACTAAAGAATGATGGACAAAGATTGGAATACTATGGGCATCTAATTCTTAGACCCACGCACTAAAGAATCAAAACTTCAAGTTTGGAGGATAATAAATCTACAACAAATAACTAATACTTTACCAAATGCCTTCTCTAATCATAAGAGAGTGACAAAATCCCAAATACCTGCAGTACTGCATCGGAAAGAGTGGAAAACCCCAAAAGGATATTGAATCTACTCTTACCCCTCATGAGAAGAAGATGAGAGACCTCCAAGCGCACAGGACCCAATTTTGATGAGACGTCCATAGAAATAGAGAACCAAACAAGTCAAAACACTCCCCAAGATAGTGAAAGAAGCCTAACCTAATGTTAAAAAAACATAAAGCTAGCTGTCGACACCCAAATATGCAAATCTAAACCCTTTGTGTATTCTGCACTAGTCTAGGATCACGATAGTGCACACAGTCTCAACATAGAAGAATATCGTAATAATACACAGCAGAAATATAAATAAAGACTTCATCTATTTAAATATGACCTGTTGAACGACCTTAAGGTCAACCTTACATGAATACATCACACAGGGCTTGACTAATAAATAAATAAAACTGCAGCGAAAACAAATTATTCGTAGTAACCCTTCAATTTACCATAGTAAGCTAGCAAGGTTCTCACCCTAGTTGATCATCTTCTGGTACCCCTCCTCATAAGCTGTTGTAGACTCCTCTCTAGCTGGTGATTTATTATTGTAAAGGTGAGTACATAAAGTGCTCAACAAGTTATGTATAGAAAGCAAGTCTATTATACTACATGCATGGCTTATTCCAAATGAATGGATAAATTGGTTATTTTGCAATAAAGGAGTATTTGTAAAATATTACAATAAATAAATTAAAATGACAATAAAATAAACAATAATAATAATAAATTTCTCAGTTATTTCCCAAATAAACTGACTCCCAAACTTAAATCAATTTCTACACTTCCATATGCACACTATCTCCATTCCTAAGTTCATTTTATCAAAATTTAACCCTTGACTGTAAGTCCCGAGCATTGTCCAATACCGTAGATACATCTATTCAAATAGATTTGACACTCTGTAAAGTTATACATTTTACCAATAAGATATAATGAACTCACTACATCTACCGTGAATCGCCATATAAGAGTATGTGAATGAGCGATCACAACAAAGTCTTTATAATGCTCTATCTAAACCCAGTACTACTAGTTAAGGTTTCCACACTAAAGGGACTAGTTACCACTTTCAGGGCTCCCCTCTTGCGCCATGTGAGTCTGCATGTGCATCCAGAACCTACACCACCATGACAATACCAAAATCTAGACATTACAAATTAATCAACTAGGTCTATCCCATACCAGACATGTGGTTGTATATTTGACTCAATTCAAATACTTGCAATGTTAAGTACTTAATTAACCAAGGCAAGACTTTCTAAAAACTCACAATAACCATTATTCATATCATCAACCTTCATTTATCAAAATAACAATGCGACTGCCCAAATGCCGCATTGGCCCACCAAAATTCACAACTCTTGCCACTTGCTCCAATCTAAATCATTTTACTACCCCAGTTGATTACCATACACCACGTGCTATCAACAACATTGTGTGACAACACATGACACCTTTTCATAAATATGTTCCATATTCCATTAAGCAAGATTAATTTTGCATAAACAAAATGATATATATAACTCGTTGCATGGCTAACCAAGCTATTCACGTTCTAACCATTCCACATTGGCAATTAATAATTACCAACTAATAAAGAACCATACCAGGGAGATGAATGAATCATAGCATATGAATGACAAGGTTAACATAAGTTCAATTAGGTTGAATAACTAATCCCAAATTAATTGAAGCAATTATATAACTTTTAAAACATGGGCTCAATATAATCAAAGCACAACTTGCCTTCAAAAAGTTCTGATCCTGTTCTAGACCTTGCTCTTGAATTGGCTCCTCACTCACGAATACCTCGGATGCTTTAACGTCTACGTGAAACGATTAAATAAATAATAAATACCAAAAATAGATAGTAAACTTAACTCTAGAAATTAAATAAAATTTATTATTAAATAGAGCTCAATTTTATAAATTTTTAGGAACCAGAATCACCCTAATCGGAGTTCGTACGAGGAAGAACGGGCTCTCTAAATTTTAAAATAAAAGAAAAAGATTATATCCTATTTTATCGAATTATTTCTCTACAGGAAAATTGGGATTAATGACGTCATGCTGACGTCATGGCTAAATAGGGTTTCGCTCGAATTATTTTTCTAAAGAAAATTCTATTTATGATGTCATGCTGATGTCATCAGCTTAATTAACCGAATTAAATAAAATTAAAAACTAATCCTATTGGACTAACATGTGGGCATGTGGTCTATAGACCGGGTCCACAAACTCGCCTCAATCCATGGTGAACTGGGTTCACCAAAATCCTAGATTGACAGTGATGCTGGCATCATCATTGACGTCCAACGAACACATGGTGCATATCCGACCGTTCATTAGATCAGACGGCTACGATTCTATAATGAAACACGGCACTGCACAAACACACGACAGATAGAGATAGCGAAACATGGTGCATATCCATGAACCCTACTGAATCCAATGACCGAGACACCGCGTACCTCCAGCGAGCTTCACGCAGTGACACCATTAATGGAGCTAGGGATGATGACATGAAAACTGTGAATTAGCTAAAGATCGTGTCCCAAACCTCACGATCTGATGGAGATTGATGCGCTGAACACGTCGGTGTGCTTTTCTTCCACAAAGGTGCAATAGCAAAGTAGATCAACACGGTTGAATGGCAGCGGAACCTAACGACCTTCAGTGAGCTCACACGGCGGGATGACAACGACTAGGGTGATGAGGGTTAGGGCAAAAGGTGCGGTGCGATTTGGGAAACACGCCACGGAGTCCCGAGCCTTAAATAAGGGCCTCAATGTCCTGGAAAAACACGCAACGATCTCAGACGCGAAACGAACGCGGTGGCTAACGGCGGTGCAATCCGCATCAGACTCGGCGGAGACGATGAACGCGAGCCGTACATGTGGCACGATGGACGAACACGATGTGCTCGGCGCGGCTCAATCCACATCGAACATGAAACCAACGGCCGAGATCCACTAGGGTTTCTACTGGCACCAATCAACCCCCACTGTTGATCATAATCCAACGGTCACCATCAAAAGGCTATGTGACCCCCAGAGAACCGTTCGATCATACATTAACAGTTGTGATCTAGGGTTTGTGGAAATGGCCGAGAGGCTGGCACGGGCTAGCGGCACGATATTGCTCTTTGCCCGCATGGGTTCTACCAGATACTATTTCTAGTGATTTTCTAGCCTTTTCCAATAAAAATAATTCTAGAAAATAAACAAGGCCAAAATAAATAGCAAAAATACCCACAAAATTCCAAACAAATTCTCAAAAATATTTTAGGGAATTTGGGACTTAAATAAAATATTTTCAACCAAAGTTTATTTAAAGTTTTCAAATATTTAAATAATTTTAATAGAAGGCTTAATTCAAATAAATTCCAAATAATTTAAATAAATTCTAAAGAATTCATAAAAATATAAAATGCACGGTAAATCCATAAAATGTAAAAAAATTGGGATTTACACTAGCCATAGATATGATTTCTGCTAGTATTCTAGGCATAGATATGATTTTTTAAAATTTGGGATTTTTCAAAATTTTCTGCTAGTATTCTAGTCATAGATATGATTTCTACGAATTAGAACAGAAGAAAAACAATTTATGATAATTATATAAAGTTTAAAGACTAAATTGTAATAATCTGTAATGTTTTAAGGTTCAATTCCCAAATTTCCATATGGCGAAAGCCCTAGCACTTGAAACTATAAGTTCAAGGATTTAATTTGCAATTTTCCAGTCAAAATGACCTAAATTCAGTAGAATAAAATTTTCATTGCAATTTATACAAAAGACAAGGGCTTAATTATAAAATTGCATGCACCCTGCATAGTTACTATTGCAATACAAAATACAAGGGCTTAATTATAAAATTGCATGCACCCTGCATAGTTACTATCCTTTCGAATCGTTAATGGGGACCTTTGCCCTAATGGTCCATGCGGGGTGCCAAGCCCACATAATACCTTTGTCCTGTGTCTATGGTTGCTAACCCTAGCCTAGTTCTGTTTCAGCGGCGATGAGCCACACACACATGAGCCCAAGGTAGAGGTAGCTAGCGTCCTCCTGACCCGGAGCTCCACCTCTCCAGAAGATGAAGAAGCGACGGCGAGGCGGTGCGACAGAGTGCGCAACGAAAACGGCAAGCAGCGGTGTCAATACAACAGCTTTCCATCCCGCCTGAATCCGAACATCAACGACATCGACAACGGCAACAGTGAACTCAAGGGCTAGCTCGAGTGCGGTGTTGCCCTCTCCAGTCCGTTGTCCTCGAAGACGGTAGTGAAGAGAGGCAGGTGGCCCTCCCATTCCATTGTCCCAACTGATATGGGCAGCAAGGCCTAGTGATGGCGCGGTGTTCGTTTTGTCACGATGACATGGTGGCGGTGGCACAGAGAGAGGTTCGGTGATGGCACAACAATGTGTGCCTGTCCCACGTTCGGCCCATCGAATAGCACGACGGGCGAGGCATGCTTTGGTGCGTTGACATGCTTGCTGTGGACAAGCGAGATGGCGTGGTGGTGCAATGTTATATCCAACGTGACATCCCATTGTAGGCGGAGAAGACGCGTGGCTGTTTCGCTTTAGGCTAAGAACGACATGATGGCAGTTGCTACATCAGGCTAGCCGTTGGCAAGTTTCAGTTTCCTTAGGTTTCTCCAGCGGCCAACGAGGCCTATCCTCCCTCCCTATTATCGCATCTTCCTCTTCCGTCGGGCAAGAATGATGGCCATGGATGTGAGTAGATGCAAGCGGAGCTAAGAAAGATTTATTAACGGCCAGCCTTATATTCCATAGCAGCAGCGTAGATCGTGAGGTGTGGCGAGAATGAGGAAAGGGGGCAGATCAAGAAGTATGGAAACCGATCCAGGAAGTCGAAGCAGAAAGGGAAGGTGTAGCTGGATCAAGAAGATAACAAACGCGAAGAAATCGAGCTTAAGAAGAGGGAGGTGAAGGAATCGCAAGAGGGGTAGAAACGTGGCCCACATGTTGGCATGACTTTCTGTAAGGACAGCGAGAGAGACCACCTTTTTTTCAAAGTAGTTCTTATCAATTCTTTAGTGAAGACACCTTCTCGTTGCTAATTCGAGAACGCCCTTACGAATTCTTTAATGAAAACACTCTCTCATTGTGACATGTGGCATCATTTCCTTCCCTTTTCCTACTACCTCTGTTCCCTTTTAAATGTACTCTTATCACAACATTTGGCAGTATCCCCTTTATCCCACTTTTCTCCTCCATTCCTTTCCCACATACTCAAAAAAAAGTTCTTATTTTCAAATTCCCCTCATGATTTTTGAATTGAAAATATTTTTTAACTATTTTTGAAAAAAATTTAAATCATAAGTTTTCGAATCGAAGGCTTTCGAACCATAAGTTTTTTAATGCACAATTATCAGTTGATAGTTGAAAGTTTTCAAACTGTAAGTTTTTTAATTGAAAGTTTTCATTTGAATCGAAAGTTTTCGGTTGATCGAATATTTTTTAATCAAAAGTTTTTGAACAAAAAGTGTTTTACTTGAAAGTTTTGATTCATGTAAAAGTTTCCAATTGAGATTTTCTATGTTAGGGGACAAGGAAAAGGTAAAGAGAAAGGGGAGTGAAGGAGCGGCTCCATGTGGAACACCTAGATGTGTTGATCTGTCCTCACTAAAGAATAGATAAGGGTAAATCTTAAATGAGGTTAACCTCACACTAAAAAATTTAACGACACTCTCTTAGTATGCCATGTCTCATTTCCTAAATGCACCTCCACCATTCCCTCTTCCCTCCTCACTTTACCCATATGGGCCATATCCCTTCCTCTCTAACACCAAAAAAAAAATTAGAAAAATTTAAATAGGAAGTTTCAACACGGAAAAACTTCAACTCAAAAAATTCAACTCAAAAGTTTCAAATCAAAATATCTCAAATTAGAAAGTTTCAACTCAAAATATTTCAAATCAAAAGTTTCAACTTGAGAAGTTGCAAATAAAAAAATTCTCAAATTAGAAAGTTTCAACTCGAAAAATTTTAAATTAAAAATTCTCAATTTAGAAAGTTTAGACTTAGAAAGTTTCAAATCAAAAGGCTTCAACTCCAAAAACTTTCAATTTAAAAAAATTTGGTTTGAAAATTTTCAATTCAAAAAACTTTCTGTTCGAAAAGTTTCGATTAAAAAACATTCGAAAGTAGTTAAAACATACTTGTTACTCAAAAACTAGGGGGGTTGAAAAACAAAAACTAAAAAGAAAAGGAATAGAGAAGAAAAAGGAGATGAAGAAGATGATAAAAGTATGCAATGAGAGAGACTTTGATAGGAAAAGAAGGCAAAGGAAAAGGAGGTGATGTCATTTATCACAATAAAAAGATGTCCTCACCAAAGATTTAAAAAGGACACACTCAAATTAGCAATTCCCATCTTAAATTAGCATTACCCTGTAGAAATTCAGTCGGTCCACGTGTAAATTGGACAGACATTCCACTGAACCCCACCCACATCCGTCGATACCCATTAAATGTAACGGATTTAACAATATTCCACGGATGTGCAACGTTTGGTGAAAGCACGAGTAGCTCGGCAAAATTCAATCAGATATACTCCAGTTGGTGGCATTATCTATTCGCATCATTTAGGTTGCCGAATATGACCATCAAGCTGACTCATATGCATGTTTACCGCCCAAATTGTTGTCCTATTTTCGAAGGAAAACAATGAATTTTTCATTCTATTCTTCGTTCTTCCCTATAGAGGCTATAATATGCTGACAGATAAGAGTAACAGATGAATTAGGGACACATTCAGTGGCAGGTGCAATAGTTTGTGTAGAAACCGCTTCCAGACCACATCTGAATTCTGATGCATAGCAGATGACAATGTGCATTAAGCTACAAATTTTGGCTCAGAAGCCGTTCAAAAATCTCACAGGGCGCATATCATGAGCCTGAACAATTAATCATAGCGATTCAAGCAATTCAGACGAGTACTGCGCCTGTGCAAAATCTAATCTAACAAAACACTACATGATCGCACAAATAAGATTTTGATGAAACCAAGATTGCAAACAACTTCAATATTGAAGATGAAAACTAGCAACAGATCGCAAAGTCATGTCCAAGAGATCATAACGATCGTCCACAAGGACCTTAGGTAGCGCAGAAGCACACGGAACTACTGAAACCACTACCCAATTGCTAGAGAACAGATGGCAATGCAACAAGGCCCTTCACAATAGATAGGCATCTAAAATTCAAGGGCCCTAAACACAACAGAACCCATTCGGTTACTGGTCGTCACCTGCTTCTTTCGGGGCTTCTTTGTTCTCGTCACCAGCGCCTTCCTCCTGAAACCAAGCCAGTAGAAAGGTCGGTAAGAAACTTATATTGTGCAGCAGAAATGCACAGATTCAGCTAGCGGGCAGGATATACCGTGATGTCTGAGGTCCACAGGGTCAGGTTGTCCCTCAGGAGTTGCATGATCAATGTGCTGTCCTTGTAAGATTCCTCTCCCAGGGTGTCCAACTCAGAGATGGCCTCATCGAAAGCCTGTAAAGAAGAGTTCAGCAAATTCATAATGCACAAAGAATGATTGGTTAACTTGAAATGAAAAACATGAGATGCTGAGGCAGCTTAAATGCTCATGCTAAAGAACAGGAACTCTTGCAAAAGCTTGAATCATGCCAAGGAAAAGGAACTCTTGAAATCCTGATACCCTTGACAACGTGCACACTAATTGCCACTAACCAAACAATTAACCGACAGCTAATACAATGAACAGACATCTCACGTTCAAGTTCATAATTCCAAATTAATGTGTACAGAAAAAATTATGGTCAGTTATCGATAAATCAAGACCATATTGTTTCATAATTAGCAAACCAATATGTTAAAAGTGTCTATTAACAGTAAAGATAAAAAGATGTTTGAAGTGGATTGGGGCAACAGAGTAATGCTCAAAACTGGATTGAGCATTTGTTTTGAATAAGATGCTGATTCAGTCTGTTGTTATCTACTAAAAGAACCTAGTGGCGAAGCAGTTCTTTCTTTCTCTTCCGCCTTCTCACTTCCCACCACCCTAAAAAAATCTATAACAAAAACTTTAAAAAATATACCAACTTAAATTCTGTCTCCCTAAAAATTTTCTAACAAGGGCAATTCATGTTGGACCTAATAGTACTCGCAAATTTTGTAGGCAAGCATGTGAGGATTTCTTGTGCCAAGACGGGCACAAGTGCATACGAAATTCATCTTAATTGCTTCTCTAGATTGTGTAAGATTTCTCCTAATGCAAGGTGAGGCTTTTTGTGGACATGATGAATCTGCTACTTCCATCAACAAGAGCAATTTTAGGGAGTTGATGGAGTGATATTAAGATAAAGTGAAGGCTTTTGATGTAGCTCCTAGGTATTGTACCATGACTTCTCCATGGATTCAAAAGGAACGTGCGAAAGCTCATGCAGAATAGGTCACCAAGGTGATTATAGGTGAGATTGAAGAAAGAAAATTTTCCATGCTTATTGATGAATCTAGAGATGTATCAATAAAGGAGCAAATGGCTACGATTGTGAGGTTAGTACTTGGTTTTATATTTTTATTCATACCATTTATGCATTTTGTTATTGTCCTAACTTGTATATCTTGTGGCATGCAGATTTGTTAAAAACGAAGGAAAGGCCATGGAAAGGTTTCTTAAACTTGTCCATGTTAAATAATGTACTTCTGTTGCATTGAAGGGTGCATTGCATAACATGCTAGCTTGACATGCTTGCAGAACATGATTTACCTCTTTCTAGACTTCACGGGCAAGGATATGACATAGCTTCAAATATGAGAATTGAATGGCTTGCAAAGATAGATTCAAGATAAAAATCCGTATGCTTCCTATGTCCATTGCTTTGCCTATCAGTTGCAATTAGCGGTTGTCACTATCTCAAGTAGTGTAAAAGCTATTGCTGATCTCTTCAATTATGCTCCCTTGATCCTGAGCACTGTTAATTCATCTTGTAAGAGGATGGATGCTTTGATTAAAAAGCACCAAGAAGACTTGTTGCACATGAGGAATAATGGGTGGGAGCCATTGTTCGAACAATCAAAAACCTTTTGTGAAGAAATGGCATCATTGCTCCAGATATGGATGAAAGCACCCCAATAATGGGTCGAATGGCACATCGAGGCCATTCAATGGCTCATGATCATTTCTATAGAGTTGACCTCTTCTACGTCAGAGATAAATCATCGCTTCAATGAAATAATGAAATTTCTATAGAGCTATTGGTATGCATGTCTTATCTCTACTATTTCTAATTAGGAGTTGGTAACGATCGTCCATTCTCCTTCAGAACATCTGATCTGTTGGATCTCGCACGAGCGGCTAAGATGTTGTCGAGATATTCTTCACTTGATTTGTGTATGAAAGAAATTGCATTTTATCGTATGGCTTAGTATCCTTTCTACTTATATGTATCACTCTTATTAGGATTCTATTGCAACGCACGGGCATCCTACTAGTCTTGATCTAAGGAACTCATTCTTCTCATTCTTCAAGTTTGATGTGGACAAGCTTATGCGACTTGCTGAGATTTATCCAGATGATTTCACTATAGGTGATCATATATTGTTAAGAAATCAGCTTCAAAACTACATTATCAATGTTAGAAGCGTAGAATTTCATAGATGTCATGTCATGACCTTGCAAGACTCATCGAAAAGATGGTTGAAACCGGAAAAGACATAACCTTTCCATTGGTTACTTCGTGTGGCAATGGTATCAGTTGAAAGAATCTTTTCGGCAACAAAAATTACCAAGATAGACTTGCGCAACAAAGTCTCCCGTAATTGGCTCAATGAGACGGAGTGCTACATTGAGCAAGCAATATTTAAAAGTGTTGATGATAAAACAATCATGGATCACTTCCAAAGAAGAAATCCTGTACAATGGATTTGACTTCTGATCCTGGTCATAGCTAGCGGCTTTGCAGTATATTACATTTCATTTCAATGTTTGTAATTACTCACAATTTTCGAATTGTCTCATAAGTTAGCTACTTTTGTTCTACAGATTGCTACTCACACCCATATATGGGCATTCAAGGTGTTATATTCATTACTAAGACACCTTAAGTGTATTTTACATTCCTACTTTGACTCTTGTCTATTTACACAAAAATTTAGATTGCGCAAGTATTTTGGATTGCATGCATTTTGGTACAATTTTCTTATGTTAGCTTCCTCCCATGAGCAACCCTCTATTTTTATCTTGCATACGCCACTTGTCAACGTGCCAGGAGTAATATGATATTTTTTATCCATAATAAAGCATGTGCATTCAGCTAGTTAACTATAAAACAATACGTATATGAGTTCCACTATAAACAATGTACCCAATCACATAATTCTCACATGCAGTATCTTGAGATCCTGAAGTTTAACTCCAGCTGTAAAGAACGCACATCTCTAAATCAACTATGTGCACATCTAAATCCTTAGCTGAAGCAACACATGTTATCAGCTAATAAACATGGTCTATCATCCAGAAAGTAGCAAAAGGAATAAGTTCACAGTATGACACAAACCTGCTTTGCAAGGTTGCAAGCCTTGTCAGGTGAGTTCAGAATCTCGTAATAGAACACGGAGAAGTTGAGGGCCAGCCCAAGTCTGATGGGATGAGTGGGAGCCAATTCAGCCAGAGCAATATCCTACAAAGTACAGTGTACAATAGACCATTTCAGGAAAAAATATTGTATCTACTTTAGTAGGCCAAACAAAAAAAATTAAACCGTAAAAGAACAATCATAGTAAAGATGTTTTGAAGAAAAGCATAAACAATTACCACAAGCAGTAGTTATAAGAAATCTACCCATGATAATAAAACTATAAGAAGATTGATAGCACAAGCAATTATTTATCTAATATAATGATTAACAAACCAACCTGGGCTGCCTTGTAGGCCACCATTGTGCTCTCAGCAGCTTCCTTCCTCTCGGTACCAGTCTTAAATTCAGCGAGGTACCTACAAAAATTTAGAAATTAATAAACAAGGAATTATTTGAAACTACTTTTCAAGTACACAATAAATGTGTGCTGCCAACCTGTGGTAATCTCCCTTCATCTTGAGGTAAAACACCTTTGATTCCGCAACAGTGGAGGAAGGTATAAGGTGTGAGTCAAGCAACTTGAGGATACCATCACAGATCTTGCTGAGCTCAGCCTCAATCTTGCCACGATACTCCTTAATCAGACCAACATGATCCTCGCTCCCACGGCTCTCCTCCTTCTGCTCGATGGATGAGACAATACGCCATGAAGCACGCATTTAGCCCCAATGACATTCTTGTAGGCAACAGAGAGGAGGTTACTCCTCCACAGTGAGCTCCTCAACATCTACTGTCTTAGCCACCTTCTCCATGTATTCAACCATCTCCTCATACCTCTCTGCCTGCTCAGCAAGCTTGGCCATGTAGACATGCTCCTCACGCGACATCTTGGCTAAGGAATCAATTCACTACAACCACAAACAACCAGCAAATGATAAATTAAGATGCTATTAAATATAAGCATAATGCATGGTCATCCAGATGCAGATGAGTATTGTCCTTTAGCTTCATATTTTTTAATGGAATAATAGTACACTCTATGCAGGTTCAAATTCGACCAAACATGCCATCCACATAAAAATGATTATGCTCTAAAGAGTACAAGAATAATCAACTAAAGCATTCAAAACATAATAGTTTTGACTCGTTGTAAAATAACACATCTCAATATATTTTAAAAGCACCAACCAACAGAGGAGTGTTAATCCATAAAATAATTTCAACATTCACCCATCACAAAATTTGTAATACCACATGAAATCTTATAACATACATTACAAATTTGAGAATGTTACTATCGAAATAAGTTAGTAACTGGTATCAGTAAAAAGATGGGTAAAATGCCTAAACAACAAGCACACAGCATGGGTGTATGATATGGGCATATTTGATACGGTAATTACTAATTACCAATACCACAGGACATAAATCTCTAAATAGACTAAATTTCCGCAAATCATGTTACGCTTGCACTCAGATCAACAAAATTGTACCAATCATCAATATATATTATTATTACCACACCAAATAACAAAACCCCGTTTTTTTAACACTTCAACGTCTATGTAAAAAGTTACAAGCTGTCCAGATCAGCAGTTGTCCAAATATACCAATGAGACGACTATCAGTCTATCGCTATTAACATGATCTTTGAACCACCAAACAGTAATCCTACCTAATAGAAAAAGGTACTACCACAACTAATCAGATGACATGCAGATACAGATCCCCTCCTCGAGTTGCTTCTAACTCCATACGATGTATTTTAGCACATCTGAACTGTTATTTTTCTTGTGCGTGCTAGATTAAGCCACATCATCATCTTTTTGCCCTTGCATTAGAACTCCCCTTCTCTCCCATTCAGATCAGCAGCAGTACTCAAGAACAATGCAGCCGCTACCATTGATGTGGGGGCCGTGAGGACGCGAGAAGTCTGTGATTGGCATCATCAGCATCGGACTCAACAACGGGTTGCTCAGTGTCTAAGCCACCCCACCTCTGCCTCCAGGCCCCGGAACACACCGCCACCATGTCCGGCAAGGAGCGCAAGATCCCCCACCTCATGCTGGACTACTGAACCAAACTGATTCTTACTTTTCATAAATATTCCATCCATCTTGGACGCAACCACTCCTTGCGCTCCTTCCCAAATATTTTCAATTTGGTTGAATTCCTGGAACCTGGACCAGAGCTGGAGGGGAGAACTGGAGAAGCACTGACGTGGCTTGATCTAGTCCGTGAAAAATTAGCAACGGTCTCCGATGTGGTGAAATCTACCTGGTGGAGTTAGGGGAAACTCTAGGGGATCCGCACCCGATGACATGCCTACGCCGCCACCCAAACTCCTCAAATCATTCTATTCGCCCGTAAATGGTTCGACATTACTTGACACTAACTCAAAAGGAAACACCACAAAAACTACGCAAACCGAGCGGATCTACGAGCCCTCATCCAGATCCCACAACGGAACGTACCGAACAAGCAATACGCCCGACCAGACCGCCCAAAAACACACGCATCCACAGAGATCGAGACGACCAGATCTAACATAGCCCCCCAAACTCCATTAATCCCCCACGGATTCCACGGCCCGTGCCTGCGCCGCCCACCGGTGACATCGAAGCGGAGGGGAGTGAGATGGGATTACGGGGAGAGAGGGAGAGATCGCAAACCCTAACACCTCTGGGGGCGCGTGCGGCGGAGGCGTCGGGTAGCCGCGAGTCGAGTCGAACCGCGTCGCCTCGGGCTCTCGTGGTGTTGGTGGGAATGAGGGATGCGGATGCGGGATGCGAAGCGAGAGGAGTGGGGGCTTAAATTATAAGCGCCCGCATCGGCCACCCCGCCAATGGCGCCGCGCCACCTGGATGGACGCCCGGGCAGACACCACTTTCCCGCCTGTGTACACTGACATGTGGAG
Source organism: Guadua angustifolia (assembly GCA_036346375.1). NCBI lineage: Eukaryota > Viridiplantae > Streptophyta > Magnoliopsida > Poales > Poaceae > Guadua > Guadua angustifolia. Next base: position 26,167,721 of record CM070517.1, read on the forward strand.
CTACACTGCGATGGGGCCCATATGTCAGTAGGGTGTCGCAGAGAGGTGGTCCCTTTGGTGGGTCCAGCTGAGATGGTCGGTGGGAATATACCCTGAAACCTCTCGTTTTGGTGCAACTCTGAATGACAAGTGGGCCAGGATGTGACTGAGAGGAATTGGTATGTTTTTTGGTTTGTGCAGCAGATTGTCTTTTAACCTAAGGATAGTTCGTTACATGGAATTTTTCAGGGAATGGCCTCAAACGGCGACTTCAGTTTTTACGTGACATTGTGCTCATTTTAAAAGTCCGTTATATGGTTACGAAGAATAAGTAAATTTAGGAGTTGAAATGGTGGAGGGAGTATGTAGAGCAGGCAAGATGGGGGATGGGTTGAGGTACGGTTGTATCTGATATTTCAGAGGTCGTATGATAAATTTAATGTAAAATACGCATGTTAGCTCTTGTTTTGTCTTGTGCTTTTCATAATAAGATTCATATTTCTTGATTTTAGAATTGGTGGATGAAAGCTAGAGTAAGTGAATAATGTTGTTTAATCTTGTTAGCTTATTAGATAGAGTTAAACACTCTGTTTTCATCCAGTAGAAATCAGTTTTGATAGTCTGAATCAGGAAGAGTCGTAAGAATTCAGGAATCAGTGTCGTTGTCGGGTAAGGAATAGTATACTACGCGTATTCAGTTCAGAGTTTGTATTCAGAATTCGTTTCCAGTTCAGAGTCCGTTTTGTTGGTTGAAACATCAACCGATTAAGAGTCTGTAATCTTACACCTATATAAAGAGGAGAAGAAAACCCAGAAAAGCTACAGAAGTTGTGCGGCACCAAAATTCCGCTTGTTTCTGTCGAGTATCCTGAGTTTGATTTTTGTGTTCATCTTTGTGTTCGCGTGAGGTTGGCCGGCTGATTTCCAACATTTGGTATCAGAGCGGTTCTACACGGATCCTTTGCCATGTCACGGCGCGCAGCCAGGTCTTCATCACCACCTGTGATCCACGTCAGAGGAGGACGCTCCGGAGGTGCAGGGGATGGCGGTGAAGGCAGTAGCAGGGCACTCTGGGAGGTGCAGCAAGCGCAACCAAAGAAGGAGGTCGGGTGCAAATCCGTACCCCACGCCACGCCGAACAAATTACACGGAGCGGAGGTGCTCATGAGGGTGAACATGCAAGCGCAGGGAGTATGGGAAGCGATCGAACCCGGCGGTGCTGGCTAGCGGATAGATCGGATGGCAATGTCTGCAATTCTTCAAGCTGTATCGACAGAGATGTTGGTGATGCTCGGAGCGAAAAAGTTTGCGCGAGAGGTGTGGAATGCAGTGAAGGCCATGAGATTGGGTGCTGATCGTGCTCGCGAGGCGAAAGCACAGACACTGAGGCGCGAGTTTGAGTTGATCCGCATGAAAGAAGGAGAGTCGGTGGACGATTTTGCCATGCGACTCATGGGGCTTGTTAGCAATCTTGCTACATTCGGTGATCCGGTGGAAGAAGACAAGGTGGTCAAGAAGTTCCTACGGGTGGTGATGCCAAAGTTCGTACAGGTTGCTATTGCCATTGAGTCCACGGTGGACTTGTCCACACTCACTGTGGAGGAGCTAACTGGTCGTTTGCGATCAGTAGAGGAGCGTTATGGACTCGGGGATTCCGGCGAACAGGCGGGACAACTTCTTCTCACCGAGGCCGAGTGGACTGCCCGGATGAAGCGCCTAAATCAGGAGAATTACTCAAATCAACATGGAGTGAGACGGCAAGACGGGACCGAACGTCCAGATGGGAAGCCAACCTTTGGTAACCGTGACAGATCAAGGGTAAAATGCTTTAATTGTGGAATTTATGGGCATTTTGCTAGAGAGTGTAGAAGACCCAAACGCGAGAAGAAGGAGGAAGCTAATCTAATTCAGGAGACTAAAAAAGAACCGTCCTTGTTTCTGATGGAGACGTTGCAGCAAACCAGTGAAAGTGACAACTACACTAGCGAAACATCTCTAAATATGACTCATGATCAAACTCACATTCAGTGAGAGGTTGTCCGGAGGTTTGGCACCTGGACACCGGTGCATCAAATCATATGACAGGATGTCGTGAAAATTTTGCTAAACTTGATACCAAGTTCAAGGGCAAAGTCAGGTTCGGGGATGATTCTGCCGTGAATATAACTGGGCGAGGAACAATCCTGCTCACATGCCTGAATGGAGAACACAAGATTCTCAGGAACGTATACTACATCCCCAGCCTACGAAGCAATATTCTAAGTGTTGGGTAGCTTGATGAAAGTGGTTATAAAGTACAAGTTGGAGATGGGCTGATGACTATCCGTGAGGAAGATGGGCGACTTCTCGCCAGAATTAAACGATCTGCAAATAGACTGTATACATTGAATTTGAAGATCACACAACCAATATGCTTGTCGATCAAGAGCAACGATGAAGCATGGCGTTGGCATACACGGTATGGCCATCTGAATTTTGGATCCTTGAAGAAATTGAATCAAGAGAAGATGGTATGTGGTCTGCCAAGAATTGAGCACCCAGATCAAATCTGCGACGGATGTCTTGTAGGGAAACAGCGAAGAGCAGCATTTCCAGGAGAAGCTAGTTACCGCGCAGAGGGTCTTCTTGACCTTGTACATGGCGACCTGTGTGGTGCAATCAGTCCAACTACTCCGGGTGGAAAAAGGTATTTCTTGCTCCTGGTAGATGACTTAAGCAGATTCATGTGGATATATCTCCTGACAGCAAAGAGCGAAGCCTCAGTGGTCATCAAGCAGTTTCATGTTGCCATTGAAGTTGAGTCGGGAAGAAAACTGAAAACCTTGAGGACAGATCGAGGAGGCGAATTCACATCTACAGAATTTGCGGCATATTGTGCTGATCAAGGTATGAAAAGGCACCTCACCGCGCCCTACTCACCGCAGCAAAACGGTGTAGTAGAACGCAGAAATCAAACCATCGTTGGAATGGCAAGAAGTATGATGAAAGCTAAAAACATGCCGGGGCGCTTCTGGGGTGAAGCCGTGATCACAGCAGTCTACGTGTTGAATCGATCACCCACGCGCAGCGTCACTGGCAAAACACCGTTTGAGGCTTGGGCTGGAAGAAAACCAAATGTGCATCATCTCAGAACATTTGGTTGTATTGCCTACATCAAGGTGACGAAGCCGAATTTGAAGAAACTCGACGACAGAAGCCTCAAGACAGTATTTATTGGATATGAGCAGGGTTGTAAAGCATATCGCATGTATGATCCGGTGGGAAATCGGGTTTATGTGTCACGCGATATAGTATTTGATGAGGAAGCAGCTTGGGACTAGAGTAGCAGTATGACTCAGGGAGGTGCAGATGAATCTTCAAGGGAAGTCTTCACAGTTGAGTATATAACAAATGTACATGAAGGAAGAATACCAGAAGATATGATAGCTGCTGATATGTCGACCACAAAAATGCAAAACTCAGTGCAAGAATTCAGCACACCTACACCAATGACTCCAGAAGGATTGCAAACTCCTCAGAATGAAGTAGCAATAGAATTTGTCAGTCCACCTGATGGAGCATCTCAGCCATCTGACGAGGCACCAAGGCGCTACCGCACCATAAGAAACATCCTGGACACCACAGCTCCTATGCAAGATTTGCAGCACTCAAATTCTAGCACATGTTTTCTTGCTGCAGATGAACCAAGCTGTTTTGATGAAGCAGAAAAGGAGCTACATTGGAGGCAAGCAATGCTAGAAGAAATAAAATCTATTGAATAGAACAACACCTGGTACTTGACTGAGCTTCCTGAAGGGCATCAAGCAATAGGATTGAAGTGGGTTTTCAAGGTGAAAAGGAACTCAAGTGGGGCTATTGCAAAGCACAAGGCCAGATTGGTGGCAAAAGGGTATGTCCAGCCTCAAGGAATTGATTATGAAGAAGTATTCGCTCCGGTGGCCCGATTGGAGACAATAAGACTATTGATTGCCATTGCAGCACACAAAGGATGGGAAGTACATCATATGGACGTGAAGACTGCATTCTTGAATGGAGACATAGAGGAAGAAGTATATGTAGCGCAGCCACCAGGATTCGTCGATGGAAAAAACGCCGGGAAAGTTTTAAGGCTGAACAAAGCGCTATATGGACTGAAGCAAGCTCCGAGAGCTTGGAATTCAAAACTGGACCACACATTGCTCTCAATTGGATTCGTGAGAAGTGAATCAGAACATGCTGTGTATACACGCGGTAATGATCAGAGTCGTCTGCTGATTGGAGTCTATGTGGATGATCTAATTATCACAGGAGCAAAAGTACAAGAGATCAACAAGTTTAAGGAGGAGATGAAGAGAATTTTCAGCATGAGCGATCTAGGATTGCTCAGTTACTACCTCGGAATCGAAGTGAAACAATCCGAGGATGGGATCACCTTGTGTCAATCTGCATACGCACTAAAAATCTTGGAGAAGTGTGGGATGCAAGACTGTAATCCTTGCCAAGTGCCCATGGAAGCCAGGCTGAAACTCGGCAATGAAAGTGACTCTCCTCTCACAGACCAAACAAGCTACAGAAGTATTGTTGGAAGTTTACACTATCTGGTAAATACAAGACCTGATATTGCATACTCTGTTGGATATGTGAGCCGCTTCATGGAAAAACCAAGCAATGAACACTTAACAGCAGTCAAACATATACTCAGGTATATAGCCGGAAGTGTTCATGTTGGATGCAGTTTCAAGAGGAGGAAAGATGACGCAAGGTTAGAAGGATATAGCGATAGTGACATGGGAGGAGATGTGGATGATCGAAGAAGCACAACCGGCGTGTTGTTCAGACTCGGGGAGAGTTTGATTAGTTGGCAATCTGTCAAACAGAAAGTAGTGGCACTATCAACCTGTGAAGCAGAGTCTATGGCAGCTACTACGGCAGCTTGCCAGGGCATATGGCTTAGGCGACTGTTGGGAGAAATGCTTGCAGAGAAACCCAAATGCCCAGTACTTCGCATCGACAACAAGTCAGCAATTTCTCTCAGCAAGAATCCAATTCTGCATGATAGAAGTAAACACATAGATGTTCGTTTTCACTTCATCAGAGAACGAGTGGAGGCTGGAGAAGTCAGTGTAGAGCATGTGAGATCAGAAAATCAACTGGCGGATATATTGACCAAGCCGCTGGGACGACAGAAGTTCACGGAAATGAGAAACAAAATTGGGTTGGTTGAGATAAAGAAGGCAAAACAAGTTAGATAGAGTTAAACACTCTGTTTTCATCCAGTAGAAATCAGTTTTGATAGTCTGAATCAGGAAGAGTCGTAAGAATTCAAGAATCAGTGTCGTTGTCGGGTAAGGAATAGTATACTACGCGTATTCAATTCAGAGTTTGTATTCAGAATTCGTTTCCAGTTCAGAGTCCGTTTTGTTGGTTGAAACATCAACCAATTAAGAGTCTGTAATCTTACACCTATATAAAGAGGAGAAAAAAACCCAGAAAAGCTGCAGAAGTTGTGCGGCACCAAAATTCCGCTTGTTTCTGTCGAGTATCCTGAGTTTGATTTCTTGTGTTCATCTTTGTGTTCGCGTGAGGTTGGTCAGCTGATTTCCAACAAATAACATCCAGATTGGAAGAATACGAAAAGAGCATAAATTATGCTTTCGAGTTCACAAAAAATACCTAATAAATAGATGAAAATAGAGTGAATTGATTCATCACCCCCATTGAGATTATTTTAGGAAATCAAGAGTTAGTCAAGAAAGAGAATTAGAGCAAAGGGATTAATTTTAACATGCAAATAAGAGATATATAGGAATAACAAATTAAAGTAAAGCAAAGGGAAATGGAATAGCAATAGAGAGGTGGGAAGTTCTCAAGAAGAAAGTAATAAATTTTTTGATTAAACAAGATTACTACACTATTGTAATTTTTTCTAAATATATTAAACAAGTAGCAATTAAAAATTAAATGAAAATTAGGGGCCCTAACTTTTGGGCGCTTTATGCAAGAGAGCATTTTGCTCTTGCTATTGGTACTACCAAATGAGGAAGAGGGTGACATGTGGTGCAAGGTGGTAGAGATATATTAATGGAAGTATCTGAAGTAAGCGATAAATTTAGTGACAATATATATACAATGTCAGTGTTGCTTTATCAAAAGAATAATACAATTTAGTAGAATGGTGCGGACTCAATCTGTTAACTTAGAATCCATTTGGTTCAAAGGAATTTCAATGGAAAAATGTAAGATTCCTATGTTCATAGGAATTTGCATTGTAGCACCCTTTGGACAGTAGGAATAGGTTGTAGAATTGGATTCCCTTGCGATAAATTTCATGTGAATTATAAAAGAATCAAAACATACATCATGTTTTCTCTCATTCTTTGTGTAGGATCGAGGCAAGCTCTCAATTAATATTTATAAAATTTTCTAATGTTTTTTAATCCACTATTTTACATGTGAATTTCTTTTTTGTTTCTATGTTAGACCACATGTTATCGAGATAACGAGTGGTATTTTCTGAAATACCAACCATTGGAGTAGTACAACATGTCAAAAATTGATCACGGTCCCAGGCTTGGGGGTGGACAACCTCATCAATTTGTGGCTAATTAAGAAATCGAACGTTTTGCATACAATTTGTACATCGTGACGTTTTAAAGGGTGTCAGTTCTCGATTGCTGCCCTACTTTTTTTTTCTCACAGGAGATCTGTGTACTAAATAGAAGTTACTTTCCTAGTGTATCCTGCGGGATTCTGTCTTTTTTCAGAGGTTGATTGATAGTTTGGGACAAAGACATGAAGTTAACACTTACACTCGTTCACATAGAGTAGGCAAGAGTTTTTTTTCCTTTCAAAAAGTTAGGGTGTATTTGGTTGATAGGATGAGGTTGAATGGGATGGAATTGTCATCTATCATTCGGTTCTAGTGTTTTGAGTGAGTAGAATGGTTCAACACCTATAGGTAATATTTCTCAAACTTATATCTCACCATCTAGGATGAGATGATTTCATTTAAGCAACTAAACATATGGATGAGTTTTTTCTTGAACCATCTCATACATGTATCACTGGGTACAAGCAACCAAACACCTTTAGTGAACCACGGTGCACCGTACATGAATCCACAAGTCTTGGTCCGGACTTAGACCTCAATCAGGCATGATCACCCATCAATATACCATCGTAGTGCATAAATGCGTACACATATGCTACCTACTAATCTACATCATATATAGTAAGTCTTCTCCTTCAAGGGCATCTCCAATGGGACACGCGAGTTGCCACTTGTATCGAGCCACGTTCAAATGCTTTCCATCCCACTATTCACGCATAGTCTTGTCTCTTAATATCGTCTATGCTCTATAAGTACTCTTCTTCATCTAAAGTCAACATCTCAAGCAATTTGGCTCTAAAATTATTTCCTTAATTATTTTTTACCATTTTCACATGCTCCCCTACAACTGTGATGGTTTGTATGCCAAGTCATGTCTTGTATAAGAGATTGCACACACTTTTTCTTCGCATACTCTCCCATCCAACTAGGAATTTTGGTAAGGTGGCTGGAAAGAGAAAGTTGAGGTGCTACTATTGATAATGCCTTGAGAAGGAAAGAAGAGAGCAAGAAGTTATGAGACAGCTTTGACACTTGTTGGAACAGCTTTAGCTCCTAGCGATATGGTTTGTGGCACTCGTAAGACAAGCATACAATGATATGACAAGTGCAGTGGAGATAGTGAAAATGGGCACAAAGATTGACTTGGAGGGCACAATGAGCATATAACAACATTGGTTAATGAATTTGGGGGTGATGACAACATGCGGGGGCAAGGGAAAGGAGAGGAAAGGCAAGGAGAGGAACCATTAGCAAGTAATTTGGTAGTGGTGATGACAATAGCAATGTAATTTAAGGGTAAATGCGACTTCTAGAGACATAAGGAATATGTCGACGTTTGGAAAACAGGTTCCCCGCCGAGCTTACTTGTTGATTGAGGGATCAACCAAGGCCTCTTTTTCGTGAAGGGTTTGCGTCCGAAGAATGCTATCAGGGTGCTATGCTCGAAAGGACAATGGACAAGAAATTTTTATACTGGTTTGGGCCTCTCTTGACAGAGATAACAACCCTACGTCCAGTGATCTTGCTATTGCTTGAATTCGTATAGAAAAGCTTGTGTGCTATGCCTTTTGATGTCGTCTCCCCTTATTTCGATCTATCAGTGGGGTTTTTGTCGGGGATTGGGTAATTTCCATAAAGACCATCATACCCCAGTAGCCGTTTTTCGGCTGACCATACTTCCCCTTGGATGATTTCCCCAAGGAGGATCCTCGGGCGGACTAGCTAGTGAGTCTGCCCCGACCATGTCTGAGCTCGTCCCCGAGCATGCGCCTTAGTTCCCCGAGCGTGCTTGCTCGGAGGAGTGCAGCGGTCAGCCAGAGTTAAAGGATTCTCCCGAGCATGGTCGGTAGGTCGTGCTCAGTCCATAAAGACGACGTGGCGATAATTACGCTGCAGTTTAAGAAACCGTTGGGCCATGATCTAAGCCCATTACGTCCACGACACAGCATGGCGGAAATCAAGGGAGGCAGTTATAGCCACGTTCGGGCACAGTAATGGCGTGTTATTCAGTTGTAACTGCTGTGGTTTCTTATAAATACCCCCGCTATAGATTAAGGGAGAAAAAAGGCTGACAAGCAACACACGTAGAGAGATACGCACAACATATTCACGCAAGCATCTTGCAAGCATCTAAGCAGTAGTAAGATCACTAGATGTAGGGTTATTATCTCGATCGTGAGAGGTCTGAACCAGTATAAAACCTCTTGTCCATTGTCCTTCTGAGCACCATCCCCTTACGACATTCCTCGAACGCAAACCCATCACAGAAAATGGGCCCTGGTTGATCCATCATTCAACAAGTAAGCTCGGCGGGGGATCCGTTTCCCAAACGTCGATAGCTGGCGCCGTCCATGGGGATCGACCGAGTGCTTTCGTGAAGAATCCCTGAAGATGCCGAATTCTCAAAATGGTCAAGACCTTTGCATCTTTGATGATGTTGAGGATGATGACATGTACTACACTGATGAAGATGTGGCCGGTGTGGCTGATCCAGAGGGTCACATTGAGCCCGGGAGTTCTTTCCCGGTTGCTGCAGCGCGAGAGCATTTCCTCCACTCGCAGCATAATTCCCTCACTGATGAGGAAGAATGTGATGGTCACTACGATGATCTGGAAATTCCTGATCATTTCGAGCCCGACCACGAGACCACGTCGTGGGGAGACACCATGATATCGCCTTCGCGGTCCCAGTACTCCTGCGACATCAATATTGCGAGAGGAGAAGAGGATCCCGAGGTCGAATCCTCGAGGGCTACTCGTCATCGTCGATACGAGGCATCCAAGAGCCATCTGGAGGCGTCCCTGAACAGAACCCTGGTGAGCATCCATCGCCAAGCTCGTGAAAAGACGGGTGCCAGGGCTGAAGCCTCGGCTCGCGGGAGTTCTCGCGAGCACTGCTCTCTGGAGCACGCGTCGACCAGCGCCAAGATCACCCTCCCGTTCCCAGGCGTTGAGCGGTTCGCGAGCCAAAGCGACGATCGTGGCGCGACCTTGAATTTTCTCGGTCGGTGGATCTGGAGGCAATGGGCACGGTCGTAGCCGAAAATCTGGAGAAGCTCGCCACCGACATGAAGCTTCAGGGTCCCCTTGCAACAAGGAAGCCTGGAGCACTTCCCGGGACGATAGACACATTCCCTGTTTGCTCCGTCCACGGCGACTCAAGTCTGCTCAGAAGGCCGCAGGAAGCATGATCGATCACCGAGTGTAGGGTCGAGGATGCGCCTAGAGGGGGTGAATAGGCGTTTACAAAATTAATCGCTCACTAAAATCGATCGCTCTAATACACCCTAAATCAAAACCTAATCAAAGATATATGCGGGAGTTTATAAATAGGTTTTGACAATTAAAACCTAAATCAACTAGGCTTACTAGTGCACTAACTAAATTATGTCTCTACACAAGAATTGCTATATTGAACAATCAATTTATACTAAGCAATTCTAATACGTTCAAGCAATCAATAATATATGAAAAATGTAAATGCTTGAATGTAAATGAGACAAGGACAACCGATATTTTTCCGTGGTGTTAGGAGACTTGCTTGGTCTCCCCTAGTCCACGCTTGAGGCTAGCCCGACCACTCGGACGGCTCCGCTCGAGCACCCGCCTCTTTCCACTAGTCGTGGTTTTCACGCCGGCGTAGGCTCAACCCGAACCTTCACAAACTTGCCGGGCTTCTCACACCTTGAGAGCTCCCGCAAGACGACGCCCACTGGCTGCCTAGGAGTCGGCAACCTCCAAGAGCAACAAGCCGCTCCTCCGCTTGAACCTCACCGGCACAACGAATCGCGCCTCGGTGATCACCAAGTGCAACACATGCACAAGGCCTCCTCAAGTGCAACACATGCACAAGAGGTACCCAAACCACTTCCTAATTGCAACAAATGCAATTAGTCTCACTCTTAGCTCAAGAATCAAATGTGAGTGTGCAACACATGCAACACCTCACCCAAAACCTCAAACACAGAACAACACCTGCCCAAGCCCCCAAGGGGTATTTATAACCCCCACAAGAAAACTAGCCGCTTTGGGGGCGAAATGGGCAAAACTTCGGATTTTCCGGTCCGACCGGGCCTCGGCGGTCTCGACCGCCCTCACAGGCAGCAGTCGGATTTCGGATCACAACGCCGGCTGACCGCTCACGGCGGTTCAAGACACTGGCCGGCCAGACCAAGATCGCCTCCGTCAAGACCGCCAGCCTAACGCCAAAGAAAACCCAAAAACATTGTCTGAAAAAAACAAGCGCTGTGAGGCGGTTACCGCCAGTCCGGCCGGACCGGGCGGCCGCCCGCCCCACGCCACAAGACGCCAAGACCGGAAAAACAACGCTGAGGAGGAGTTTGCTCTGACCGCCTGGCCCAGCAAACCTAGCGACGGTTGCACCGCCTAACACAAAGACCGAAAGACACATCTGGAAAAACACACCTGAGGGGGGGTCGACCACCCGGCGGTCCAACCGCCCAGGGCCCGGTCCAACCGCCCATGGGGCCGGTCAGACCGCCCAGGGGCCGGTCACACCGCCCCTGGCGAAAAACCAGGTTTTAGCAAACTCTTCTCCGAAGGTCCAAATGCTATTCTTTGAGCCTCAAGGATGATCAACACATGATCAATTACCCGTGCAAAACACATTTGCACCAATTCAAACCATGCTCAAAGAATTCAACCCAAATTGCAAAAACACATTTCGAATCGACTCAAAACTATTCGCAAATCGTATTAAGCGAATCAAACTCGAAGTTTATGAGATTAATCCCCTAGCCATGTGAAGGTCAACACAAGACCGGTCAACTTGCCAACACCCGCTGCAAGCCCCACTCACATGCTCTCGAATTCGGACTCATAAACCTCGGTTTATTCGCGCAACTGAACTTGCAAATAACATAATAAACACATTTCATGCTTGAGCACTACTCTTTGCAACACATGCAAAAGTCTAGCTCCAAGCAACATCAATTCACGATGCATGAACTCTCTAATTGCAACACATGCAATTCTCTAGTTCCATGCAATACCAAAACCAACTCCACATCAAAACTAAATCAACCGTATGAGCTCTTTACTGCAACACATGCAAGCCTCTAGCTCCATACAAACACATAAACACCAAATCGTGCTTGAGCTCTCTCCTTTTGCAACACATGCAAAACTTAGCTCCAAGCAACACCAAGGTTTTATAAAGATTGTTTTATAACCAAAACATGAAGCGTCAACTAATGCAACACATGCAAAAGTGAACTTCACGCAAAAAGCCAACGACTAGCTTATCCTATTTGCAACACATGCAAATCAAAGCATAATGCGAAAACCAAATACAACCAAGCATAAGTTTAACCCATTCGCAACACATGCCAAATGGTTAACCCTCATGCAAAAACCAAATTAACTAAGATTTGAGCTTTGAGTGAATGCGGATTGAGATCACCAACACATGATGAAACTCAAGCGAAAGAGGCAACCCCTCTTAATAGTACGGCGGTAAAACCTTAGACACAAAGACTACAAAAGTCCTTAGCCTATCTAGTTATACCTTCGCCGCCGCGCAAGCAATCCCCTTTGGGGTCTTTATGATCTTCACTTAAGCTCCCCCGGGATTATCACTCTTCTCCTCTTCGGGATCCGCTCTTGACGCCCATCAACTCATGATGCCGTCCTTGTCCCGTTCTCATCATCTCATTCATCTTTGGACCTAACTCAATCACAACTCATACAAATAGTTAGTCCAAGATGCATGATTGTCTCAATTATCTCTTGCACTCCATTAACACATAATGGATGCCTTTAGATCAATTGAGCACAACCTAAATCAATTGAAATGATTTAATTGTGTCTTAAGTACAATAATGCAACTCATGCTTTATTATACTTAAGAACTATTCATTTGTCCTTAATTAATCACAAAACACCATCAACACATGATGAAGTGTTCTTCAACGATTAACAAGACAAATGGACTCAATTTAAATTATCATTTAAATTGACTCTTCAAGTTAGAGTGTGAACTCCCCCTAAATATGTGCATCCATGTAATATATGGATTGGGAAACATGATACACATTTTGTGGTTAATATAACGGGGATATTCATACTTTAACTTGACTCCAAAGTATGCAACTAATATTAAGATGAATATGCAAACATACCTTGGGTTTTCCATTTTTCAATGCGATGAGACTAAACAAAGATATTCTAAACAACCATGTTAGTCTCGATATAAGATTTGTCATTAATAACAATATCGCATTAGGGGATAAACTTAATATTAGATTTGTCATTAACACCAAAACCATAACTAATGAAGGTTGAACTTACAGCGAGGACGCTCGGAGCAGATCCTGGACAACCTCGCGGGGGTCAAAGGTATGCTCATTCCAGTCATGGGCATACCGAGTATGCGACCTCGGAGCGGTCCCCGCCACGCCGATATGGAGAGGTATTCTCTCGCCTTGGTCCTCGTGTGGGGGGCCATCGCGGTCTGCACTTCCGAGGGGTCATCACGGCGGCCCGCCTTCAGTGCCGAAGCTTTCAAGATCCTCTCAGGACGCCTCGTGACCGAAAAGTTCAAGCCAGTCACGTTGAAAGATTCAACGGGACTCAAAATCCAGATGAGTTCCTCTCAATTTACTCCACTGTGATTCTGGCAGCTGGAGGGGATGAGGGAGTTATGGCCAACTTCCTCCCCACGGTCTTGGACGGAGCCGCTAGGACGTGGCTCTTCAACCAAAAGGAGGGGACATTCCGCTCGTGGAGGTAGCTCAGTGAGGCGCTCTGGGCAAACTTTCAGAACTGCTATATTCGCCCGGGTAAGGAGCGCGACCTCAAGTGCTTGATTCAGACTGAGGGAGAGTCCTTGAGACACTTTGTACAGAGATTTATCAAGGTAAGGAACTCCATTCCGAGCATTTCAGATGAAGCAGTCGTCTGAGCTTTCAAGTTTGGGGTTCGGGACGTTCGCTTCACGCATGATCTGGAGATTCATCCAAACTTGACGGCTAACGAGTTGTTCCGTATGGCAGACTGTTATGTGAATGCCGATGAGGCAGTCCAGTGGAAGAAGATGCTAGACGAAGGTAAGCTGCCGCATCAGCCGGGTCTAGAAGGCTCCACGAGCAAAAAGCATCCAGGCTCTGTAGAGAAAAAGATTAAGAAGAAGAAGAGACCGTCTGCACCGAGCATGGTGGCGGCCATTGAGCATCATCCGTCATGAGCTCCGCCGTCGCAGCAGCGCGGGAGAGGAAGGGGCCGGCCACCTCAGCGGCGCAATGACCAAAGCCGCAACGACCAAGTTCGTGACGTCCGAGATCGTAGTGGCCAAGGTATGCCGTCAAACAGTCACTTTTTTCCACTTCATCAAGCATACGGGCACGACCTTCACAACTGTCGAACCTGGGCTTTTCGCTTGGAGAAGTTCTACAGTGGCAAAGACCCTATGCCCATGCTCCCAGAGAAGGGAGAGAGCAGCAAGAGTAAGGGCAAGGGCCACGTAGATGAAGACGACGAAGATATGGAGTACCAGGAGCCCCACAATCATATCACGGTTATATTCAGGGGCTCCTCGGCCTACAAGTCCCGCAAGGATCTGAAGGAGGCAGCATGGGAAGTATACAATGTCACTCAAGGCAAGGCCCCCGTGCAGCAGCTTAGGTGGTCCGAGTTGTCCATTATTTTCTCCAAGGATGATTGTCTCCTTGGAATGACCAAGCTTCAGAAGCTTCCCTTGGTCGTGAATCCGACCATCAGTAATACTATGATGGGTTGAGTCCTCATTGATGACGGGAGTTCCTTAGACCTCATATCCGCCAAGGTTCTAAACGAGATGCAAGTTCCTTGGTCCAAGATCAAGAGCATAGCGGTCCCATTCTTCGGGATCGTTCTGGGCACCTCGGTCAAGCCTCTTGGCTAGATCGTCTTGCCCGTCACATCGGGAGTCCGAGCAACCTCCGAACGGAGATGGTCACATTTGAAGTTGTCAACTTCGAGTTAGCCTACAACGACATCCTCGGCAGGCCGGCTCTTTCTAAGTTCATGGCCACTACGCATCATGCATACCAATGCTTGAAGGTTCCCGGCCCAAATGACATGATTACCATAAGGGGGAACCAAAGGGCGGCCTTGAATTGTGATAAAAAGTCGCTTGACATGGTCGGCGATTGTTCTGCCGTGACCTGACTAAGAGTCAAGAATTTCCTACAAAGTTGCCTCCAACCGGAGGAGAAACCAAGGCGATCGCTAAGCGGTATGGATCCAGCTTATATCGTGCATTTGGGATCTTTCTTAGATCCCAAATAGGAACTCAAGCTCATTACTTTCCTCTGGAAGAATGCGGACGTGTTCGCCTGGGAGCCGTCCGACATGCCCGGAGTCCCAAGGGAAGTAATCGAGCACATGCTAGCTGTTCGCCCTAATAAGAAACCTGTGCGGCAGAAGCTCAGACGCTTTTCCCTGGAATAACAAGTAATCATCCGGGATGAACTCGACAAGCTCCTCAAGGCCGGCTTCGTCAGGGAAATCGAGCATTCGGAATGGCTGGCGAACCCGGTCATCGTCAAGAAGAAAGGCGGCAAGTGGCGCATCTGTGTCGACCATACCAGCTTGAATGCTACTTGTCCCAAAGACAACTTCCCGCTACCGCGCATAGAGCAGCTGGTCGATGCAACAGTGGAGTCTCAGGTGATGAGCTTTTTGGACGCCTACTCGAGCTACCACCAGATCAACATATCCCCTGAAGATGAAGAGAAGACTTCCTTCATTACCCCGTTCGGCACGTTCTGCTATACGACCATGTCTTTCGGTCTTAGAAACGCTGGAGCGACTTTCCAGCACCTGATGCAGAAGACCTTCCCAGATTAAATAGGTCGAAATCTGGAGGTTTATGTGGACGACATCGTGGTCAAAAGTAAACTCGCCTCAGGTCATGTATCCGACCTTGAGAAAACCTTTTGTAACCTCAACAGGCATCGGATAAAACTTAATCCTGAAAAGTGTGTCTTTGGGGTAAAGGTGGGCAAAGTGCTTGGCTACATGATCGGCCCACAGGGCATCGGGGCAAACCCGGAAAAGATTGAAGCCATCGAAAGGATGCGGCCTCCCAGTTGCGTAAAGGAGGTCCAAGCTTTGACCGGACGCATGGCGGCTCTAAGTCGCTTCATTTCCCGGTTAAGCGAGCGTGGGTTGCTTTTCTTTAAGGCGCTCTACAAGCATGATGGTTTCACATGGAAAGAAGAGGCAAATCGCTCCTTCGAGGAGCTAAAACAGTACCTGTCCAGCCCATCTGTCTTAACCACACCAAGGTTGGGGGAAGCGCTTCTGCTATATCTAGCGGCAACCCCGCAGGCCCTAAGCGCGGCGTCAACAGTCGAAAGAGATGGGGTACAACGACCAATTTACTATGTTAGTGAGGTCTTGCACGGACCAAAGGAGTGATACCCTGAGGTCCATAAGCTCTTGTACTCGCTGTTCATGGCCTCAAGAAAGTTGCGCCACTATTTTCAAGCCCATAAGGTCATAGTTCCGACTAACTTTCCACTTAGCGAGATCCTAAGAAATCAAGACGCTGGTAGTCGAATAGCAAAATAGGCTATGGAGCTCGCCGAGTTTGACATCCACTTCTCGGTTTGTACAGCGATCAAATCCCAAATCTTGGCAGACTTTGTAGTGGAATGGACGAATCCGGTGCCACCCGCTACCGAGCTCGATAGATCTGGGGAAGGTCATTGGACTATGTACTTTGACGGGTCGCGAGCCTACGAGCGCTCGAGGGCTGGAGTCGTGCTGGTATCCCCCTAGGGAGATCAACTCCAGTACACCATTCAATTACACTTTGCCGTGACCAATAATGCGGCGGAGTATGAAAGCCTCCTGGCCAGGCTGCGAGCATGCAAAGCGCTCGAAGTCCAGCGACTAACTGTAAGAGGCGATTCGCAGTTGGTCGTCAACCAAGTTAATAAGGAGTATCAGTGTTCCAATAACTCAATGGCGCTTTACTTGGTTGAAGTGAGGAAGATGGAGAAGTATTTTAAGAATTTTGAAGTACTCTACATCCCCAGGAAGGACAATTCCCTGACCGACCATCTTTCAAAGGTCGGTTCCTCCCAAATGCCCGCTCCGGTGGGAATGCTCGTCGAGCACTTATACAAGCTCTCCATTCCCTTTGTAGAGGAGGCACCGGAGACGTGCGGTAACGTCTTCCTCCTCGAGTATGGTGCAGATTGGATGACGTCATTCATTCAATACCTTGCACATGGGACACTGTCCGAGGAAGAAGCTGAGCGTTCCCGGCTTATAAGGCGATCCTCTCCCTACAAGTTGATCGAGGGCGCCTTGTACTGCAAAGGAGCACTGGGAGTTCTCTCCAAGTGCATATCTCAAGAAGAGGGCACATTCCTTCTTAGGGATATCCATGAAGGAGTGTGCGGAGCTCACTCGTCTTTCAGGACGCTCATGAGCAAAGCCTTCCGACTGGGTTATTATTGGCCAACAGCCTTAGCCGATGCTCGGTCGATCGTGGCGACTTGCCAAGCACGCCAGTTTCATACTCGTAAGGCACATCAGCCGGCGTATGCGCTTCAAACTATCCCTCTATCACGACCATTCTCGACTTGAGGAGTCAATATACTCGGACCTTTCCCCCGAGGTCGGAAGGGCTGCAAATTCTTGCTCATAGCCATCAACACTTTCACTAAGTGGATTGAAGCTGAACCCGTATCGACCGTTTCGGCTCAAGCAGCCAGGAAGTTCTTTTGCAGTAACGTAGTGACGCATTTTGGCGTTCCTAATCATCTCATCACTGATAATGGCACTCAGTTCACCAGTGAACTGTTTCAAGCCTACTGTGAAGACATCAGGTTAAAGGTCTGCTTCGCCTCCGTGGCACATTCGCAGAGCAATGGAGCAGCCGAACGAGCAAATGGGCAAATTATCCAAGGGACCAAGAAGAGGGTATTCAAAAATCTCAATCAGCACGGTCAATCGTGGGTGGACAAGCTTCCTTTCGTCCTTTGGTCAGTTCGCACTACGGCAAACCGGGCTACGGGTGAAACCCCTTTCCAACTCGTCTATGGTGCAAAGGCCATATTGCCCGCTGAAATAGTGCTGGGTTCTCCAAGAGTGCACTTGGTCGACAGCGTTGACCAGGAGCTCGAGCATCTCCTTGACCTAAACCTCGCTGAGGAGATACGTGAACAGGCTTTGCTGCGATCCGCGGTTTACCTACAGGCTATTCGTAGGCATGCGGCTAAATCGGTCCGACCAAGGACCTTGCAAGTTGACGACCTAGTCCTACGTCGAGTTCAGGACTTGTCAAAAGCCAACAAGCTGTCCCCCAAATGGGAGGGTCCATTCACGGCCGTCTCGATGGCACACCCGAGGGCTGTCCGCTAAGCGATGGAGGATGGTCGGGTGCTCACCAACTCTTGGAATATCGATCAGCTGCGTAAGTTCTTTGTCTAGCTTTCATTTACTTTCGTGTCTTACGTATGCTCAACAAATTTTTCTATAAAGTTCGTTTCTTTCGCCCACGTGAATTCCATTCTTTCCAAGATTTTGTGAATGTCTCTGAGGTCACTGCCCGTTGGTAAGCCGACTCAGTCTCGCACAAGGGCACACTTTTCTTCTCACGGTCTTGGTGATGGGATGAGCGCGTGCGGTCAGGAACATTCGATTCAATCGGCCTATTCTAAGGTTCGGCTAGCGTGCGCAAGAATGTACAGAGTGCTACGACCAGTGCCAAATCACTAATCTCGCCGCCAGAGGTCACAGTCTTCATAAGCCGATTATTGTTCGCAGTAGTCCTTCACTGCAAGTTCAAAATCGCACACAGACACACTCTCGGATGGTCCAAAGCCTTAGCTCAATTCGCGCGTGTTCGGTCGTCTTATACTCTGTCGAGCAACCGCACGTTCTTCCTCGTCAAAGCTATGCTCACAACTTAGGGGCATGGTGTCGAGACATTCAAGAAGTCAAGGCCGTACGCATTTCTTTCTCTCGACCTATCCCATGCGCGCAACTCGGAGAATTGGTGGTTAGGTCGTCGAGGGAAAAGCGCGCATTTTTTTAACTCTCCTGTGAACGAGCTCGTCTCGCAACTCAAGCGCACGACCTTCATTCACAACGGGGGCTTAGTAGGGATGAACTACCGTGTTTTTCTAAAAACGCGCGCTCATGTTTCATTCTACTTTTACTTTTGTTCGTATCCTTTTCGTCTACTCGCCTTGTTTCGTCTGTTTTGTGCAGGCACTCATCGAAAAGGGCAAGCCGCCAAAGATACAAGACAAAAGGCGAGACTCATGGCAAAAGTTATTCTTCATTTAGATCATCAAGCAAATTACATAAAGACAAGTCCTAGGCAAGGAGCTATTTCCTGAGCTTTGCTCCTCTGAGCGCAGAAAGTTTCTCCTTCACGTCATCGAGCTCGGTTTCAAGATCGAGGACTCGCCTTCGAGCTTCGCGTCCTTCGCGAGCCTCTTGGCGGAGTCGCTTCATCTCATCCTCTTGTTTGGCAAGTTCAGCGACCTCCCGGGCAGATTGGTTCAGCTCGTCCGCCTTCGCTTCCAAGGTTTGGGAGCGTTGTTGTTCTTGCTCTAGCTTGAGCTGGAGCTCGCACACCTGCTCTCTGTTCCTTGCGGCATTTTCTTCGGCTTGGTGAAGTTTTGTTTGAACCTCCCGGGCCCAATCTTTAAAGTTGGCCGGTTCATGCTCAAGCTCCGCTACTTTGGCATCATGCTCGACAGTGAGCTGGGCCATGACCTTCGGGGGAACGGTCGCCGATTTGAAGTCCGCCATGGTCGCTGGGCCATGGCATCTAGGCACTTTATGTTATTTTGGTGATTAATGACAAACACATATAATGACAATCTATGTAATTGAGTAAATGCTTAACTTAGTGCTTAACAAATGACAAACCTCTAATATGATTATATTGCTATGAGACTAACATGTTATTGCCTAGTTGAGTATCAGTCTCATCTATTTAGAGGAAAATTAAGTGGGATGGTTAAGCAAAGATAAGGTATGCAATTTTGGTATCTCTTCTATATTTGGTATTGCATTCTTTTTGTGCAAATGCATAGTGAACTCCAAGTAGCATGTTGATTATATATATGCACATTGGTTCATGTCATATTTATTTGTGCATATATATTCATTTGAGTTCATTATGTGCTTTGTTTTTAGTATGCATGTATTAACTAGAGTTAAACTTCACATTGCTATAGATTGACTTGGTGCATGTATGTTTTAGTTGTGTATTTTCTCATGCACTTCTCTTAGTGAAGTTTAATCTAGAGTTGGATCACATATTTACTCTTATTCCAAATATTATTTGCACATGTACAATTCGTGTATATTCTATCATGTGCTTCATTTAAGTAAAGACTGTGATCCTTGCCATGATTTAATTGATTCATCATATCGGCAATTATCTCTCTAGTGCATATAGATCAATTACATATTCATCATGATGCACTTAGTAGAGAACATCTCTTATGTCAAGTGTTTCCAGTTATATTATGCTTCTTTATATGAAACACTTGTGGTACTTAATTGCTCTCAAATATCAATTTATTCACATCTACTGAGCTTTTGGGACTAATGTCTTTCATGAGTGGTTTGGAAAGAATTAGGTCCCGTATGTGTATGATGACCAAGGTATCCGGGAGGATGATCATTAAGCCGAGGTCAACAAGACGGCGGTGTCACCAAGAGTTGAGGACTAAGTCAAGATCGACTTGGCGTGGAGATCGTCGGAGAGGATGATCAAGTCAAGGTCAATAGGACGAGAGTCTCATGAGGTGAATCGAGTTAAGTTGGACAAGGTGAAGATGTCATCAATCATTTGGTAAAGACATCATCGCATTGCATCCACGGAGAAAGGCGGCATCGGATTGAATGTAAGACTTAGATTTCTCGTTTGAATTTGAGTCTAAGGATTGCCGTACTCTTAAGAGGGATCGACGTTGAATGACTTTTAGATGTGTCAAGTGCTCAAATGATCCTTTCTTTTGAAACTTAGAGAGAGGTGTTGGTGATCTTGGGAAAGTGAAAATTGTAGGTCTCTCTTGGATTATTGGTGAAATCTGGATTTATCCTTTGAGATTTGGGTAGTGAGACCTTGTTGGTTGTGTAGCCCTTGTTCTTAGCTTTCAATAGAGTCCAAAATCACTTAAATCGAGTCCGGAATCAAAAGTTATGCTCTTTTTAATCAAATTTCTTGAGTCGATCCGAGTATCGGACTTAAGTCCGAGATATCCGGGTTGGGTCTCTCGGTTAGGTCATTCCGAGTATCCGGTGATTCGAGTATCCGGACATTTAGTCCGGACATTCCGGTAAAAATAGTCCGAGTATCCGGACTTTGCTTGAGCTTCAAGCGGCTAGTTTTTGGGGATGGCTATTTAAAGCCCCTCTTGGGTAGCCGCTTACAAGAGAGCTTTTGGGCTGGTTCTGGGTGCTTTGAGGTGTATTCTTAGTGATCTTAAGCTCCCAAAAGCCCTCTAACCCTAGATCTTAGTGATCCTTTTGAGTGAAGGGTTGGGTGTGAGAGAGGTAGTGCTTTCGAGTTGAGTGTGATTTGAGTTGTTGAGCACTTGATTTCATCTCAAGCTTGTTCTTCGTGAGCATTTGTTACTCTTAGAGGTTGAGGACTCCTAGACAGCTAGGAGGTCGCCTCTGAGCCACCGGAGCTTTGTGTGGTTGGTAGTAGGAAGTTTGTGAAGGCCGGATTCCGCCTCCGCAAGGGAAGGAATCAAAGAAGTGAAGACCGGTGAGTGCATTTGTGCAACACCGGGAGGAAGAGGGTTGAAAGAGACCCCGGCTCAAGCGTCAAAGGAGTTGAAACCGGCGAGTGCATTTGTGCAACACCGGGAATAAGAGGGTTGAAAGAGACCCCGACTCAAGTGTGACCGAGCCGCCTCAACGGAGACGTAGGATCCCCTCAAGGATCCGAACTTCGGGTGAAAAATCGTTGTCTCCAAGTTTGCCTCTTGCCCTTGCTTTATTACTTGATTTTGAATCTTGAAATTGCCCGATCTATTTGATTATTGAGTTTCTCGCTAGGCATCTACTTGATCTAGGTTCCTGCTAGTGTTTATCATCTTTGTGTTCAAATAGATTGTTTAAAAGTTGGAGAAATTTCAAATTTCATCTCGAGTTACCCAACCCGGAGCATCCGCACAAATACCCCGGATAGTCTGGACATACCGGAGTATCCGGAGTAAAAGTCCGGAGAGTTCGGGCTAAACCCCTCGGCCATTCAAAGTCTCCAATCCGGAGTGTCCGAACCTAAAACCCGGATAGTCCGGACATTTATACCGGAGTATCCGGATAAAATCCCCGGACACTCCGGACTGAAAACTTTGGGTGTTTTATTTCCGCTGCATGTTAAATTGTAAAATTGTAATTCGCCTATTCACCCCCCCTCTAGGCGACATCACCTGCCCTTCATTAGGGTTGAGGTTGGTAATCTCGCACTCGCTTTGGGCAAGCACGGATTCAAGGAACTCACCCTCGGGCATTCTAAGCCTGTTGACGGTATAGAGATCGCAGGAGATGATCTCATCGTTGTGCGGCACTGGGGCTCCTTCGCCATCAGGGACACGCCAGGTGCCTGCATCGAGGTAGCCGAGGTCCTCGAGTATCCGCAACCTCTCCTTGCTGATCTTGCTCGGACCAAACTTAGCCATGAGAAAGGTTGAAGAAGAGAGCGTAGGAATGAAAGAGTTTAGGGCTTGGAAGATTTTGAGGCTTGATTGCAAGATAAGAATGAAGGATTTCTCAGTACTATCCCCGCTGGTATATATAGGCGGAGAAGTTGAACGGGCTGAAAACTGCTCCCGCCTATTCGTAAACCGACGCAAGGCGGCGCAATCTTTGAAACTGTCCAATAAAGGCACGGTTCCCAAAAACTGTCTGAACTGCTCCCGCAAGGCTTCGCAGAAAAGGAACCGTCACGACCTTTGGCTTCTTTTCCTGAGTCTCCCTCTGGTCGAGTTTCGAGCTGGGAGCTTGGTCCTCACCAGGACATGCTCGTCTACGAGCAAGTTTTGCTCGGATACTGCAGTAGTGTTCCGCTGTAAGGTTCCAATCCCTCCTGTGAGTCTGAAGGCTCAAGGGGAAGACCCCACCAAGTGAATTTCTACTTGAGCCTCGGGGGCTAGCTGTCGGGGATTGGGTAATTTCCATAAAGACCATCATACCCCAGCAGCCGATTTTCGACTGACCATACTTCCCCTTGGATGATTTCCCCAAGGAGGATCCTCGGGCGGACTAGCTAGTGAGTCTGCCCCGACCATGTCTGAGCTCGTCCTTGAGCATGCACCTTAGTTCCTCGAGCATGCGCCTTAGTTCCCCGAGCGTGCTTGCTCGAAGGAGTGCGGCGGTCGGCCAAAGTTGAAGGATTCTCCCGAGCATGGTCGACAGGTTGTGCTCGGTCCATAAAGACGACATGGCGATAATTACGCTGCGGTTTAAGAGACCGTTGGGCCATGATCTAAGCCCATTATGTCCACGACACAGCATGGCGGAAATCAAGGGAGGCAGTTACGGCCACGTTCGGGCACAGTAATGGCGTGTTATTCAGTTGTAACTACTGTGGTCGCCTATAAATACCCCTGCTGTAGATTAAGGGAGAAAAAAGGCTGACAAGCAACACACGTAGAGAGATACGCACAACATATTCACGCAAGCATCTTGTAAGCATCCAAGCAGTAGTAAGATCACTGGACGTAGGGTTATTATCTCGATCGTGAGAGGCCCGAACCAGTATAAAACCTCTTGCCCATCGTCCTTCTGAGCACCATCCCCTTACAGCATTCCTCATACGCAAACCCTTCGCGGAAAAGGGGCTCTGGTTGATCCCTCATTCAACAAGTAAGCTCGGCGGGGGATCCGTTTTACAAACGTCGACAGTTTTTATAGACGATCAAAATAACTACTGCCGAATAATGCGCCATTACCACATTAACCGGGGCTGTAATCGTATCCTAGATTCTCGCCACATCGCGTCGTGGACATGATGGTCTCAGATCATGGCGTAATAGTCTTAAACCGTAGCGTAATTATCACCGCATCGTCATTATGGGCCGAGCACGACCTTTTGATCATGCTCGGGATCTTCCCTCAACTCTGACCGACCGCTGCGCACTCCCGAACAAGTATGCTCGGGGATTTATGCCGCATGCTCGGGAACGAGCTTGGGCATGATCGAGACGGACCCACTAACCAGGTTATTTGAGGGTACTCCTTGGTGACACCGTCCAAGGACATGCATGGTCGGCCGAAAACCGGCTGGCAGGGTATAATAGTCTTTATGAAAATTATCCAATCCCCAACAAAATCAAAGATGATGGATCCTTGGAGTGGCAATGTTGACGGTGAAGAAGGGGTGGTGGCTTGGAGAAAACATGCAGTGGGAGACAGGGGGTAGAACCAGTTGGTGTGTTGGGTATGCACCGTCACCCCCCAAAATTTTAAAAAAAATCTAGATATACCTTTGCTAGTATATATTGTAATGCATTTGGACTTCGATGTAATTTGATAATACTCAAAGGACTTAGATACATTTCATGCCTCAAGATTGCTAAATTTTTTTCTCACTTTTGCTACTAACCATTCATTCATGTAGTTGTAATCGTCACGATGAGTGCATTGAATCAAGACCAATACCGAGTATTTTATATAAAAGTTTGTACTATACGGCCATCAATACTTGCGTACTAAGCGTCAATATAGTAAAAAAATGGTCTATAGTTTTTCTTACTAGAATAATAAGATACTAGTACTACAAAGCAATTATATATTCATAATAATTTATTTATCAGGGTTACAATTTGTTATCGCTTCAAAAATATGTGATAAATATTTTGGCTTTGTATAAACCTTTGTGTAATGTATAAATAGCCGTACCAAGATTTAAAACTAATAAATTATTATTAGTGTGCACTATTATTAACTGTTATCAACAACTGATATTCATTATTTGTGTACTACTATATTGCTAAGCCTCAATAGTGCACCTCCGGTCTAAATTTTCTAGTCCCAGAGAGGAGTGAGTGAGATGGCTTGATAGAAATGTTGGTAAGGGGATCCCTTGTGTGAAAAAAATAAATAAAACATACAATATTATGGAGTTTATGGGCTAGTACAGGGTGACAGAGAGTTGATGAGATTATCTCTAATTAGATGATGTGGTGGTAGAGGCCTTAAAAGAGTCAGTTGAAGATGATCTAATCAAAATCACATAAGTGGAAGCATAATTCCATTAATTAAACAATATAGCCAAACTTCTAATTAGGAGTTGGTGGTGTCACGTCCGTTCTCCACCACCAACCCATAAAACTGAACCGGACGAAAAAACCGGTCTATTCTTTTTTTACTTTCGTTCCTCGCAATAGTTCTCGATCTCGTTCCTCCCGAACAAAACCGAACCGGCCCCTTCCTCTCCGGATAGCTCCAGTTTCATTAGTTCGGTCAGATGTGTCATTTTAAAAATCAGAATACAGGAACTAACTAATTATATATGTTTGGCGAGTGTACAAACTTACTCCATACTAGCTAGCAAATCTATTTGGGGAGTATATATGTATGCCTAAGGGAGTATGTATACTTGATTGTACTTGGGGAGTATGTATACATGAGGGTGTATATCATGTTAACATGTATGCAGGGAGTATGCACATTTTGACGTGTTCGGAGATGGATTAGCATGGACTATCTATACCAAACTTCTTCCTGTATTTGAGGGAGCGGGTACATGAAGCAACGATCAGCTGGATACTCGGCCTTCCTGGCGTGAGTCTACATGCATGCATCTTACATTTCTCTTTGTTTCCTTTAAACGATATATTTCATGTCTTTATTAAATGGAGTATGGAGTATACGGCTCAAAAGGATTAAGTATGGAATATACATACTCCTTTTCCATATGTACAAATACCTCTACTAATATAAATTTGCGATTGATGGCGGTGTCCGTTCTTCCTAGCCCTCCTCTCTCGCCATATCTCCAATAATGACCGATCATTATAGCTAATTATTCTTTCCTGATTCTGACCACCACATCTCTCTAAATATGGTCGATTATTATAGCAAAATCTTTGATTATTGCCGGTAATTAATAGTCGGCCAATCATTCCTTTTGTACTCTATATATGTTGTACATTTTCACAAAATCAATCAAGGGAATTCATTCAAGATCTCCCATGTCGTCTTGCCATGTAAATGAACTCGATGAACTGATCAATAAGTGACGGACCGACGTACATGGCGCGAGGCTAGGGGCCGAAAGCTGCATGATTAGTAGTAGCTACGACGGAAGAGACGGCCAAGCGCGATGCCTCTGGTCTGCCGTGACCCAGCTACAGCCGATTAGACTTGAACAAAGCATACGACGCTTCGACGCGGTTGCTCGGTGACACCGGTGAGACGTCGTCGGCGGGCATGGCGAGAGGAAGAGGAACGCGATCTGGTAATATAAATTGCAAAAAGGGATAAAAATGATTGATTAATTTTTAAGATTGGTAATATATATTGCTATGTACAATATATTTGGTTTTAATTCATACCGGAGAAAAAACCATAAAAACTTTTGTAATCGGGAGGAATAGATGTTTGATCTTGTAGCATAATTTTCTTTTATTGTTTGACCTTTATGTTTCGTTATCAATTTTATTTTTCGCAGCGACGCACGGACATTGATCTAGTATAGCCAAATCGCTAGTCACTATATTTAACATAAAATTCTGGGAACTCGTGAAGCCAATCAAGCCGACCCGTGGGTCCAGAATCACACCATGCGTGCTCCGCTCCATTTGAAGCATCGAGATTTTTTCATGATTTATACAAAACTATCCAGAATAACGCGTTTCGCCGCGTCGCGCATGACAATGTAACATAAAAAATTTAAAAAATCTGGTCATATTTTTTGTTTTCATATTTTTTTAAAAAAATGGGTCGGTAGAATCTGTCGGCGAATCAATGTCTTCGACGAACATGTTTTTTTTTGAGAAAAAAACGGTTAGGATCTGTCAGCGAATCTGTAGGCTGCTATAAACCTTCGACGAATTTGTGTTTTTTTTAGAAAACCGCGGTTACGACCTGTTAGCGAATCTACGAGTTGCTATAAACCTTCGACGAATATGTGTTTTTTTAACTATAGAGAGACCTAAAGTATTTTTTTCAGGGTCCGTTCCGCTAAAAACCGCCGAGAGGATCTAAATGTAAACCGCAGAGGGACCTAAATGTAATTTTAATATTTTTCGGGTCTATCTTACTAAAAAAACCCCGAAAGGTCCTAAACGCAATTTCTAATTTTTCGGAGGACCTTTCTACGAGGGGGAGTGAGGTGGCAGCCCTCAATGTCTGGCAATCCCACCCACTTTATTATATAGTATACATTTGAATTGTTTCTTACGTTTTAGCGTTTAGACAGCCCGAGCGTTGCTCCATCACAACTTCCAGAGGCCTTATGTGGCTTAATTTAGAGCGGGTGTAATAACGAAGTCTACTATTTACTCATCTCTCATTCATAGCATTCAGAGTAAGTAATAAATCATGCTTATACAATAACTATCTCTAAACATTATCTCTAGAGAAACACTTTTGGATATAACATTAAAAGTTCTACAATAACTATCTCTTATTCATTTAATCTAGAGTAAGCATACATGCTCTGACATGGGTTTTTGACTAGCAATAGCATATTGTTTCCTGTATGATGCTGGCTGCTTTATGAGTGCCGGCTCTCTTCTTTTTTCTCACTCTTTCACATAAAACAAAACTGATGTGTATACACTAATAACAAATTAAAGTGATCTTATTATACCTAACTATAATCGATCCATCTAGTACCTACCTACTTTTCGTACCCGTAATAGATGTCAATCACACAAGTGCTTGGTCACTTAGGCAGAGGATTAACTTTTTCTCTCTCGAAAAGAGACAGGGGTCAATTGACCAGTGATCTCTACTAATTCTAATTAGGAGTTGGTGGTGGTACATCCGTTCTCCACCCTCACCCCGACATGTATGCGCACTCGTGTGGCTAAGTGAGAAGCGAGCAGTGGCCACCATGGTAGATTGGATTGGATCAACCCGTCACGGGAGGTAAATGAATATGCATGACTCATTTATTGTTTTTCTTTCTTCCATTGATCTGGCATTCAAATTGATAGCGATTGCTTCCGGTGCTTTTCGGATTGGATCAATTGATTCCCTTCTGAAGGAAGTGGAGCTCCGATTCATAGAGTTGGGTCTTTTCTCGTCTCTTTCTTTTTTGTTACCTTCCTTATTCGATGATTTTTAAATTTGGATTCCATAGATATCTCCTCAGTTGCTGAATCTATATAACCCCACTACTTCTTGCCTCTCCTGTAGATGTGTTGAATTTATCCGTTAAGCGAAGGTAATAGGCGACATTCCTGATCTTATCGATGCAGCGCAGGGGTAGGTCGCCGGTGGTGGGCGGCGAGATATGTTGATGTCAATAGGTTGTAGGAAAAGCTCGCGGGGGGAGGCGGTGGAGCTGGTTGATGAGGTGGGGCTATGGTATGGCTGGAGCAAGGTGTACGAACCACGCACGCCGCTGATAGTGGCAGCCACATACGGATGACGTTTACCTCTTCAATGCCTTTGTGCACATGGGGCAACAGGTGATGCCTCTTTCGATCGATCGATCGATCTCGAATTGTGGCGTTACAAATTTACAATGCCAAGTGCTGTGATGTTATTATTTAAGTTTGTGAAATTAAAAATAATTTTAAGCTCGAATTTGTAAACAGGTGCTTAGAATTTGTATGCTTCAATGAATTGATTTAAACATTTAACCATTGCACATTCAGAGTAAACAATATTATTTAGATAAGGTTAGTGCTCTTTGCAAATAAATTTTTTTATCGCAAATTGAGTTTCCGTTGTATCGCACGAGCACATGGCTAGTTATGAATGAAACTATGGAAATATGGAACTGATCAAGGCCCAAAAAGACGATGAACCAAGCCCACCTGTAAGGAGCCACCACTGGTCCCGTCTTCAAGATTCCACCTCGAATTGATATTTTTTAGCTTCTAATATCTTATTTTTTACGAATTTAACCCTCTTCTAAGCGATACTGTAAATATAGCGCCGTTTGCGTTGCGCTTTGAGATGTGACACAGGCAACCATCTGTGCTTCTCTACTACGGAAGGACATTAAAGCTCTCAGCATTACGATAGCGCTCCTCCTGCGCCTAGATGCCTGCTCCCACACTCGCTCATTCGCTGTCGCGTTTGCCAACTCCTACTCCTCGGACGCGACAGAGAACAGGTGTCGTATGCCGCACCTTCCACGGTAGGGAAGATGGCTAAATGTACAAATATGTTTACAAAGGGATTAGAGTTGAAAAAATAGTACCCGTTGTCTGCCGTGGTGGGTAAGAGAATTTAATCTATTGAGACATTCACGAAGATTCTAGATTTTTTTTTTGAAAAAAAGGCAAAGCAGCGAGATAAAATGCTCTGTTTGGTAGAGCTCCAGATTCTAGTTTGATCTGAGATATGAAACTTGTAGACTAAAATAAAGTAAATTAAGTTTATATTTTTAATCTAAAATGTAAATAAGATGATTCATCTAAACACTCTTAGGGTCTGTTTGGTTGAGTGTATGAGGATGAATGGGATGGGATGGTACAAGATGGATGAGATGATTCTGAATGAGATGATACAGGAAAGATATTTGGTTACCTGAATGGAATGATACAAGATTTTGTTTGGTTGTTTGGATGGAATGATACAGGATGGTACGAAATGATGTTTGGTTGAAGGGATGGGATTAGATTGAGAGATGAGGTTGGTTTGAGGGATGATGCGAGTAAACGGTTCAGTTCTACACCGATTGGTTTGGCCAAATTGCCCGTATAGGATGGTGCATAATCTTTTTAGAATGTTCAAAGAATCTATATCTTCTCATCCTGTACTAAATGGTTCCGTTCAGCTAACCAAATAAAGAAACAGAATCAAATCCTATACAAAACGATTCGGTTCACCCTCATACACTTAACCAAACGTATCCTTAACATACTCAGGCTATTCACAGTGCATTGTATCTTGTCACAATATCCAAAGCTACCATGTCATATGATATTATAGAAGATACAACTATCTTAATGCATGGTATCATGGATTATTTCTTAGTCCCCACAAGATAATTAAATGCTAGATGTGTATGAGAGTATGAATTGTGAGCCACTTAAATTATTCAAGTTTCAATGTCTATGATTTCGTGTCCAAGTGGTATCTTCCTCAAGATACATCTTTCTTCTCTTCCCTCTTAACTCTCTTGCCATATCATCAAAAATACTTATATGACATATATTAAATGGGTATATTATCATATACTGAGAATAGCCTTAGAGCTCTAGCTCTACCGATTACCAAACACACCTAAAAGTGATCACCTATTCACCCCTCCCCGCTCGGACCGTCGGACGCACCACCTGGCCGCCTCCGGCGGCCGCTGACAGGTCACCCTCGCGCTCTCCGTTTCCCGCCACTTCCCCGCGCCATTTCCCCCTTCCCACCCACCTGCCCCAATCAACCAATCCCCTCCGCGCGAAATTTCCCCGCAAAGCCCTAAACCCCGCGAAGAAAAAGCAACCATTCCTTCCCCTCCACTCTCCAATGGCGTCGCCGTCGTCGCGCCGCCTCAGCAACGGCCGCTCCCCTCTCGTGCGCAAGCAGAGCCAGATCACCGCCTTCTTCTCCTCCTCCCCTCCGCCCCCACCCCGAAGCCTGCCGCCAAGTCCTTACCGTCGCCGCTGAACCCTAAGGCGAG
This sequence comes from Guadua angustifolia, assembly GCA_036346375.1. Lineage (NCBI taxonomy): Eukaryota > Viridiplantae > Streptophyta > Magnoliopsida > Poales > Poaceae > Guadua > Guadua angustifolia. Next base: position 26,198,083 of record CM070517.1, read on the forward strand.
GAAGTCCCCTCTCGCCGTGCCCTCCCCTTCCCCTCCCAATCCGCCTCCGCGACCGCCGCCGCAGAAGCAGCGGCCGGAGGAGGAGGATCAGGATGCCGCGGCGGCGCCTGCGGCGGAGGTGGTGGGGAGGCGGCTGCGGGTGTACTGGCCTCTGGACGACGCGTGGTATGAGGGGAAGGTGGAGGCCTACGACGGGGGCTCCCGGCGGCACCGCGTGAAGTACGACGATGGAGAGGAGGAGGAGGTTGACCTCGGGAAGGAGAAGTTCGAGTGGGCCGCCGATGAGGAGGCGACGCCGCCGCCGGCGAGGAAGCTGCGGCGTCTTAGACGGATGTCCGATACCGCAAAGGCGAAATCCCCTGTGGCGGAGGATGAGGATCACATTGGAGCTTCCACTGAGGACGAGGACTGGAAGAAGGATGCTGCGGCGGAGGATGATTCCGAGGAAGTGGAGTTGGATGACGAAGACGATGAGGAGGTTGTTGCAGTTAGTTCGCGGAAGGGAAAGCCAAGGAACTCATCGATATCAGCTTTGGCATCGACACCGCGGTTGACCTCTGGTTTGGGTTCAGCATCAGTGTCATCGTCAACATTGTCCAAGAAGAGGAAAAAAGTGGATGTGGGTACATTGGATTGTGCTAAGAAGTTCAGCTTTGAACCAGCTAACACCCCTGAAAAAGTCAAATTAAAAGTGCCAATGAGCTGTGACCGGAGTGAGTAGTGGAATCTGATTTGTTGATGAGTTTGGTTTTGTTGTTCCGTTTGTAATATTTGGTTGCCATTGTTACAGCGGAGCACATTTTAGAAAATGCTCCCACTGTTCTTACTGGAGAGGTGGCTGAGCGCTTTGGGCAGCGGCAGGTGGAAAAGTTTAAATTCCTTGAGTGAGTACTTCTGAATGCTAGTTTCATTAATTCCTTTTGAAATGTTAAGTAAAACGGTTTTTTTTACAGCTTGGTGAAAACATTGTTCAGTGTTGTCCAAAATATTCAGAACTCCAAGCTAGATTGGTCAATGTTGTATAATGGGGCTAATTTTTCTTTTCAAAAATAGTGTTAAAAAGATAGCTTGATGAAATTAGTGCACTGAGACTATATTTGAGAAGAAATATACATTAGCAAGTTGGTCTATTTACTGTTCTTGAATCTTTACCCTAGTGCCAATTCCTATCTTACACAATTTAAGGGCAGTGGTATACAGGCATAGGTTCTGAAATAACTCAGTATGGCACACAATTTTTCTCTCTCTCTAGCTTTTAGCAGTGCTTCCATGCTTTTCGTTATTCTCTGGTCAGCTAAGACTGGTATTTTCGGTATGAACTTTTCACCTTCTTAATGCAATAGTAGAGCTCCTGCCTGTTTCTTAAAAAAAAAAAGGTGGCACAGTTAATAGTGGGGTAGCAGGTGGTTGTAAATTAGACCCTTAGGTTGCTTTAAGAATTGTGTTTTTCACTTTTTGGGAGAGCATTGGAGTACCTTCTTCTCATGATCATTAACACTAAGGTGACGTGTTGTTTATTTGACTAGGTCCACATGCAATATTTTTTTCTCAACGCTTAATTTCATTTTAACCATGATGAGATCAGTGTGTTAGATGCTATTGGGCATACTTTGTTTTTATTTCGTTTTACCTGTATAGTTTCCGGACATGACACAAATATTCTTTGCATTGATTTTGCAGCTGGTGATGTCACATAATTGTTCTTCCTATATTAACTCCTTTACACAATTATACATTCCACCACGAGTGTAGGACTCTAGGCTTGTCATATTTTGATTGTCCCTTGGAGCTTAGATATGTGAATGTGTTACTGTAGTGCATATATTTTTCAGATGCATCGAGTAGAAAATTTGTACCTATTCCTATCTCTTTCCTCTCATAGTGCATGTTTCTCTTTCCTCTCATGCTCCGCTTAGAAAAAATATCTGGCAAAAACATGCATTTCAGAAATAATGGAATTTATTGTTGGCATACACTTCACTTTGTCATTTGTTGCTGTTATAATTGTTTTCAACTGTAGAGGGTGCAAAGATGCAAAAGGGAGACGACCCGGAAACCCTGGCTATGATCCAAGGAGTCTTTCCTTGCCTCCCCAGTTCTTGAAGAGCTTGACAGGTGGACAGGTAAAAGGTCCATGTTAACTATACATCTCATTTTCTATTGTGCAACTTGTCTTTAACGCTAACTGTTAGCTTGGTTAATAGAGGCAATGGTGGGAATTTAAATCGCAACACATGGATAAGGTTCTGTTCTTCAAGGTACATTCATATTTTCACCGTGGTTGTTGAGTACTAAAAAGTAAGGATATCTTGTTTTGTGATTATTCTAAAAATTTGAAACAGATGGGCAAATTCTATGAGTTGTTTGAGATGGATGCACATATTGGGGCAAAGGAGCTTGATCTTCAGTACATGAAGGTAAAATTATTTCCTTATGCTTATTGACTTTGCTGCTATTACTCTACAATCCAGCCTTTATCTTCTCTTATGGTCCAGTCCTCGGTGTTTATTTGTTCTGTATGCTATTATCTTAGGGTGATCAACCTCACTGTGGATTCCCGGAGAAGAATTTAACAGTGAATTTGGAGAAATTAACTAAAAAGGTCAGGACATATTTGATGTAATTGTATTCATCAATGGTAAATAATTGCCTTCTGATGGTAACATTCATTGCATCACAGGGTTATCGAGTTCTGGTTGTGGAGCAGACTGAAACACCGGAGCAGCTTGAACTTCGCCGTAAGGAGACGGGTATCAAAGACAAGGTTTGTTTAGATCTTATGATCAATGAAAGTTGCCTCTTTTGTTATGCTGATATGCAAATATGATGACCTCAAAGTTGTATCCCAAATATGGCAGTGATTGAGATTGGAACAACATCCTGTTCTTGTATGGTTATTCTGTAATTTCAAATCTTCTTACTTAGTATGTTGGTAATATGACCATAGTTATTCTTTTGGTTGTCATACTTTACTCTCTGAAGGTTGTGAGGCGTGAAATATGTGCAATGGCCACAAAAGGTACACTGACAGAAGGAGAGGCCCAGCAGGCAAATCCAGACCCATCATATCTCTTGTCTGTGGCTGAAAGTTATCAATATTGTTCAAAGAAGAGTCAAGACGGTCATACAATTGGTGTTTGCATAGTTGATGTTTCTACAAGCAAATTTATTGTAGGACAGGTTGGTGGTTCTACAATCCTAGAGTCCATTTTCATTTGTATTTGAAGTGCAGAAAACAACAATCAAACTAGATGAATTGCTCTTGTTAATATTGAAGCTTCTTATCATTGTGCAATTGCTGCTTTTCAGTTCCAAGATGACCCCGAACGTCATGTGTTATGTTCGATTTTATCTGAAATGAGGCCTGTGGAAATCATAAAGCCAGCGAAGATGTTGAGCCCAGAAACTGAGAAGGCACTAAAGAACAATACAAGAGACCCTTTAATTAATGATTTGCTTCCATCTATGGAATTCTGGGACTCAGAGAAAACTGTTCATGAGATAAAGCAATACTACAGCTCATTGGAAAATCTTACTGTATCACCAAACACTGTCAGTGTACAAAACAATTTGGGCTGTCTGCCTGACCTATTAAGTGAGCTAATTAGAGCAGGTGATAGAACATATGCGCTTTCTGCTCTTGGAGGTTCTTTGTTTTATTTAAGGCAATCCCTTCTGGATGAGAAATTGCTTCCATGTGCTGAGTTTGAGCCCCTTTCATGCTCGGGGCTTATCAACAATATCCGAAAGCATATGATACTCGATGCAGCAGCACTGGAAAACCTGGAGATTTTAGAGAATGCTAGAACTGGTGGTCTCTCAGGGTACTGCCTGCTTCAAAGCTCAAACTGTTTATTTTTCTCTAGAAATTGCATTCTGGTGGCAAGATAATTTTGCTTATTCTTGCAGGACCTTGTATGCACAATTGAATCATTGCATTACTGGATTTGGAAAAAGGTTGCTTAAACGGTGGATTGCAAGGCCATTGTATGACCGCAATGCAATACTGCAACGTCAAAGCGCCATTGCTACTTTCAAGGTTTCTGTTGTAGGGAAATAAATTTCCTCGAGACATATGCTTGTTTTGTTATTCGGGATGGATCCTTTGAAAATGCTTTTAGAAAAGTTATAGCAAATTAGCAATAAATTAACAAGCAAGACCTGACGGTGTTGACAGTAAATGCAAACAGGTGTGTGTGCTTGCGTGCGTGTGCATGTTTTGCTTAGGCAAAATTTTGATAGTAATGCTTCAGATTAAGCAGAGAATAGGCAATCTTTGGCTCTTTGCAGCATCAGTTATGTGTACCAGGGGATAGTGAGAGAAATGAGTTGGAAAGATGAGATGAAAAATTGTGGATGCCTCCTTGGGTTCACTATATCCTTAGTCGGAAGTTTAACAAACCCATAGCTTTTCTTCATAAAGTAGTGTTCACTGATCCCAAATCATTGACCAATAGCTTTTCTCCTTTCATCTTTTAAAGTGTTCAGTGTAAAATAATTAATTGCATGCATCTGTTATATCTGTGAATATCTACATGTGTGGAAACTTTAGGAATATCTCAATATGGTCACTATTTTTCTCTCAAATGATTATACTGTATAACACAATTGCCTCTCTGGAAGTAAATAAAAGCATTTTATTTTGCTGCTGTTTCTTCAATATGGTCACAATTACTTCTTGGCTTCTCTCGTTTCTGAAATTGCTTTGTTGCTGCTAAGTTTTGGAACTATTTGAACATGTTATTATCTGATATCTTTCAGTACACCATGTTTGTTTGAACTTGTCTGTTGTTACTTAATTCTAATTATGATAAGGTTATCAAGTGCTTATTTTCCACCTACCATGATGTGCCTGTTGGTGTACCTTGCTTTGTGGCTTAAAGAACATGTGACGATACTCAGTTACTCATTTCTGAGGAGCAAAGGAAACCCACCTACAACATGGATCCTATATTTGAGCCTTGGGGCGATCACTATTTTGTGAGCTTCATGAAGTATGATGGTTGTTTATTCATAGTGGAAAACTTGTGTAGTCTACTCAATTATGAATTAAACTGTGATGTAATTTTGAATGGTCAAAACAAAATCTACGAAATTTTGAAGTGATGACTACCATTTCTTGTTTTGTTCTGATTGTACATCTGTTTCACTGTATATACAAAGTTTTGCTGTGTAGAACTTTGCTGTTCATGTTACCATGATTGTGCCTATTTTTAATGCTTCATTCTTCTTTTCAGGGAGTTGGGCGTGAATGTGCTATCCAGTTCCGTAAGGATTTGTCTAGGCTTCCAGACATGGAGCGCCTGCTTGCACACCTTTTCTCTAGCTGGTAATTCAATATCATATGATATGCTTACTAATTAGTAGAGATCTCATGTAACAAGCTGGATTTGTGTGCCTTTTGGATTTTGTCATTTAATGTGTTTGGGCGTTTAGCTATAGAATTTTGCGTTGCTTTTCTACTTTTGGACCTTTGAAATCTGCTATCTCTTTGTTTAAGCTGAGTGACTCATGCTGCACTTTCATTGCAGTAATGAAAATGGGAAAAATTCAAAGTCAGTAGTTCTTTATGAAGATGCATCAAAGAGACTGCTTCAGCAGTTCACTGCTGCTCTTCGTGGTTGCCAGCAGATGTTCCAAGCATGTTCTTCTATTAGTATGTTGACAGGCACAGAGGGGTCTTCTCTATTAAATGATTTGCTATCACCAGGTAAGCATAACAACTTTATTCAATAGTTAAGCTACAGGATATGTCTATCACCAGAGGCATTTCCTCTTTTTTTTTTCCTTGGTGCTCCCATATGTGATTTGTTTGCTCTTCATTTATTTTTCCCTTGGTCTAGTTGCTTATTAGATTGTTTTAATGGCTTTTAACACGTTAAGGTAACCTTGCAAGAGCTAACTGTTTACAGGCAAACGGCTACCAAATGTATCATCTATTTTAGATCACTTCAGAGATGCATTTGATTGGTCAGAAGCTGATCGTAATGGTCGGATCATACCTCATGAAGGTTGTGATCCCGAATATGATGCCGCTTGCTCTTCAATTGAGGAGATTGAATCCAGTCTAAGAAAATACCTGAAGGAGCAACGGAAGCTGTTGAGAGATACATCGGTAGTGCTAGTTCCTGCGTCTGTTTCAAACTATCCACAATTTAATAGTCTCTTTGGCAATTGCTAATAATTGGTCGACAACGATGCAGGTTAAGTATGTAAATGTTGGAAAGGATATGTACCTTATTGAAGTGCCCGAGACCCTGGGAGGTTCTGTTCCAAGGAACTATGAGTTACAGTCTACAAAAAAGGTAATGAAAACAATATTTTTCCTGTAATTGAGTACAAATAAGTACATCACTATATAACTGAACTTTTGCTGTTGCATGTTATTTGGTGTGTTGGTACTTACCTGTAGATCTATCTAGTGTGGCACGCATTTACAAAAATTATGTATCTAGTACTGTGTAATTAGCTTAAGTTAGATTAAAATCTAATGTGAGGGTGATGACGAGGATATGTAATCAATTGGACAGTAGTCAAATTCTCTAGTTCTAAGGTGTTGACAGTGCTCACTGACATAATCAGCAAGTTAAACTCTATGATCATACCTAAATGCTTAGTTGCCACATTATGGCCATGCCTCAATGTTCCAACACTATTGTGCATAACCTTTCAGTCTATCCATTTTTGGCTTTAGTTGGACAATTTTCTTGAGATTGATTTTGATTTTTTGTGTTCCTTCCGAATACTGATTTGAGGGAAACCCTTTTATTAATGTTGATTAGATACCCTAAAATAAGGGCATTTACATTGAGTGGGAATGATATGCACAAATGGAAGTGATCTAGGACTTAGAATTGGAGTAAAATCCATTTATCATCTATTGCCAAATTCTTGTTGGGGTGGTTCTTCTAAGATTCAATGGCTGTCTGGGCTCTGGAGATGGCTGTCTGGGCTCTGGAGTTCGGAGGTTTAAATTTGTTTCCCCTTTCTTTTCTGTTTATTTTGGTTTTGTTTTTCCATTTTGCCCTTTACTGTAGTGTTCACCAAGGCACTAGTTAGGCGACAGACCGGCACCTAGCACCTAATTGCCAATTAGGCGGGCTAGGCCGCTGCCTAGGGGAACACTGCTTCATTGGGTTGTTGTCTTGTATTAACTCTATACACAAGAGCACTGATGCATTTATTTTACTTGGCCTGAACACGTGTTGAAAATGAATTATATGGACCTATAGATGTTTGTACTCAAACCAAGATTCACGTTAAGCATTGAAGTTCTAGAACATGATTTCAGTTTTCCACCCAGGGTTTCTACCGATACTGGACACCAGAAGTAACAGAACTACTATCAAGACTTTCTAAGGCCGAGGCAGAGAAAGAGTCAAAATTGAAAGGCATTCTTCAGAAGCTGATTCAACTCTTTGTTGAGCATCACAGCAAGTGGAGACAATTGGTTTCTGTAGTTGCTGGTAACACTTCATCTGATTTATTTTGTTTCATACTGTGCACTAATTTTAGTTTAACTTAGCTCAGCAGTACTCCTTGTGTCCCATGTTATCCTACATCTAGTTGCTCCTGTTCTTTTCACTGTACTCCTGATCTGCCATTATAGTTGAAAATTTACTGAAAATGTGGTTGTAGTTGTATGTTTTTTTGCATTATATTGCTAGCTGCTAGGCAGAAAGAAGGATGATATCACATTTTAAGGGCTGGAGGGATTTGTTGAAAGAAGATTACTAATTAACTGATTACCTTTCATTAATTGTATTTTTAATGTGTTTTTTCCATCTTAGGAAAGATGTATGCTTATGTGTGAATTATGGTATTAAACCTTTATGGACAAGGACAGACAAGTAGATATTGGTTACAGAAGTTCACTAAATACTGCCTTTGGTTTAACCATGCAGATATTGATGTCTTGATAAGTCTTTCTATTGCGAGTGATTATTTCGAGGGACCAACTTGCCGTCCAACTATCAGAGAACCACATAGTCCAGATGATACTCCTACTTTCCATGCAAGAAATCTTGGGCATCCCACTCTCCAAAGTGATTCCTTAGGCAAGGGTTCTTTTGTACCGAATGACATCAAGATGGGTGGGCCAGGGAGTGCCAGCTTTATTGTTCTTACTGGTCCAAACATGGGTGGTAAATCAACTCTTTTGCGTCAAGTTTGTCTTACCATAATATTAGCACAGGTAATCCACCATCTTATCTGTCAACATTTCTTGTTCACATAGACTTACTTCAACTTGTTTGGCAGATTGGAGCAGATGTTCCTGCAGAAAACTTTGAGCTTTCTCTTGTTGACCGCATCTTTGTTCGCATGGGAGCAAGGGATCATATTATGGCTGGCCAAAGTACATTCTTGGTGGAGCTCATGGAGACTGCTTCCGTGCTTGTAAGATTTCCCTTCCTGATAGGAATGCAATAACTAATTTGCATGTTTGCTGATATATTACTTTTGTGCAACTTTTGCTTCAGTCATCAGCTACCAAGAATTCCCTTGTGGCTTTAGATGAGCTTGGGCGGGGTACATCAACTTCTGATGGACAAGCTATTGCGTAAGTTGAATTAGAGATCATAACATGGAGTTATCTACTCCTGATATGTCTTCATTCTTTTGTTATTTCATTTTCATTTTCCATTATGCTCACTATGAGATTATTGATTTGCTGCCTCATGGACTATAACAGGGCATCTGTTCTGGAATATCTAGTTCATCGTGTACAGTGTTTAGGCTTGTTTTCTACGCACTTCCATAGATTAGCAGTGGAACATGAGGATATCAAGGTAATTGATTCATATCTTGTTTTCTGAATTCAGCCTTATCCAAGTTTTAACCTGTGTATCTGAATACCACACATCATAGGTATCACTTTGTCATATGGCATGCGAGATAGGCAAGGGAGAAGGAGGCTTGGAAGAAGTGACTTTCCTTTATAGGTTAACGACTGGTTCATGTCCCAAAAGCTATGGTGTAAATGTTGCTCGATTAGCAGGTTATTTCCAACCTGACATTTTTATTTCTCTAATCTCAATACATCTTTTGCTCAAAATCTCAAATGTTATTTTTCCTGAGGCCTTAGAAAGTTAGCAAAAGAAAACAATAAGCGATGCATGCTCATATTGTTGTCTTGATGTCCAGGAATACCTGCATCAGTGCTTCAAAGGGCTAACGAGAAGTCAAGTGACTTTGAGGCCAATTATGGGAAACGACACTGTATGACTAAAGATAAACCCCTATGTGCACAAAGGGAGGATAAACTTGCTGCTATTAAGGATTTGTTCCGTGTTGTGAAGGCATGGCATCATCAAGAAGATCAGACAACAAGTTTAACTATGCTCCGTGAACTACAGAAGCGTGCCAAGATGCAGGCTATGGAAGGATAAGGAATTGCTTGACCCATTTATTTAATGGAGATTGCCCCCATTTTTGCCACCATGGTTGCTTTTCTGGATTGGCATCATGCTGAGAGTGCCGTGTTGGCATTGGTTTAGTAAGCTCATTGTGGTATCATGGAAGTCGTTGGAATCTGCCGCTTCTGGTTTTGCAAACCCATGCACGGATGGACTTGTATTGGGATCAGATTAAATTTAACATGGAGCTTGCTATTCCCTGCAAGTTGTAACAGTTTTCGTACTCTACTTCACCTGCCAAAAGCCCAAGGATGATCACCTGTCCTGCATGATTTTCAAGCTCAGGAGGGGGTTTAGTTTAGTAATGACCGACTGAATGACTATAGAGGAAAGAATTGTTGCGCAAATTGTAATATGAGCTCTGCGAGTACTTCCCTATTTTGTAATTATAGGGTATATGGTTACACCGAAGTGGTATATGGTTACTGGAAACCATTATCTACTCTTGTCTGCTAATATATATATATTTGCTGTCGAACGTTCTCCCTATACTCGGATTGTCCGTAAGATTTACGTACGTATCCTAACAATGAAGTGTCCACAGTAGCTATAGATAGGTGTTATGCAGTGAAATCATAGACGAATCATCTCCCACGCACACGGCAGTGTGAAACCGTGTGAAAACCACGGCTTTTGCGTGTAGCGTACTGGTTCGAGATCAAATGCCGAACCGTTTATCGGTCGCATTTAAATTCAAATTTAAAATTTTCAAAAAAAATTAGAAAAAATTATCCAAAAATTAGCATAGTTGGTTTTTGGCCTCTGGTGTAATTTTTTTTTGAAAAATCGAAGTTTGAACATTTTTTTGAACCATTCAAAATCTTGAATATAGAAAAAGCAAAAAAAAAAAAGAAAAGAAAAGAAAACCGAATTTTTTATTTAATATTTATTTTTAATCGTTTTTCAGAACTAGTCGCCATGAGGAAAAATTTCAAAATACACTTGCGTCGCCGTCTTCTTGCGATAATCCCAAGAATCCGGAGTCCCACTAATCTGGCTTGGCTAATCTGTGGCGTCGTTCGTTGTCATGTGGCCATGCCTACAGCGTCAGCGTCTGGTGATCGTCGCCGAGGCGAAGGGCGATCGCTTTGGGCATCTTGTGACGGGTCATTTAAAAGCCCCATGAGCAACAAGTATTCATTTGCGTTCTTGTAAGAGAAGTCATTGCGAGAGAAGAAAGAAAGAGGAAAGGAAGAGAGGAAAAAAGGGAGGAAAAAAGGAGGAGAAAAGGGAAAAAAAATATCCGTCGTTTTTGAAGGTAAGTTCGAATATTTTGTACTCATATTTTTGAAATGTTAGTATTGTATAATTTTTGAAATGTAGAAATGTAGTATTTAGAGATTTAATGTAGTATTTAGAAATATTAGGATTGAGATGGTGAGAATTAATATAGTATTTAAGAATTTAATGTAGTTAGGATTGAATAGTACAAATATTAGGCAATGTTTAGAGATTTAATGTAGTTTTAGAATTATTAGGATTGTAGTATTTAGAAATTTAATTTAGTTAGGATTGGATAGTAGAAATATTAGGCAATGTTTAGAGATTTAATATTTAGTATTTATGTATGTAATATTTTAGAGATTTAATATTTAGTATTTATGTATTTAATATTTTAGAGATTTAATATTTAGTATTTCGGTATGTAATATAGGTAATCGAATTACTTATTTATAGTCAATGACCGTATTACGTTAAAAATTAGTATATTTAAAAACATGGTTTGCGCGAATTACAAATCGATGAGGGTAAAATTTGACGACAATATATTGTGACATTTATATAGCGGTTAGGTGGAGAAATGATGATTTTTTCGGTTCGACGTTGTAGGCGGTATGTCGGAGACATTGTATTTTCAGATATTCTATGGAGATGGGGAGATAGCACGAGGGCGAATGGAGTCGATTTGTCGAAATTTCAATGATCATCTGAGGCATATCTAGGCGAGAGATAGGATATCTGAGGGTTTGATGGAGTTTATATTTGGATGTTCGGTTTGGATGCCCAGAGTGTTAATTTGCGGGTTAGAGCAAGATAGTAAGCCGTCACGTAGGACTTTTTTATGGAGAGTCGATTCCTATTAACGCGACCTCGGCATGGAGGAGCTATGTTGGATCTGTTGTAGGCGGGTTGGCGCTCATGTTCTTTGTAGATTGGTACGGTACCTCCATCGGTGTCCTGAGGTGCGTGATGTCGGGTAGATATTACGGAGGAATCTGAGATATGCAACAACGATGATGAAGGTGGTGGCGAGGTTGGCGGTGGCGGCAGGATCGAGGCGAGGCAGCCAGTGGAGGCGAGGTGGCCGACGAGGGGGAGGTGGAGCACATAGTTCGAGTTGATGGAGGAGGAGGACCGTGCGGATGAGAAGTCACGATGGCGAGCGCTTCGGACGAGGAGGACAATACTCTGAGGTGCTGTCCCGGTCGTGGACTAAATATAATTTGAAGACGACAATGAATGAAGGAGCAGAGATGCATGGGAGTATCATGAGAACGAGTGTCGCAGAGGGGCCATATATAAAGACAAGGAGGCCGTGATGGATGCGGTGAAATCTTGGTCAATGTCTCTTGGCGGCAATTCGAGTAGTGAAGTCCGACAAAAAAGACTACGACGTGAAGTCGTAGTTGATTCGTGCCATGGCGGTGCATGCATACAAGGAAGTGGAGGACTACTGGAAATGTTCCATAGTGACGGAGCATAGCGCTAATGGAGGAAGCGGGCGGGAACACATAATCTGTCGTCCCACTTGAGTGGCAAATGTGTTTATGGTCGGATCGTCGACAATCCGCTGCTGACCTCGATCCATTATCGAGCCGTGGAGGAGAGGTTTGATACAAGATTAGCTACGGAAAGGCTTGGAGAGCAAAAAAACGACTTTGGAAATACGGTTCGGGACATACGAGGCTTCTTCGAGAATATTCCACACTTGCTCGAGGCAATATCAAGTAGGAATCCGATGCGGTCATCGACCTTGCGGAGTTTCCTCGGATGGTGCGTCTTGGCGTAAGTGGGTCTTCTGGCCGGCCTTCTTAGCCCTCGGCGCATGCATTAATGCCTTAAACCTTTGTCGCCGGTCATTTGCATGGGCGGCACATTCCTCACGAGAAATACAAGGGCGATTCTAAGCGCATCGCGGTGGGCGCCAACAACCGGGTTCTACGGTCGCATTGGCCTTCGTGGAGGGAAAACATGGAGAGTGGTCTTGGTTTCTTGAAAGAGTCAAGATGGCGGTTGTGCAAGACCGCCCGATGTATGTGTCATCCATGACCGACATGCAGGGGTTCTTGAGGCGATCGTGGATATGCAACAAGGGTCCGACGTCGTGGGAGCGACAAAGTGGCGGACACTGAAGAGCGGTGGTGCATGAGGCACATGGGTGCCAATTTTTTCCGTCGATTCAGAACAAGGAACTTATGAACATGTTCAGCGGTACGTGCAAGCAGAACCGGCGGAGGAAGTTCGAGTCATTTGTGGAGGGCGTTGGATGAACTAACCAGAAGCAATCATGAATCAAGGGATGTCGCTAGTTCGTCAAGGAACCCTATGGTGTACCATGAGCAAGGAGATGACCCACGACCTTGTGTGCGCTCGGCAAGCGCGCAAACATCCGGCGTGGGCGAGGGCAAGCATAAAGAGTTTCACGGAGTGGATATCGACACGAGCCGTTGGAGAAATGGTCCATTCGCATGGCGAGGGCGGTTCCGCTATGGAATAATGACAACCAACTTTGGCGGAGATTTACAAGCCGGGTAATGAAAGGCGAGATGCCTCCGTTGGTGGGCATTGTTGAGGTGTGTTACTAGGCACCCAAAGATATTTCGTTGGCGGTACAAGGCCTCCGTTGCATGTATGTCGGACAATCGCTTTGTCGTACTTTCGGCGGTTGTCTCTCGTACATGGCAAACAAGACACGGAAGGCACAGACACATCGCTTGACACCGGAGAGTGGCGTGGAGCGGAGGTACCACGTGCCTTCGGTGGCCGAGGTCGAAGAGGTGCCCACCGGAGAGGACTTCCCATCTGTGCATACTCCGAAATGCCGCCGCTGCGAGTGCTCTGCCAGGAAGCCACTGCTTGCACTTGCCGTGGTTTCGTGCGTGATTGCCGCGGAAGAGACACACCGATCATGTCGTCCGTACATCTCCACTACTACTACAAGCAAAGTGTTCTCAACACGTGGCATAACGAGGTGTCTGGTCACGGGTCGATGGATCGTTCACGGCGGCCCCCTCCAGGGCATCGATGGGTCTGGGACATCCGAATGTTGAAGCGAAGGTCGGGCGTCGAAGGACACGGCGTATTAGGGAACGATATGGGCGAGTCCGAGGCACGTCGTAATTGTGGATAATGCAATTCTATGTACCGATTATTTGTTGTCCCGTCAATGTATTTTCGATTCCATGTACGAGTTAATTGTTGTCCCGTCAATGTATGTTCGATTCTATGTACCGATTAATTGTTGTCCCGTCAATGTATTTTCGATTGTATGTACGATTATTTGTTATCCCGTTAATGTAATATTTGAATATGGAACATTGCATTACTTTTCATTTACTTTTTTGTAGTTGCGGCGTGTACCATGAATTTGCTTTCTAACCATGAATTTGCTTTGTAACCACGCAGTCTGAAGCGACGATGGCGAGAGTTAGGCGTCTTCTTGGCCTTCTCCGAGCTGCTAGACCAAAGCCGTGGACTTGACCCACCGGTCTAGGTTGTCCGCAGATTGAGGGCCTTGGTGAGGGACTATCTGCGGTCTCGGGTGCGAACGAGTTTCTTCGGATCGACCCGCTTGGGTTCCACAAGATGCTGCGAAGTTTCGCACTCTTTACTTACTGCTAATGGAATTTTAACGGCGCTACACACTACGTGCGAGTTACGAGTTGCCGGCTTACTTCCGCTTCGGGATGGTGGAAGCGACGGCCGTGGAGGGCCCGCCGTCACACGGTTCTCGTCTGACCGGTCCTGGCGGCCGCTCCGTGGGCCGGTGGAGCCGGAGACACACACGTTCCACTGCCGTGCGGAGAGATGGCTCCCACGTTACGGGGCGTGTCGTACCTCCTCGGCCTCCCTGCGAGGTCGTGCGATTGTGCCGCCGCAGCGCCCCCTCGATTAGTGTGTGCGATTGGAGGCACGCGCCGCCCAGTGGACCGACACCCGCGGCCAACCCGTCGTGCCCCACAAGGCAGATGAAAGCACGGAGTCCGAAGGCGTGGTGCTCCGGTTCACGGTTAGTACCTCGTTCATTGCAACCGCGGATCGACCGAGCTGGCGACAATCTTCATGCCGAATCTTTGCGGTGAGCATCTCCACCGGGCCGGCGAGGAGGACTTGGCACGCCACTGGAGGCGTACACGCTAGTCTGTTCGGTTGGTACATGTTCCCGCCCTCACGGGGACACGGTGGACCGGCTTTGATCGAGTTCGCCCGGTTTATCGCCGACACCCGGCGAACAAGTAACACATTTCGTTAAAATCTCTTCTGACGGGACATGTCTAACTTTGCCATTGTACCACGATGGTGCGGTGGTCGTGGGGCTCTGCCGTGCTTTCGCGTCGCATCGGTCTGTGCGAGGCTGGTATCTCAAAGGTAGGCAAAGAGGCGCTGTTGGTGGGCGTTCTACTACTGCGGTTGTGGTCTGGGAGCACTTCTCCTTGATAGGCCATGGTTGACCAGCGCCAGTACTCACTCGACCATACCACGCCCACCCAGATCGACCGCCCACTATGGGCCTCTCTGGGTTCAAATACAGTATGCCCCTTGTATCTAACCCCTATTTTGGACACTTTAATAAGGCGCACTACCTTTTGTTCCGGCGGGTGTCGCCCACCGCAGACCAAGAAGTCGTACCGAGTTCGTTCGGGAGTTTGACAGTCGCCACGACGAGGGCGTCACGGTGGACACCGTCTGACCAGCCAGCATTGACGTCAGTCCGAGCACCTCACGGAGCTTTGTCAGAGCTTTCTTTGGCGTGACCATTAGCTCTGGCTCACCGTAAGGTCCTCCTCTTTGACTTTGTCGTCGAGGAGTACTCGCCCTTGCCGGTCTTCTTGGCGATTCGGCCTCTTCCGGACTTTCCCCTGCGGACTACTCACCTTTCTCTCACGTGCAGCGCGAGTAAGTGTCCTGAGCACAATACTTACCATTCGGCGGAATGAATGTTGTATGTAAATTGCAGTTTTGCTTTGCGAGATGACCGGTCGGGGCATGCACTAGGCACTCCGTTCTTTGGCGCATGATACGTGGGCGTCACGATGGGGCGAGGCGGGCCAGGGCAGGGTGGGCGAGACCGGCGCGTGCAATCGCGTGCCCTGACAGCGATTACATGGATGGTTCGCGCCGACTTCGGCTTAGGGTTGGGTACACACCAACAGAGTATGTCCTAGCTCGGCATCGGTGTCGGAGACGTACCCTTCACAGATGTCCCGGAGGAGAAGCGTTGCGATAAGGTCACCCCAAAACCCTACACATATGTTTTTATGTAAATTAACTCATATCAAGTGGCATTACTTGCGAGCACGTCTTGCGGGGTAGATGTCACGAAATTCGAGTCCGTGTTGGCGGGCCTCGACGCGACGTTAATGCTCACCCCCTTCAGCCGGAAACAATTAGTCGGTGGCGCGCCACGATGGGGCGGATGTGCGGCCTACTCACTGTCGGGGGCCGAGGCGTGGTGCCCGCCACCAAGACCTCCCGCCTAGTGGGCGTGCCCACACCTCGCCCAATGAAGTCGGCCCACTTGCCGGCGTCACCCGATCGTGCCCTCGTGTCCTCCACGAATCACGATGCCACGGTGGGGTGACGCCGCGATCTTCGTCTCTCGCCTGCGGTCGCGGTGTCGAGGTGGGGTGGCGGGCGATCTTCGTCTCTCGCCTGCACCGCGATGTCGAGGTGGGGTGACGCGCCAGTCCGCCGCAGTCTTTGTCGACTACTCGAGTGCAGCGACATTGACGAGATCACGAGTTTCGGCGTGGACCATTCATGTCCACCGAGGAGCACGAGCCACCACCGCAGCGAACACTGAGCGCCGACATACTACGCTACCCCTCGGGAGCGGGGCGGGCTAGGAGGGTCGTCCGTCCGCCGTCGCCACTCACGTACCCAAGCAGGATCGAGGCGTCGCCGGGCTGACTTGTTGTGCAGTTGTACTTTTGTAATGTATTTATCTTCAGCACCATGTTGTCTAACTATCTGAACTAAGTGCTTGCATTTGCGTAGGTTATGTTTTCTTAGCCATGTCGTTCGACTTATTTTTACGATTTTCGCAACTTCGTGCGAACAACGTCATAGCTCGACAATATATAATTGGCTATTAATAAGCGATGAACAAATAGCCTCTTTGTGAAAATGTAAGGAGGCACACTACCCGAAGGTAAATTTACATACTGAAATGGGCGATAGCTGATATGTCGAGGCACACTACCCCAAGGTAAATTTCGCTACGAAATGGGCGATAGCCTGATATGTCGAGGAGCACACCGCCTGAAGGTAAATTTCATACGAAATGGGGCGATAGCCTGATATGTCGAGAGCACATCGCCTGAAGGTAAATATCGCCGAAATGGGGCGATCGCTTCTACCCAGCGATATCTACCCTTTATAATCTTCGCTCTGCGCCCCCTCGCATACCCAAAGAAAGAGAACAAGAAAGAACAAGAGAGAAGGGAGGAGAGAGAACAATGTCGTTCTCTGGTCGCCTCTTGAAGCGAAGTCATCAACCCCGAATATCCGGATGAGAGTTATGTCGGCGCCCAGATTCTCCGGAGTTGCCCGACCAAATGTGGCGCAACCTCTACGGCCAAGATGATGCAATGTACCCATGGAGACACGGCCGCCGCCTCACTCTTGTTGTGCCCGCACCTACAAGGTAAACCTACTGGTGTCCACACAATACATGGTAACACTACCATCTCATGCTTCGTTCTTTCTTTTCTTAGCACAAGGACCGGTGTTGCTTCTTCCAATGGATCGACGGTAGGAACAACGCGACTTCTGGATTTCTCAACAAGCGCCACGACAACTACCCCGCTTCGCCCGAGAACTTCACCCGTGGGAGAGGCCGCGGGATATGTCCCTTTTCTAGATCGACCCGAGCTTAGGGCGGTGTGCAAGCCCAACCGATCGATGAGTTTCATGCGACATACTCATGTTAAACTCACAAAGTAGTAGTAGTAGTTCTAAACCACCATCGCACACGGAGTTCAACAGACACTTTCGAACATCAACAAGTCAAAGGAGGAACCTCCTCCGGGCCACCAAAGCCCCGACGTTTGCGTACATGGCCTCGGCGATGGTTGATACCGCCACGGTGATCTAGCGGACCGGAGATTCTACCGTGCCCTTGGCGAGAATGAACGGTCTTTGGTACTTCAACCGGTGGACCTGAGACGTACCACCCACATCTTAGGCAACTTGCATGGGATAAGCGGGGAGCAACCCTCTCCGTGGTGCCACTACCGCCGAAAAGCAGACCAAGCACGTTCACGGTGTTATGCAACCACCAAAGCGGGCATCTTGCATGGATCGCAGGCACGCTTCGGTTGTCCAAGCATAAGCCCAACACACACCTCCCGCACCATATAGTGGAGTCGCGAGCGAAAGCAGGCGGCGTCTCCGCATGTCTCCGCCAACGGCCAACACAGCAGAGGTGCCGGAGGGTTCCTCCTCTCGAAGAAGAAGGGACAAGGGGAAGCAGCCGGCCGAGGTCCGCACCACGCAACAAATCCTCGACGCGTTGCGCGGACCATCCGGAACCCGGTGGTATTAACATAGGGGACGCCGGGAATCGGGATGACATGCCCATATGGGAGGGCAGAAATCCACATAAACAACAACCAAAATTTAAGTCTTATACACCCGAGACGTGCGGCATAGGCCACCCAATGGGCGGCAATTGGAGAACTCATGAACCCCATGGAGTTCTTTCATAGTAGGGATTGAGCGGTGTCCGATGACGTCGCAATATTAGAACGGGTCAGGTAATATGCAGAAAATGTCTTACATCATTCTGACTGTACGCAGATAGGCGGAACGATCATTTGTTCCACCACGACGAACAGTGCTTTCCTTATTAACCTCGTCACTGTTGTAATGCCATGTAATATAATATAATCTAATCTATTGCTTATTTTATCATCTGAACTTTCGGTGTATGTGCCCTTATATATATATTGTTTGAATTTTAAAAAATTCCTCATATATTAAGATCATTTGAAATTTATATGGTAATATCACTGATTTATCAGGAACCTCCATAAAAAGTTTTAAAATTTTCTGACCTTGTAAAAGTTTTCATGGTTTCGTGGCGCGATGAAGTGCCTTTTTCCGATTTTCGCAACAAAATGCGGGCAACGTCCGCCATCTTGCCCGTCGTAAGTGGTAGCCCGCATTGCGTAGGCCGCCCTTGATTTTTCCGTAATTTTTGACCATGTCGGCCTGTCGCTGGGCTCGAAAACCCTAAGTGGCCACGATTTCGCGGTTTCGTGGCGTCATGAGTGCCTTTTTCCGATTTTCGCAACAAAATGCGGGCAACGTCCGCCATCTCGCCCATACGTGAAGTCGAGTCTCGCGTTGAGGCCGCCCTTGATTTTTTTTCGTATTTTTTGACCGTGTCCGCCTGTCCCGTGGGGACTACGAAAACACCCAAGTGGCCACGATTTTTGTGGTTTCGTGGCCGCGAGTGCCTTTTCCGATTTTAGTAACAAAATGCCGGGGCAACGTCCGGCCATCTCGCCCGCGCTGAAGTGGTATCCCACGTTGCGTAGCCCGTCCGTGCTTTTTCCCGTATTTTTTCGGCCGTATTCGGCGGACCCTTCGAGGCTACGAAAATACCTAAGTGAGATGCGTATTACTAACGAACTAAAACAATTTTTCCGGTTCATTACATGACAATAAGTTTTTTTTCTAATTCGTCCCGATTCAATACAACAATTCTACAAACAATTTACAACAAAAATTTTCAAAAAAAAATATCTACAGTGCGATCGGTACATTTTTTATATTTTTTAGTTCTCTTGCGTTCATGAGTTTTGTTAAAGGCAACCCGCTTTGTCGCCCGTCTTTGGGCGATCGCCCTGGCGGCGACGGGCGGGTATTTTTGAAATTTTTTCTCGCGGGCGACTAGTTCTGAAAAAACGATTAAAAATGAATATTAAATAAAAAAAATTCCAGAAAAACCAACCTGTGGGCTAACACAGGTCATGCCTCCTGTGGGCCGGCCGGCCCACTCTGGCCAGCCATGCCCACCTGTGAGCCATCACCTTGAAAGATGCCTCCCGTGAGCTCATTCCAGCGTGTGCACAGCCTCGCCAATTTCCTCATTCCTCTACCTTTCGCTCGGTAAGTTACGAAAACTGCTAGGTTTGAGCAGTTTTTCGATTTGTTGTCAAATTTCAAGCAGCTAAGCGAAAATCGTGATTTCCTTCCGGTTTTCGCCCAGTTTTTCATTATTTTCGTACGGTTTTGCATCAAAACCGCTCGGTAGTAGCTGCAGACTACACACTTCCAGAGTTCCAGCTGCCAGAAATTATGATGTATCCAAGATTGATCAAATGGATATTTGGCCGCCCTTTTTGCAGCTTGCAATGTAGCGAACTAAGGCTGTTATGCATCATAACAAAATGAGCTTTCTCAACGTTTGAGGCAGTTTTAGTAGTGGACTATGTCTTGGTGCTATAAAGTCCAGTCTGAATCACTGGTGATCACTGTCGCTCACTTTTGTGTTCAGCATGAATTTTTTTTTCATTAACTGCCAGATGCCTGCACTAAAAATAAAGAGGCTACGTTTCTCTGCTGATGTTGGTGCTAGAACTGCCTTAACGCTTACTATGTTAAAGAGTAAATAATCTGTCTCTCCTGAACCTGCAGTTGCACATGTGTTATTGATGAGTCCTGCACAAAGTAATTTGATGATACCCTTCTTCACATTTTGTTGGCCAAAAATTACCCCGTCAGCAGCCTTCTAAACCATGCTACCCCACTTATGTACATCATTTTGCTTCATAATGATATATTGTAGTAGACAATACATTGGGAATTTTGAATGGAGTTTGTATCTGTTACAAGAGCATCAACTTGATGTATGTATTTGCATTTGTAGTAGCAATATTAACTTTATGATGATACCCTCACTGTGTTCATGATGAAATGCTCACTGTTTATTGTGTTCACGATTTTTTAGTACGAATATTTGTTCAAGTATGGTTAGTAGTAACATTTACTTTAGCATATTTTAGTATCAATATTTGTTCAATTATATGTAATAGCAATATTTGTTCTATTATGTCAAGAGGCAAAATTTTGTACCAATATTTGTTGAAATATATGTAGTATTAATATTTGTATGTATGCTTACTTGTATTGTTTTCCATTAGTAGATGGCAGACTATATTGACGTGGTGTGGGATAGGGTGAAAACGGTTCGAAAGCGGTCGGAAAACACTAAAACCATTTTTGTTTTCATATTTTTTCTCAAAACGATATCGGAATTGATAACTACGGAAACGAAAACGGCATCGGTAATTCAAAATATCGAAACGAAAATTGATACAAAATATATATCGTAACGATCGAATCAAAAAGAGACCCAGAACGTCGTAGGACATGTACCACCAATTGACTTCAAAAATTCACACAAATAGTACATCCACATAGAAATTAGTAATTAATAAATATTCACAAATTTACGATGAACACACATCAAATTTTAGACTTGAATGACTACATTAGAGTTTTGTTTTTATGATATTTAAAATATCTATGATTGGTTAAATCATGAAAATGGGTGAAGATTGTAGCCCTCGTGATAAGCTTCGCATAGAGTCCAAAATCACCTAAATCGGAGTTCGGAGTAAAAAGTTATGGGCGTTTAGTGACCGAAGGAGTGTGATTTGTGGGTTGAATAATTCCGGTAATTACCGACGGAATTTACCGATTTTTTCCGGATATCGAAGAAACGGTCGAACCGATCAAACCATTACATTATCGTTTCCGACAAAAATTACCGATTCGATTCGATTCGAAAATTACCGATACCGACACGTCCGGTTGAAAAATTTCGAAAACGGTTTTCGAAATTTCGGGAATTACCGATACCATTTTCACCCCTAGTGTGGGAGCACGGTGAGAAGTTGGGTGCTGGGTTTCGATGCAAGTATTATCTCAAAGAGAAGAAAGGAGGCGGTGCGACTCGACTAAAGTAGCTCTTGGCTGGATATGATACAAATGTCCTCCATTATAGAAAATTCTGCGGGCATTCGTGAGTATTTTAGCGTGAGCTAAACAGGACGAAGGATAAGAAGAATAAAATGAGAGAGGAGATGCCGAGGAAAGAAGTAGCAGTTGAAGATTCCCCACCGAGGCGAAGTGTATACTCAAAGTACACGGGTAATACTGATAAGAAGGACCAACTCCAGCATGCTATGGCTACCTCCAGGGTGGAGGTAGAATTTAGAAGCTAGGCAGGTGGGAGGTACAAACATAGTGGTGGCATTGGCTCCTCCAAGGGAGCTAGAGGAGATCGCGGCGGTTTGTCGTCGAAGATGTTTTAGAGTTTCTCACAACAAGAAAGACCGTTGGCAGTGGAGGATTACAACGTTAGTACGGCCCATGGCCTCATGCAACTAAGGATTGACATCCATCAATAGACACAGAAGGAGAAGAGTGCAAAGCAGGCCATTGGCTCGATGTGGGTCAATTTTTTCACACTGCTGGTATCGCGGGGCGAAAAACAGATAGTCTATACTTTGTTAACGCCGTGAGGGAAACACAAAAATACGATAAATGAGATTTAAAATATTCGTTCAATTGTACACCGATTCATAGCTAACACTTATGTTTCATTTGTAGGCGAGGATGTCACGTCCCCGAGTGGCCGAGATATAGATGAAAATATTTAGACGCCAATGAAGCAGGCATTAAGGAGAGCTTCACAAAGTTCATACAGCAATGGCCTATGTACATAATAACAAATCATGTGTGATTCTTAGATAGAACCGATACGCATAAGCATAATAAACTTCATGATTTATTGCAACCACCATGTTCTTTTACAAGTTCTCGATGCTACCGACGTCTCTCAGGATGCCTCATACTTGTGCAAGATAATTGGTTTCGTTTGTACTCTTCTGCTATTGAATTAACATACACCGAGGATTGCCCTTGATGTCCACCAAGGAATATAACATGGCCAACTAAGTATACACGCAACAATACTACTCGTAGCTCCGAAGGTAATATTTCATTTCATTGCAACTTGATATTATACAAATATAGCATCCATGTAGGTCTAATATGGTATTTTGTGTGGAAAGAACGACGAAAATATGCCTACTTTACAACTTCAAATGAAAGGTATCTAAATGTGAATAGTATTGATATTTGACTACCTATTTTTTGCACTTATTGGATTGATATTTGAATGGTATTGAAATGAAAGGTTTTTTGTTCACATATTATTTTGCTAAAGACTAAATGCCTACTTTACAACTTTCGATTGTCTAAATGTAGCAAAGGTCATGCCAAAATTTTGTTTCATTTGCTTATTTGATTTCATTACAAGTGAAATTTTTTACTGACATTCTGTTCATATAGATCGAATATGGCATTTCTGCGACAATAGAAGAATGACGAATCTATGTCTACACCTATTCCACAAATTCAATTAAAGGTATTATAATGTAAATGGTGTTAATATGTGAACGATATTGAAATTGCAAATGATATTACTATGTGGTTATGTAAATACCTATTTTTGCACTTCTGCGATTGTAGTATTGCAATGAAAAGTTATTTGTTGACTTGTTATTGTTAAATGCCTAATTTACATGTTCCAATTGTCTAAAATATAGCAAAGGTCATGTCGATTTTTTTTCATATTTAGGAGAGATCATACTGGATTTTTTTCGTGTTTTTACATATATTTTTTATATATTTATTACATTTTTACTAATTTTTAGCCTTCACTGTATTTTTATAAATTTTATATCTTTTTTTTTCATTTTCCCTTTTTTTTGGATTTTTTTTCATTTTTCCAACTTGACTCTGTTTCTAGCGGTTTTTGACAAAACCGCTCGGTTTTTTAAAAAACCGGCCGTTTTCCTTAACGGTTTTTCCGGGGTTTGATCAGATTTCAAACCAATTTAAATTTTCATATCGTTCAGTTTTTTATGATTTTTAAGTGGTTTTTTGCGAAATTCGAAACCGTTGGAATTGTGAAAACCGAGCTTAAAACGAAAATGCAAACCCTGATGCCTATATCCATGCCTTGTATTCTTTGGCGAAACTGTTTGGTGCAAACCCTGATGCCTATGTCCATGCCTTGATCATGAACAGAACCATTCTTCATGGCCTTCCACGTTGTATGAAATTTTATATGTAGATGGGGTGCACTGATTTTTCCTTTATTAGTTGGTTACGATGTCTTCCCTTCTTTGGCCTTCCACATTGTACACTCCTCGATGTCACTCCATCCACTGGTCAGAAGGCTGATGGCGTATCTGCAAAACTAGCACAGAAGCCAAGCCTGCAATCTTAGGGAGAAACGCGATGGTGAATCTGCAAAATCAGCTGCACAGAAGCCAAGCCTGCAATCTATGGAGAAAGGCGATGATGAATCTGCAAAACCAGCTGCAAAGAAGACAAGCCTGCAATCCAGTAAGGAGGGTCTGATGAACCAGCAAATGTAGCTGCAGGGATGCCAAGCCTTCAGTCTAGTGAGAAGCGTGGTGACATATCTGTTGGTGAAAAAATCATACCTGATCACAATCGACGTGCAGCTGATCTTACAGATGCTTTGCGACCTGTCAACTTGAAGAGCGATGATAAAACTGTTTGTGAAAAAGTCATAACTGATCACAAGCGATGTGAAGCTGATCTCACATATGTTTATGGATATGGCAGTATAAAATGCTCGAGGCTTGTTAAGCTTTAGGTCGAATTGAGCCTAAAACAAGTTTGAGCCTGAATAGCTCACGAGTCTCGGTAAATTTGCGGATCACTTATTAAGTAATATTGCATGTTAATTTTTACCGAGCTTGAGCTTGAGCCATTTTATTATTGAAAATTAGTGTATATTGAATTGTTGATTGTTATCGAGCTTACTTGAGCCTATTTGAGCTTGAGGCTTGGACTCTAGCTTAAGCTTTCGAGCCTAGATCTTGGCTTGGACCCTAATTTAAGCTCTCAAACTTTTACCTCACTTGAGATTGAGAGGCTAGACTCGCTCGAGCTTGAATCACTTACATGGTACCTAGACGGAGGCAGCGGTATCAGCAGCCAGGGAGACATCAAGGAGCCAAACCCCTCTGGAGATCTTGCGCCGGTGAATTCGGTACCTGAGAAAGAAGTATCCAAGATCAACGGAGAGCCTATTTTTGGCAAATCGCCGATGTTCAACTTTTTGTAGTCCAGATTTTTTTTCGATAAAGGAAGCATTATTAATCTTAGTAAATTACATCAAGATGATACAATTATACTAAGAAGACTCCTACTTACATAGCTAGGGTGTACATGCCAAACACACACACACAAGAAAAGACAAAGGAACCGTCTCGACAAACTACATCACGCAATATTGTCTTCAAGGCTATCCACCATCATAGCAACACTTGGACGCGATAAAAGCTCTCCAATGACAACGCCTCCAAGAAGGACTCGTCGCACACGCACCGCCATTGCCATGATCCAACCAAAGTGAAGGCCGACAAAGGTTTTCACCTTGGAGAGTAAATCCTCGACTACGTAACAATGTCTTCAACAAGGCCATTGCAGCACAACCAACAAAGGTCAGACCTAGGATTTCTCCCTGAAGTCGAGGTACCGGAGATCCCAGTGATGCAACCACTCTCATTCCGAGCCTATGCTTTTGTTTTATGAATTATAGCAGCCTTGGTGAGATGTGATTTTGGTTCACCCCTCTGTTTATTGTGTCAACCGAATCTAGGACTGCAGAACTGCCCCGTGAGGTGACTTTCACTTTTAAAGCTTATTTCCTGTCTTAAAAAGGTTTTTACCTTGATGCTTGGACATTGAGGAGCAGTGTACCCTTGTATTTGACTCTGTGGGCATACCGAGGAAGTGAAATTATACTAGTAGTATATAATGGTAGTAGAAATTAAATCTAACTATTGATTTGTTAAGGATATTTCTACTACTCTACTACCATTAAAAGTATAAATAAATCCTACATAATCTGATTTATTGGATCGAAAAGAATGAACGATTTATATTAAATTTATTGTATCGTAAAAGAGCTCTATAGATAATATCATCTTCCCCATCTTTTCTTGTTGTATTAGCTCATCCGTTTCTCAAGATTTTGTGCATTCTTCTCTTGATGTATACTCTTCAGATCCCTTATAGATAGAGATGTCTGTAATATTGAAATGAAATGAAAACCTATAGTATTTTGTCCTCCATTGTTTCTTGTTGTATTAGCTCATCCGTTTCTCAAGATTTTGTGCATTCTTCTCTTGATGTATACTCTTCAGATCCCTTATAGATAGAGATGTCTGTAATATTGAAATGAAATGGAAACCTATAGTATTTTGTCCCTCCATTGCTACTTGGGAAAAATTTTGTTTCTGGGGTTGGGATTTGGGAATGAAGAAAGCTAGGTAAGTAGTAGAGGTTGTTGGCTTGTTGCCTTAGCGGCTCAGATCAAACTGATTTAGACTCTGTTTGGAGGTTTAAAGTTAGTTTCAGTTTTTAAAAAGCCAGTAAACACTTTTAAATAGCTTAGATTTTAAGTGACTTTTAATATAAGCCAAAAGCCATATATAATTAACAAAAGCCAAAAAGATGAATGCTGGGCTGAATCTACTTTTGTAGCTTATTGCTGAAGAAAATTAACTATTTATTAAACACTCTTTTATAAAAAACTACAACTGCTTTTTAATTTAGAAAGCCAAAAAGCTGAACACTGGGCTGATCTATTTTTGTAGCTTATTTGAATTAACTAGCTTTTGGGCTGAATCTACTTTTATAACTTATTGCTGAGCAAAATTAACTATTTATTAAGCGCTCTTTTATAGAAAGCCACAACTGCTTTTTAATTTAGAAAGCTAAAAAAATAACTTTTCAAGAAATCTACAGTGCCAAGCAGGTCTCTGGGCATGCACAGTGTGCTCCTGAAACTCCAAGCGTAAAAATCATGGAGTTGATCCACGCTTGCAGTCCGGTCTCAAGGAATTTCTCCCGGAAAATGGATAGCTGTTTGTACAGTTGACGCACGGGTGGTGGTTGTTGCCGCTATTGGGGTGACGCGTTGTCGGCCATCGCCAGTTGATCCAGTCTGCCAGGGCAAGGGGTAGCAGTGTGCCATCGCCGGATCCGGCAGCTGGGAGGTCGCGGGAGGGGCACCGCCGCCGAAAGGCCATGGATGGCTGCCGCCAAGCACCAGATCTTCGCCTTCCTTCGCCATCGGTTGTCAAGTCAGAACGTGAGGGTAGGGAGGGGATGGGAGACGATTAGAGGAACAAATTACGGGCCCTATCTTGGTACCTATGTTCTATTAGCACTAAGCAACTCCACTTTGTTTTAGAACACCCGTACATTGAAGATGCTTTATTAGTACAGGAATCTGATCCTGAAGGGGTGATATCTATGGATATCAATATTCTTAAGTGAGATTAGCCGCACAACGCCGGGCTTCGAGCTAAAGCAACTACAGTAAATTCAATTTTTTAAAAAATTATTTTTTATAATAATTTTTAGTATTATTTTTTCTTTTCAAAAGAAAATCGGTACGTTTTTTTTTTTTCTGTTGTTCTAGAGTTTTTCGAAAAAACTCCTAGTTCCTATCTAAATAAAATCTCTACGTCCCTTGATGCTTCCTTTTGCCAACATCAACACGTGTGCCAACGAAACATCTAGTTTTAACTAAATCATGGGCCCCAAGTTGATACCATTTGAGTTCTATACAGTAAAAGAGATAGCACCCTTCCACGTCGCCATGTTTTAGAAATCCTATACATTGAAGATGTTCCGGTGGTACAGGAATCTGATCCTACCAAAACGTGTGGTAGGTTGTGATCAGTTTCACTGTCTCATGACCAGGTTATCTATTTTTTACTGCCTTTCTGCTTTTCCTATTGCATACTCTCCTAGTCTCCGGCTAGCTCATCTGGTGGTGGCCTGCAAGTCTGCAACTTTGCGCAGTTTACCATGCCTGATGAGTTTAGTTTCTACTTATATGGATGATTTGTGGGCGGTAAGCTTATACAAGGTTGGCAAAGTCAAGATTGACACTACGAAAAATAGAAAAGGTTTGGTTATGTTCACAATGGATTTGCATCATTGCATGCACAGTGCACCTTTTTACACGTTCTTTTTTCCGACAAATCTATACATATACTATCTGAATTCTGTTTATTTTTCAGGTTTCCACCTGTTCTTTAAACATTTTTTTAAATACCAGCTATACCTGTCAATTTGTTACATATGAGTCTAATGCGCATAATACTGAAAATGAAGAAGGTGAATCGCCAAGTACATGTTAAGAGTCTGAAAGTGGATTGAAAGCATATAGGTATCTCCTGTGCAAATGTTTTTTTTTTAACCCTGTCCATATTTACAGGTCCTATGTACAGATTAAAGAAGCAAAGAATAGAAGGCAGAAGAAAGCTGGGAAGCTGGGGCTCTGCATGGAAGCCAGCCTGCGCTGTGCCAGAATCTGATTCCGACAACGCGCATCGAGCCAACGAAGGAATGAACCGAGTGACCATAAAGAGGCTCGGAATCCACGCCTTCTACGCCAATTCTCTACTTTCTGCAGCTAGGTTCTTGCTTTTTCTTTAGGCCTTTACAGACTGAAGCTTTCTCTGCTCAGCCGGAAGCCGCCGCGCCGTCGTCGTCGAGAAGAGCTGCTTCGTCTTCATGGACTACAGGGTAATGGCCATCATTTCTCTCCATCCAAGCATCACTATCCTCTTGTAGCTATAGTCCTATGCATATGAATGACTTGAAACTTGAAAGGCGGTGATATATGTCCATACTCTGTTGCATGCAGTTCTACTACATGACTCTCAGAATGAACATAGACTGTAACGGGTGCTACAAGAAGATCAGAAGGGCCCTGCTCCAGATGCAAGGTACGCAAACTCTCAAGCTAGCGAGTAGCATGACCTCTTTTCACTAACCTGAAGTTGCCTCCAAAACGACCACAAGATGCTATGTATGCCATGGCCAGCAGCAGTGCATGCTGATTCTGTACACGCAGCTACCAGCAGCATCTCTTTCTTCTTGCTGCCTTCAAACTCTCTGCGTTTGTTTTCTGAACATCTGCAGAGCTGGAGAGCCACCTGATCGACAAGAAGCACGGTCGGGTGACCGTCTGTGGCGCGTTCAGCCCGCAGGACGTCGCGATCAAGATCAGGAAGCGGACGAACCGGCGAGTCGAGATACTGGAGGTCAGGGAGGCCGTCATGCCGGTGGCCGGCGACGAGGAGAGCGCCGGCCACATGCCTTGAACTGAAGCCTACCTATCTTCCTTTAATTGCGCCATGATACCTACTCATGCACAACTGGTGTAAGGTTCTGTGCTGAAACCGCTGGAATCTGGAATTGGAGCTGCCATACTTTGCAGCAGTGGCCGTTTCAAAGGATTTTTACGTAGCAGTGTTTACCTGGAACGTGCTTGGCATGATTTACCTTTTATTGTAAAATAGGAGTCTCACTGCATCACTTTATGCTATAAGGCTTGTTTGAGTACTTGACAAAATTTCCAAGATATGAATGAACTACACATGTTCCTAAACTTGGATGCCAAAATCATGGCCACATTTCCAATTCAATACTAGTTATTACTACAGTGCATAGCTCAGACTTTAGGCACCATTGGGAAATAATCTTATGTGAGGAAGGTTCAAGATTTTTCCCGGCGCTAGCAAGGTTGGATGGAGTAAACAATATGTAATAACGGTATTTGCCAGTTGCTCTCACAATAGAAAACCATCAGGGCAATCATCAAACAGAACAACAATACCATTCACGCTTCCACAAGAGCATGAAGCAAGCCACTACCAACAGGTCGATGGCTAGAAATTCAAACACACTCTTCCAGTAAACTATGATAAAATGTTGTACTATGTATTGTTAGCTAGACATGTAGTGGCCGAGTCCATCGCTGCACCTCTGATGGTGACCGCGTGGTGACCGGTTCTCTCGCCAGGATAGAGCACCGTTGTGCCGTTATGAACGTGCCTTGTAAACCGGATCATGGATCCACAACCGTGTAACAAACTCCCCTATATATGGAGCGTGAGCCCCTCAGTTGAGGATTGTGATTGGCAAATTATTTCATGGTATCGGAGCCTAAAAGATCCACGATCATCGCTTCGCTATGTCTGGATCGCCGTTCTCGTCTGCCACCAACCATTCCTCCACCTCAATCCACACCAACTCAATGCCGACGCCCTCAATTAGCCATGTGATCAACATGAAGCTGACGCAGGACAATTACCTGCTTTGGGCAGCTCAAATCCTGCCCTATCTGCGGAGCCAGGACTCGTCGGCTATGTCAATGGGTCGTTCCCGGCGCCAAGCCAGACCATTACGGTCAGCCCGTCAGAGAACACCGGTGGTCGAAGAATCATCGTTAACCCGGAGTATACCAACTGGTACCACCAGGACCAGCTGGTGCTAAGCTTCATCAACTCCTCCCTCAGCGAGGATGTGCTCTCCATCATGGTGGGCGTCAGCTCCGCGCACGACGCATGGAGCACGCTGGAGAAAATGTTCGCGTCAAGCTCGCGCGCCCGCATCATGCAAATTCGCATGCAGCTCGCCACCATCCAGAAGAATGATCTCTCCGTCATCAACTACTCCCACAAGGTCAAGCGACTGGCTGACACGCTCGCTGCCGTCGGCAAACGCCTTGAAGATGAGGAGCTCATCTCGTACATGCTGCGTGGCCTGCCGGTGGAGTACGATCTGCTCGTCACCAGCATCACGACACGCCCCGATGTGTACACCGTCAGCAACGTTTATGCCCACATGCTCAGCTTCGAGATGAGGCGAGAACATCACGACTCCGTTGGCCAGGTGTCTTCAGTTAACAATGTGAACAGGAACCGTGGCAACAACAATGCACCTTGTGGTAGAGGCATGCGTAGTCGTGGCGACCGTAGTGGTGGCGGCGGCGGCCGTTCCCAAGGAGGACGGTCTCCTCGCCCGCAATAGCGGGGACAAAGCAGCAACGGCAACAGCACCAGCGGGCCGTGTCAAATTTGCTTTAAAACCAACCACGATGCACTGCAGTGTTGGCATCGTTTTGATCAGTCCTACCAGGCAGAAGACAGCGTTGAAAGCATCTAGGCCCCTAAATTTCGGTTAGGTTTTGGTAATTGATAACAATAAAATTTTAAAGTGCTAATGTCTTTTAAATTGAGTGTGTTTGAGTACAGGTTGGCTCAAAACAAATGGACAAGAGAACATCGACGCAAAAATAGAAGATCAATGCAACAAGGCTAAATGACCCAGGTATAAAGTATAAGGACCTTTTCATAGTTTTATCGATCTCGGTGGTTGAAGAGAAAAGATCGGATTATTAGAATAGGTGTCATACTATTAAGAGGGGTCATTATCGCAAGTTTGACGTCGAGAAAAGGTGTCAAGGCTCAAATCACATTATATTAGACATCTTAGAGGTTAATGGTTGAAAAATGAAATCAAAAGAGTCTAAAATTGCACCCTTATCCCTCATGTGCGGTATGACCTCTTGGTCTTGCAGTAGCACCGGGCATGAGGTGCTACCGCACCCCCTCGCGGTATGCTTTTTCCAGAACGCCTGTTTTCTCGCTCAGTGCGTGCGGTATGACTGCAAGTGTGTGCGGTATGACCGGCGAGCGGTTGTACCGCACCCTCTGCGGTAGCACCGGCCAAGTAACCGTTGGTCATAGAGGTGCGGTAGCACTGGCC
Organism: Guadua angustifolia; assembly: GCA_036346375.1. Taxonomy (NCBI): domain Eukaryota; kingdom Viridiplantae; phylum Streptophyta; class Magnoliopsida; order Poales; family Poaceae; genus Guadua; species Guadua angustifolia. The sequence continues at coordinate 26,229,414 of CM070517.1, forward strand.
ATGGGTGCGGTAATACCGCCCTCTCAGCACGTTTTTGAGCTACTTTTATGTAACGGCTACATTTGGTTGGTGAGGGTTATAAATACCCCCTCATCTGCATTCAAGGGCTGTTCTTGGACCTCATTGAATACACTTGAGCCCTTGTTAGTCTCCACACTCTTTGAGCTTGAAATTCACACATTAAAAGAGCTAAGGGAAAAATTGAGTGGAGCATTAAGTGATTGAGCCTTAGACACTCAAATTCGACTTCAAGCAATCATCAATACTCATTACTCTTGGAGGTTGCCGCTTCCTAGACGGCTTGGAGGCGTGAAGTTTCGGTGATCTTCACAAGAAGCTTGTGTGAAGGCCCGAACCGTTGTGAAGGCAAGGAGCTCGCCTACCCGGAGCGGAGAAGAGCTACCACGAGTGATCGAGGAAGGCTCAAGCAAGTGGAGCCGGCTTGAAGAAGTTCAAGCCACCTCAACGTGGAGTAGGGGAGACCGGCAAGTCTCCGAGACCACGGGATAACAATTCGTGTGTTCTTCAATTGTGGTTTGCATTGTTCACTCTTTTGTATTAATTCTAGCTAATTGATCATCTTGGTGCAATATTTGTTTAGTTATTAAAGTATTCGAGTAGAGGAAAATTATTCGGTAATCACTAAAATTGCTAGATATTAAAAGTGCTAAAATTGCCATTCGTGCTTAGTAGTCACTAAACTTGATTTTAGTACAGAAAATTTAAAACCTCCTATTCACCCCCCCTCTAGTCGGTATCCTCGATCCTACAAGCGTCAAGCAGGCGGCAATGGTGACCAATGGCTACTCCAACGACGCCAATTGGTATGTCGACACAGGCGCCACTGACCATGTCACCCACGACCTCAAACAGCTGAACCTGAATGAGCGGTTCACATGAGATGACCATGTCCAAGTGGCCAACGGAGCAGGTCTGTCTATATCTCATATTGGACATTCTTCAGTTGCTGGTTTGGTTCGACCTTTATACCTTAATCATGTCTTGTATGCACCTAAGATCAACAAGCACTTAATTTCTGTCCGCAAACTAGCCTATGACAATGATGCTTTTGTTGAGTTTCATCCCAATTCCTTTTGTATCAAGCATCGAGCCACAAAGAGCACGCTCCTCACAGGCAAGTGTAGGAACGTGCTATATGTTCTACCAGCAAATAAATCGAGCCAAGCCCTTCTGTCAGCCAAGATCTCTCAAGAACAGTGGCATAGGAGGCTTGGACATCTTGCTGCTCCAATCACTCTTCGCATTCTCCAAGACAATAACATAGCTGTAGACACAAAACTCCCTTCTGCTCATTCAGTATGCAATGCTTGTCAGCAAGGAAAATCACACCAGCTTCCCTTTAGACCTTCTTCACATGTATCCACTTCTCCTTTACAATTGATTCATACTAACGTTTGGGGACCGGCTCTCCCGTCAGTCAATAATTCGAAATATTATGTCTCCTTCATTGATGATTTCAGTAGATATGTGTGGGTCTATTTTATCAAACAAAAGTCTGATGTGGAAGCTATCTTTCTTCAGTTCCAAAGACATGTTGAGCATATGCTGAATGCCAAAATTCTGTCAGTTCAATCTGACTGGAGGGGAGAGTATCACCGTCTACACAATTACTTCAAGGCCACTGGGATTGACCATCATGTGTCATGTCCACATACTCACCAATAAAATGGCTTAGCTGAAAGGAAGCACATGCACATAGTTGAAACAGGTCTTTCCCTCCTTGCTCAGGCTCAAATGCCACTTCAGTTCTGGGATGAGGCGTTTAACACAGCTTGTTACCTCATCAACAGAATGCCAAGCCACACAATTCATCTTGACACTCCCATCCATAAACTGTTTGGACTGAACATGATTACTCTAGGCTTCGTGCTTTCGGGTGTGCTTGTTGGCCCAAAATGAGGGCTTACAATGACAAGAAACTGAATTTCAGATCAAAATAGTGTGTCTTCCTAGGGTACAGCTCCTCACACAAGGGTTATAAATGTCTAGATCAAGCCACTGGTAGGCTCTACATTTCTAAGGATGTGGTCTTTGATGAGACTCTTTCCTTTCTCTTTTCCTACTAAAACACAACCAACCAGAGCCTCAAATCATCCAACCATTCTACCTACTCTAGCCAAACCCACTCACTACACTGAAAACTCTCTCATGGACACACAAACTGTAGAGTCACAAGAACATACTGAACCAGCATCTGTTGATGTGCAAGTGAGTAATGAACAGACTAACCCCGTTGTTGATAGTTCTCCACTTGATACTAGTTGCTCTTCTACAGATTCCCCAGGTGGCCATTCAGACAGCAGTAGTACTGAATCTGCTGCTACAGGAGATGGAGGAAGCAACTCGAGCCCAGAAACATCTCCAACACCAGAAGCTCCTCGGGCACATCCAATGCACACACGACTTCGCAACAACATAGTTCAAACCAGGCAGTTCACTGATGGAACAGTTAGATATCCACTCAGTGGACGTGGCTTCACTGGCTCAGTGTCTGTCAAAAATCCGACAATAGCGTTGTCTGTAGCTAAACTATCAGACACTGAACCTGACAGTGTGCAAGAAGCATTGGTTCACCCTGAGTGGAAGAGAGCTATGGATCTGGAGTACTCTGCACTGATGAGGAATGACACCTGGGATCTTGTGCCTCCTAAAAGGGGAATTAATCTAATAGATAGCAAATGGGTGTTCAAGGTCAAAAAAAGACCAGATGGATCAGTTGACAGGCTGAAAGCCAGGCTGGTGGCTAAGGGTTTCAAACAAAGGTATGGAGTTGATTATCTTGATACATATAGCCCAGTTGTTAAGCCATCTACAATTCGAATCATCTTGTCTCTAGCTGTCATGAATGGATGGAGTATGAGGCAGATTGATGTGCAGAATGCTTTTCTGCATGGAGTGCTTCAATAAGAGGTGTACATGAGGCAACCAGATGGCTATGAAGAACCTAAAGCTCCTGCTTATGTGTGTAAACTCAAGAAAGCACTTTATGGACTCAAACAGGCACCTAGGGCCTAGCATTCAAGACTGACAAGTAACCTGCAGTGTTAGCGTGCTTGCTACCGGGTACCTTCTCCGACGACAAAGCCCTTCCACGTGGCGGCTCGGCAGACGGCGGCGAAAGCACGCCCGCCGGCAGTCCGCCCACGTGGCGCTGGCGAGTAGGTGGGCGAGCACGCCGCCGCCGGCACCCATTCTACGTGGCGGCTCGAGCACGCCCGCGCCAAAGCCGCCCGTGGCGCCAACAGTAGGTGGGCGAAGCACGCCGCTCACCCGGCGCCACCCACGTGGCGGCTCGGCGACGGCGGCGAGCATGCCCGCCGGCCAGTGCCGGCCACGGGCGCCCGGCGAAAGGCGGCGAAGCACGCTCGCCGCCGGGCCCATTCCACGTGGCGGCGGCGGACGGGCGGCAAGCATGCCCCGCCGCCAGTGCCGCCCACGGGCGCCGGCGAGCGGCGGCGAAACGCGCCGCCACGCCACCCACGTGGCGGCTTTGACGGGCGGCGAAAGACGCCACGGCCGGTGTCGCCCACGTGGCGCCCGGCGAGCAAGTGGGCGAGGACGCCCTGCTCCGCCGCCGAAGGCAAAAGGTGGTGCAAAGTAGCTTCACCTCAAGTCTCCTTCCCTATCGTATAAAGGTTAAACGGCAAGCTCGCTGTGGTCAGCGATTAACCGCGAGGATTTCGCAACAAGCCCATTCCTCCGACGCCTCACCTACCCGTCAAAGAGAGGTCACGACGGGCGGACGGGCGAGGCCATGCGTCGGCATTTAATGAGGCCGAGGAACGAGACAAAGACAGAAGGAGTAATAAATGCATAAGGATCAAGATGATGACCCCCTTTACCTACTCCTCGTTAGCCCGCCTATATAAGGGCCTTCGTGCATGGGAAAGGGGACGACGAGTCGAACAAGCAAGAGTTCTGCAAGAGAGCCTAAGGAAGAACTTGTAACTCCCAAGCTCAGATCTGCACTAGTTTCGACACTCTTTAAACAATCTAGCAGAAGTAAGGCTATTACCCAAGGCAAAGGGGCCTCAACTCAGGTAAAGTCTCTGTCATCCCTAGTTCATAGTCACGAATTCGCCGTGTGGGAGTCGCTAGGGTTTTCACCTCTAGGGTTAGCCACCAAGACGCCTCCTATCGAACCAAACCCGGCTCAGATCACGGGCTGTCAAAGTGAATACACCGACAGCAGGAATTAGGCTTCGAATCTTCAGTGGCAGATACTTCTCTCTTTGTGTTCAAGCAAAATGGCCTGACAATTTATATGCTCATATATGTAGATGATATTATAATTGTCAGTTCCTCACATACTGCTACTGACAACTTGATTCAGAAGCTAAAGGATGAATTTGCAGTAAAGGATCTGGGAAATCTTGAGTACTTTCTGGGCATAGAAGTTAAGCAACAGAAGTCTGGAGTATTGCTATCACAGAGAAGGTATGCTTTGGATCTTATCAAGAGAGTAGGTATGGAGAAGTGTAAGTCCATATCCACTCCAATGAGCTCTACAGAGAAGCTGTCAAGAGATCAAGGAGCATTGTTGACAGGACAAGAGCAGTTCAAGTACAGAAGTATAGTGGGTGGTTTGCAGTATCTTACCATGACTAGACCTGATCTATCATTTGCAGTAAATAGGGTGTGTCAGTTCATCCAATGTCCCACTGATGTTCACTGGGCTGCAGTTAAACAAATACTCAGGTTTGTTCAGGGAACATCTGACCATGGCCTCAAGATTCAGAGATACACCACAACAGTGTTGTCAGGATACTCTGATGCAGATTGGGCCGGGTGCCACGATGACCGAAGATCAACGAGTGGGTTTGCTGTGTTCCTAGGGGCAAACTTGGTGTCATGGAGTTCTAGGAAGCAAGCTACTGTCTCAAGATCGAGCACAGAAGCTGAATACAAGACAATTGCAAACGTTATTGCAGAGATGATATGGGTTCAGTCACTCCTCAAGGAACTTGGTGTGTATCAACGAGAAGCGCCATACCTTTGGTGCGATAATCTGGGAGCTACATACTTAACTACAAACCTAATGTTCCATGCAAGAACCAAGCATATCGAAGTGGACTTCCATTTCGTCAGAGAGTTGGTGGCACGCAAAGCATTGGATGTTCGATTCATTTCTTCGAAAGATCAGATTGCAGATGTCTTCACCAAAGCACTGCCTCGAGCTCCATTCATCGCAAATTGTTACAATCTCAACGTTCATGCCTACCGTTGGGATTGAGGGGGACTGATAAAATGTTGTACTATGTATTGTTAGCTAGACATGTAGTGGCCGAGTCCATCGCTGCACCTCTGATGGTTACCGCGTGGTGACCGGTTCTCTCGCCAGGATAGAGCACCGTTGTGCCGTTATGAACGTGCCTTGTAAACCGGATCATGGATCCACAACTGTGTAACAAACTCACCTATATATGGAAGGTGAACCCCTCAGTTGAGGGTTGCGATTGGCAAATTATTTCAAACTAACCATAGCAGTATTACTTTCACATGGATTGTTCAAAATCATTCTACTTATTTCACCACTCATGAAGGGCTCAAAGGCAACCGGCTGCAACACGGAAGGCAATGCTATTCCTCTTCAAGATCTGTTTTACCTGAATTTCTTGCCAATCAGTTTCATCTAAGCCACAAACAAGATATTCTGAATGTAAAATAATCTTTTGCATTAATAATGCTCCAATGAGCGTAGAGTTATTCATGATGTGTTGCATCAGCGTATCTACATCCAAGAAAAAAAATATGGATATCAATAATGAGCAGGCACATGTTTTGATGTTCGTATAAACAAAGTTCCCTCTGTGGAAATAAAGATTGAGAAATAACTGACTATTGTACATGTTTAGTGCCTTTACAAGAACTCTGCAGCATTTTTAGCATCACCTTCCAATTGGGACCAAACAAATCAGACATGTAGGCAACACTGGCAAGGAACATCTCACAATGTTAGGCTCTCAGGATCCTCAACAATCTTTGCAAAAGTTCGCATGAATGCAGCCAAACCAGCACCATATATAATCCTGTGATCAGCAGTAACATTGACCTGAAAAGGTTGGGAACAACTTAATTAAGTTCCTGACCTGTAATTTTGCAAGGAAATTTTGCTATCACCATCAAACAAGACAATGTGGTATTGCAATTAAAGGCTTAAAGGTCTAGCTGTGGCAGATGGTATAATCACAGTATGATTTCATGATAAACACATCATCTGTATGTTAGCATGTGCAGTCTGGAAAGAATCAGGCAACAGTATATCTTGATAATTTCCACAGAACGTATTTGATGATAGAATTTGATACATGTTAGGCGAATGATGTCAAGAATTGGCATACCCTTCCAAGATATATCACCAAACAAAACTTGACCGAATCGTTATGAAGTAATTACAGAAACCAGCTCAGATAAACAAAACATCTAGTCGGCACCTTCAGGATGCATCCACACTAATACAGTAGCATGAACCAGAAATTTCCATAGGTCTGTACACACTACGCTACACAGCGAAGAAAGCAGGAGTAGGTGTTCTCGAGCTCAGCCAGAACTTTCCGCTCTATGATGCTTGGATATATCCAATTTGATATGATGCAAAATACTTTATTTACATGTGCTAGGGCAACAAACACATTGATTTCAGAGTTGCACGCGTAGGAAGACATAGCACTAAACAAGAGCTTTGATGTATATACAAAATTATAAATGATAAAAGCAAACTTACCAGCATTTTGTTTTTGATGCTAAAGAAACCATCCATGACAGCCATGATAGCCCCCTGCATTGAGCTATTCACATACAATTGTCTCATGTTGCACAAATGCAATTCTATCAGCATTTCATACTGACTGGGCAGACACCAGAACAAAACTGACCAGACCAGGTCGAAGGATAGCATCAAATCTATCCACTCCAAACATACCCAAATTAGATAGTCCCTACACATCATAAGGTCTTCAGGTAAGCACTGTACAACAAAACATGTTCTGTACCTGCGCTGTATTAATTTGGTTGGAGCTGCTTCATACGCACTTTCTTGAGCAGGCCTCTCCACTTTTGTGCAAGCAGATATATATCCATCTGTCATGTAAATTTTTAGAGCTATTTAGTTGGCGAATTCACATGCTAAACTGCTAAATTTCTTAATAGACAGCACAATTATTACAATAAGAATGTACCTTATCGAATGCACCTTATCAACATCCTCCAGGACCGGCGTAAGAAGGCCACCCTCGAAGGCAACAGCCACTGCAATGTTGTTACTACTGTTGTAACTGAAGCTCTTTCCATCCCTGCAGCTGGCATTCACAACAGGGTGCTGAGTGAGCGCCATGGCTGCAGCCTTCACTAGCAACAGTGTGTTTGTGACCCCCCTCAACTTAACCTATCCAATTCATTTCAATCAAACAATCACTAAACACACGAAAATATGATCAGTATCTCAAGCTACCAGCTATAAAAGTAGTAGAAATCGCACCTTTTCATAGAGTGCATCGAGATTATCGGTCATCACGGCATACCCGACCCTTAACGTTGGCACTGACAAGCTCTCCACCATGTTCCTGCTCACCGCCACTTGCATCGTCGTGAATGGCACCACAGTCCCACCAGGCACCGGTGGCAGCACTGCTGATTGCCGGCCTGAACCTACCAATGGTGCGGCAGCTGGAAGCGCAGGGCGAGCAGCTGGGGGTGGAGGTGTAGCTACCTGTGGCTCTGGCTTGATGCCAGCGGCTGACGTGTCAGCCACCGTGATGCGGCCTTGTGGCCCGGAGCCGACAACCTTTGCGATGTCTACTCTGTGCTGCTTTGCGAGCTTCTTGGCGTGAGGCGCGGCGATGCCTTTCGTCCGAGAGGCCACTGGCGCCGCGGCGGCGGCATGGGGAGGAGGTGGTCCTTGGCCCGGGGCTTTGGAGAGGGCCTGCGCACGCGCCTGCGCGAAGGCGACCTCCTCCTCAGACTCGGCGAGGAGGGCGATGGGGGCGCCGACGGGGGGCGATCCCACCGACCGGGACGAGGACGGCGGCGATGATTCCGTCGTAAAAGGTCTCGACATCCATGTCAGCCTTGTCGGACTCCACGACCACCACGGGGTCGCCTTTGGCAACGCGGTCTCCCTCACCGGCGGTCCAGGAGACGATCTTTCCCTCTGTCATCGTCGAGCTCAGCGCCGGCATGAAGAACTCCCGCGCCTTCGCCCGCACAACAGCCATCCGCCGCCGGCGAGGCGCCCCAACGGAGGCCGCGCGGTGCGCACGCCCCGGCACGGTGGGGATGGAGAGGGAGAGAGAAGCCAGCGACGCCATGGCTAACCGGTAGGTCACCGGCGAAAGCAGTCAGTTCGCTGATGCGAACTGCGGGATAAGGAAGCACCAGCCGCAGCGGAGAGGCCTCGTAGAGGGACGAGGAGGACGCAAGCGCCCAAAATACGGCGGAATCCGGCGAATGCGGCGGCGGCGGCGGGAGAGGGGAGAAGAAGTGTCACTTGGTGAAGGCAGACAACCCACTGCCATGTGGACCAGAGTACGACTGTGCGAGTCGAACCCCCAATACTTGGGCTCTCTCGTGACCGTCCGATCGAACTTGCCTGGTTCAGATCAAGACGGGTGGCGACGTTAGACATTTTTGCATAAGAGGCCTCTGACGAATACATATCACTATTAGATCCATACATAAATGGATTGCGAAGAACGAGGACGATCGAAATCTTTGCCCCTCCGATGGATATTTCGCGGTCCAGATCGAGACGGGTGGCGTGTTTTAAAAAATATTTCGGAAGAGGACCTCGTATTAACTTATATTACCGCTTGATCCCCCCAGAAATGGACCACGGAGGATACGCACGATAAAAAATCTTTACTTCGTCAACCGTCCAATCGAACTTTCACGGTCCTGATCAGGTCGATTCGTATATAGTTCTTTGGAGACCCTCCGATTACCTAGAATTACCGTTTCTCCAGCATTTGGTCCCCGGGAACCATCCAATCGGAGTTTCGCCGGCCACCGTCTCCTCACGAGTTTCGATCTTGTCGACGAGATGAGCAAGGACATCATGGCGTTGGTGAAGCTGGATTAACTAGTGGTGGACTAGAACCCAACGTTCACGATGGTGGTCGACAACTTCTTCGCCTCTCCGCCATCTCTGTTACCATTGGCTCTCTCTGTGGCTCATCCTTCTTCCTCACTCCACTAGGGTTGTAAACAAATCGAGCTTGAATTGGAGTCTAAGCTTTGACTCAAGCTCGAGGTCGGTCGGTCCAAACTCGAGTAGGCTTGAGCTCGGCTCGAGTAAGCTCGGTAACAAGTTCGAGTAAACTCGGTAACAAACTTGAGTAAGCTCGGTTTAAGGAAGTTCGGTCCAAGTTTGAGTAGACTTGCGAGCTATTCGAGTTCGGCTCGATTAAGCTTACGAGCTCAAGATCGAGCTAGAATTTGGCTCGTTTGGAGCTCAAACCAAGTCTCTTGCAAGTTGAACCCAAGTAGCTCGCAAACCTCGAGCTTTTTTTATAGCCCTACACTCCACACCCACAAATAGTTGTCGTTTTGGATATAGTATCGATCAAACTTTTGAAACTTTGTCTGTTAATATCTTCTTAAATATTTAAATTGGATATATGAAAATCATATGTATAATTTGTCTCGAAAAGTATTTTCACAATATTATAATTTTATTTGGTTTTATAAATATGTTATAATAAAAATTAATGATCAAAGCTGTGTTTTAAAGACTGTGATGGTATCCAAAATGATAGTTATTTATGACCGGAGGGAGCATTAGTGAAATAAATCTTGGCTGATCTTGTATGCCCTTTCCTTTGTCTTCGACGTGCCTAATGCCTTAATGGAACTGTGGTAGTTATTGGTGAAATAAATCTTGGAAATTGTTGCCTGCATTGAGCATTTCATGTTTCTTTGTATGAATATATGCAACAATTTGATTGCCACTTGCCATTTCATGAGCATTTGTAACTTTGTACTGTGAAAGACTTAGAGCAATTTGGTCCGTGCTAGCGATTACTGCGATGTTCAATGATACTACTGCACAAGCGCAACACTGTCAAATAGGAAATCGCTAGTGTAATGGAGAGGTTGATATCTGAAGCTATATTCTATCCACACCCTTATCCACTCAACCAACCGTCACCCTAGTGAATAATTGGATGCAGACAACTTGAAGAAGAAGAATATGATATTGAGTGTTTGTAATTAATACATTAAAGGGTGTAGGGTATCTAGACTCCTAGTTCTGTTCCATCATAGGCACCTCTGGTATTCATTTTGTGGCAAACACTTGAGGGTGGACAGTGGTGGCTAGGTCATAACCCTATGTATGTGGTAAAATTTTTGCTACTTGCATAATCTGACCATTCTCTTTATGTAGTTAATTGGCCTACCAAGCTAAGCATAGTGTACAGGGGCGGATCTATAGTGTATGGGCCGAGATCAAGTAACACCAACGCCCTTTAACCTAGTTCACAAAGTGTTGGAAAAAATGCGATAATAAGAGCAAGGTTTTAATGATTATTTCATATAACAATATAATTAAAAGTACATAATCCAAGGATAGCCAAAATGACATAAATAGCAAGATAAAATAAAATGAATTTTATGTCATTCATACAATGAATCATGTTTTCTATCACAAATTAAATGAAAATTGTATTATATTGCTCTCAGATCACGGTTTGTTTGAATATTTTAAATCTTCAACCTTAATCACGAATTGGCTAAACAAATTAATTCAGTGAATTAGGCCTTGAACCCTTACCACCTTAATATGCACAATAAAGAATTGATAATTTTAACCTCACTGTTTAACAGAATATATACAGATCAGTGAATATTCAGATTAGCAGTTCAAGATTTGCCAACTGAATCTACCATATAATTTCAGATCAGACTGACAGCAAAGTTACCAATCTAATTAAGCAAATGTTGATCAAATCAGCAACAAGATAGCACAAAACTAAACCAATAGCATGTATACCATTTAGTATCTAGACATCATGACAGCCAAAATTAACAGTTTGCATACAGATCAGTAACTAGCTAACTAACCGAACGACATGGTATAAAGTATAAACAAATAGCACGAGGTTAAGGTAAATTAGAAGCTAATAAGAATAATGAGACACTGACAGTAAGATAATAACAACCAAGATTTGGCAATTAAATAGATTATCTAAACAGTGACTAAATCAACATTTCTTAGCATATAAGTCTATAGTTCAAGGTCTAGTTCACAGAAATAATTGTTCTATTCATCACAATACCCATATCATCACCGAGCAATGAAAAAGGCAACAAAAACTTAGACCAAATCTCAGTAATACTCACTGAGGAATATCACTCGAAGCTATTCAGAGAATCGAGCAAGGCACAACAGATGTTACTGTCCCAGAAAACCAATTGCCGCCGCAAGTGCCTCGAAAGAAATAACTTGGTCTCAGAGATACAATGCCCTCTTTCACAACCGTGACACACCGATTGTGGAACCGAGCCTCACCAGCAGCTGCACAAAATAATATCCAACGAAGTTTCCTCATCAGTGCTCAGAACAAGAAGTGGGCACAAAAGAATAGGCTTTTGGCACAGCCAGAGCAAGATCAAGAAACTTGCGCATAGATCCAAAACCAGCACCCTTGGCGCAAGGCTCCAGATCAATCCAGAGCAAAAGTCTCTCCGACCAAGCTCACAAGTGCATGAAAATCTCCAACCGACACTCAAACCAAAGGAAAAGAGGAAACTCGAAGTGAAATCACAGTTCAGAAATTTGAGTTTTTTAGAGGAACCTCTAGCCATTGATATAAGGGAAACCAGAGAGGAGATCAAGCCCGAGACGCCTGCACACGATGCAACTGTCGCCCCATTTCTCCAAAAGGTAGGCGATATCCTTGCGTTGGCATCGCCCCGAGCGAACAGAGTCCTCTTTTCCCCTCCCTCCCTTTTCTTTTCTACCCTAATGGGCTAGCCGAAAGGCCCAATAAAGAAACGGCCCGGCCCAAGTTCCTTACTCCAAAAATCAAATTTTCAGTAAAATTTCACAATACATAGTTCCATCAGTATATAAGCATATGATAATCTCTATTACTTCTAATTAGGAGTTGGTGGCGGTCGTCTATTCTTCTCTATAGTACTTGATCCGTTGGATCTGACATGCACAACTGAGATGGAAGGGGATTTAACCCATTCCACTCTTTTCACCACCACTCTCTTTCTAGTTTCCACACATCAAGTTGTTGAAATTCCAAATCCTCTCTTATATCCTCTCTCTCCTAGGTTCTAAGGTCTCACGACAAAGAACCACCTCACCAGTGACTTAGACGCATGCACCACCAATGAACAGCAGATGCCCCAACACCGCAGTCCTCGGGCGCCGCCTCAGCAGAAGAAGTCCCCTGTCAGTAGTACTATCGTGCACCACCGCAAGATTACCAGGCCGCCATGATACTACCAAATTTCCTCCTCAAGACGCTCCTTTCATTGGCGATGGGGCCCCAAGAATAAAGCAATTTCGCCGCAATACACACCACCGCTGCTGCAGCAGTACATGCCTTTGCCTCCTCACAAGTAAGTGCCTCCGCCGCAGCAATACGCTGTTGCCTCCATTGCAACACAGCGCGCAAGTGGTGGGCGGGCCCACACCCGTAGGCGAGGAGATCAAGTACCTGTGGATCAGAGATCTCCAATATTGGATGGATGTCGCCTACAACTTCAACACCTTTGCGCCCGTAGGGCAGCAGGTGATGCCTCTCTTGATCGATCAATTGATCTCAAATTATAGCATTACAAATTTACAATCTCGAGTACTGTGATGTTATTATTTAAAATTATGAAATTAAAGATAATTTTAAACTCGAGTTTATAAATAGATATTTGGAATTTGTATGCTTCGATGAATTAATTTAAACATTCAACTATTGCACATTCAGAGTGAATGGTATTATTCGGATAAGGGTAATGCTCTTTACAAATAAATTTTTGTCACAAATTGAGTTTCCGTTGCAACGTACGGGCACATGGCTAGTCTTATTATAAGTTACATGTTAGCATTATGTGTTTGCATTGACCGCGGTGATGTCTTGTCCTAGATCCGCCCCCGATACTGTAGTCCATGATGTGGTCATAACGTTGTTGCTACTAAATTAAATTGAAGCCTAACCTCTGAAACAAATGTTGGTTGTAAATTACATCCTTATCATATTTATTCTGTCTTCACTGTTTGCCTTATCATCGTCTGTAATGATGGAATTTAGAGATGACAATATGCTTATATGCACATTAAAATTCAAATAATGTGAATTGGAGATATTTTATAACTTTGATATATTTTAAAGCCTCCTAGATCAGACAAAAAGTTCATATTGTATTAGAGGTACATTGAAAAACAATATGCTAGAACAAAGTGCTTTTGATCCCATTTCTCCTGGACAGCAGAAACATCACCACTGATGGAACAAGACATTCAACACTACATTTGGTAGGAAGTAGGAACGGCATACTTATGATCATGTTCTTATGGATCTCCATGTTCTTGTTAGGCCAATCCTGTGGATCTCCGTGTTCTTATGGTGCTGTATATGATAGTTTCATTTGCCTTCTTAACTTCAACTGATGTAGGATTATACGAGAATATCTGATCCAGGTGTAGAAAACATGTGAATTATTAGGCCGATTCATATCAGATATTTTTTTTATGCCAATTGATCAAGTTTTTTTTTAAAAAAGAATGGGAGGAGGAGCTCTACCAACTCAATTTAAGTGAGAAATGGGGTTTAAAACGGAATCAGTATAGCAAATATTGGATGATTTTAAGGGAATCAGTATAGCAAATTTCCATGTGTATGGGATAGAACGGGGTAAATTTCTTTTGCTATGCTGTCTGTAGCAGTTATGTCAGATACATGACCCTGATCTATCGTGTAAACAGAAATTGACCGTCTATATAGTGAGTCAACAGTAGTATAGGACAGTATTAGTATGCTACTATGCTATCAGCCTTTCACTACTGTGCCACTGCTATATAATTCATTTAGGGCAGTCCCAACCCTCCACCTCAGCTGGTATCCATAGAATTAATTACGCTGCCAACTAAATAAAAATCTGATGTGGCATAGGAATTAAGGAAGGGAGAGAAGGAAAAACAAAGAAACCGTGTCTCATGCAAGAAACTGGGTCGGCGCGGGTACCAAGACGCAAGAAACGAGCAAAATCAGGGTTGGACATTTCTGCGCGTTTACCAAACTATGTTTGTGGTGCATGCATTGGTTTATTGCTCTCTCTCTCTCTAGACACTACTCATGGAAATCATGGGTTGGGAAACTACGTATTAGTTTATTACTTTCTCTCTCCTTTAGACACCGCTCATGGAAACTATGGGTTGGAACTGCCCTTATAATATACTGTTTGTTGACGCCAAAAACGTGAAGAGGGTCTATGGCCTGCAACACACCGGATGAACGCCGGATTCAAGTGCGAGGCGTGCTAATCGATTTGACCCTGCAATCGATAATGAACAGAGCTATGAAATTTAGTCAAGCCGATTCTCAAGGCGAATCGGCTAAAAACAGAAACCAGCTGAAAAGCCGATTCAAAAGGGTAACTAGACTAATCGATTAGGACTAATCCGAAGGTAAAAGGCAGATTGATTCTGAAAAGGTGATGCGCAACAAGACAGAACGAAACAAACCTGAAGAAATCGATAATGACCAAACAATCGGCGATTCGCAACTTTATTTGACCAATGTCGACTTACAGAGGGAAGGTTACAGAAGACTAAAAGCTAAAGCTAAAAGGAACAAACTAGCAGATGTGATTTTGATTGTTGGGGGTCTTCAAGCAGCCTTGGCGCGCCTTATATATCCGCCAGCCGATCCGAGTCTTGATCTAACACGGCAGTGTAATCCGAGTCGGCTATAGTTTCCTAATTAGACTCTTGCTTTTAAATACCTGCCGCACATTATCCTAACTTTCCAAAAGTGTTTCGTGCGCTATCCAAACTTGTGCATTTTGCCGATTTTTCCCATAATGACCAAATTCTGGTGCAAACATATGCCCCCCATTTTTGGAAGATAACTTGTTATCTTTCAAAAATTTTAATCGGCTTTTTCCTCCATCGGCTTCTTATCCATCAGTTAACAAATTGTTCCAGTAACTGCTGCATTAATTGCGCCGTCAAAGATCTTAGTGCGGTTTAATTGCACGTGTCGCCTCGAATTCATTTCCCGCCACTTTTCACTTGTCACCGTGCTATATATATGCGGGACCCCCACAGTCATTTTCACGCTTCCCTGCTCTCAAATTATCCTCAATCGGCTTGCCCCCTTCGATCGGCTTTTCCTTCCCTCTTCATCGGCTAAATGGATTCTTCAAAGGTACTAATTCCAATCCCAGAAAGTGACGACCAATTTTATCTAGGGCCAGTAGGAAATTCAACTGCTGACACAGTAATTAACGAAGAAATCCCTAGACTCCCTTTGTCGGCTAAAGGTTACAATATAGCAGAATGGGGAAAGAGTTTTAGAGCCTGGCCGACAGCCCTTAAGGGGTGGAGGAGCTGGTACATCCGAGTGTCAGCCCAAAAGAGGTTTGAATGGGAAAAAATGGGCATAGCCGAGTGTCTCCCGCTTAGTCTAGCAAACCCAGAAGCCAATGAGCTCTTGGTGGCCACGGCTTGTTATTTCTGGTTAGACACCCTTAATGCCTTCCTATTCCGAACTGGCCCCATCGGCCCAACCCTTCTAGATGTAGCCGAGCTATGTTGCCTTCGGCCAGATGGAGACCAGATATCGGCTTTTAGCGGTAAGCCAAGGCTCAAATTAATCCGATCAAAAGGCGAAGGATGGTCGAAGTACATCCAGCACAATAATAAAATAAACGGTCTGGTATCGGACGAGGAACATGCGGCTTTTCTGAACCTGTGGCTGGATCAGTTTCTATTATGTGGCGCATCTTTGGGTCCAACACAAGTATTCCAGTTCGTGGCGGAGCAGCTGGTAGAGGGTCGTCGGCTCGCACTCGAAAAAATGCTTCTTGGCGCTGTTTACCAGATGATGCACGTCATTCGGAGTAGGCTTTTCTCTGGGTTTGCTCAATTTGTTGTGAGCAACATAGGAGGCCCGTTATGGTTTATTCAGTTATGGCTTTATAGTATTTTTAGCCGATCATTGATTCCAGAACTATCGGAAGGTTCGGCCTTTCCTCATGAAGACTATCCTGAAGGCACAACTCCTCAATACAGAGCTAGCCGATCGCACGGAGAAAAACTTGTGATGTGCACTAGTGGTGACGTCAGGATTACCCCGGTCGACTTCAAGAAGTATTTGTCATTTTTTCTGCACTTGGATAACACGACCTTTGGCCAGCAAGACTTCTTTTCTTACAGCAATGATGCCGATTTTCAGTGGCCTTCATTCCTTCATTTGGATGCTAATAGTTCCTTGATGCCAGCATCGACTTTAGAGTTGTATCGGATTTTCATATCCCCTTGCATCCTTCACGTCGGCTTGAACTCCCGTAATAGAACATTTCAGCCGTCGTACAAGTTCTACCACCCCTCAGTGTATGCCCGTCAGCTGGGTTTCGGCCAAGTGGTGCCTTGTCTGCCCCTCTTCAATCGTCTTGAACCAAGGGCCAGAGTAACAAATGCAACTGCGGCCGAAATCATTTCAGAGATAGCCGATGAGTTCCAAGTTATTGATCTTCTGCACTTCTTCCTAAACTCCCGCCGCGCCAGCCAATTTTCTGCTTGGTGGGCGCCTATGTCAGAAGCCCTTTATCTGGATTGTGCGCCGTCGGCAATTATAGAGACATTCTTGCCGGACTTTCATGAGCCGACAATAGTTTCTTCTAGCAGCAGCAGTTCGAGCGAAGATAGTTCGGATTCTTCCAGCTCGTCGGGTTATACTAACTCATCTGTAGTTGTAGAGGTATCGGCTTATTTCTTTATATTTTGCGCCTGAGTTCTTGCCTATGTGTTCTAACCGCTGATTTCCTTGTTCCTTTTCAGACTGCCGCGGCTGAACATCAAACCATCGTCGCTTTTTTTTTGCTTCCTTCGCTCACGGGCCTAAGGAAAAGGCCAAATCAGTTACCATTTTAACTGCTATTCTTCCCAGAATCTCCGTGATTCAAAGCCCATCACTTGCTTGAGCTCGAGAAAGGCAGACTTTCCAGTAAGTACTTATAGCCGATGGTTGTTTTCTTTCCTTGTCTAGCTATTGACTCCCTTTATTAATTTCTCACAGAGAAACCCAAGTCGACAAAAGTTCCGGCCCGCCGCCAAAAGCGCGCAGAACAAAGTGCTGAGAGTTCTCCTCACGCATCGGCTTTCGTAGAGGTAAATCTTTTTACTTCACCTTTTCATATCAAGGGAATCTCTTATGCCGATTCCTGACGCACTCTTCATCAATTTTTAGCCAGCGGCATCCTCGCAAGCTGCTGGTATTTTGGCCAATCTTCAAGACGCCCCTGCTGCTAGCCCTTCGGTACCGCATTCTCCAACACGGCTTCCCGCTCCTCTGCCTCCTCAGCCGACCCCCCAGGCGCCCGCGCTAGAAGAGTCAGCAGACCCTGACGACTTTCTCGGCTTTACTTTGGACGAGCTAGCCGATCCGGAAGTGATTGCTCCTGACGATTATGTGGCAGACATCCGCAACATCATTGATGTCTCTCAGAAGGCGTCAACTGCAGTCGTTCAGTCGGGTCCAAACATGCAGGAAAAATTGAATCGGCTTCTTACTGCAATTTCTCAACCCAAGGCAGATATCCTGGCCAATGCTCAGCCGATCCACGACGCGATGGCTGTCGTCGAAGCCGATCTCCCGCTTGAGGCCTTGAAGGCTATTCTGGACGTCTGTCATATAGACGAAAGGAGGGCGGAAGTTGAAGCGGCGACGGCTAGAATAGCAAAACGAGAGGCTTAAGCAGCCGATCAGCGCCTACTGGACGAGTTGGTGGCGGACGCAAAGGCCAAGAAGAAGAAGTATGACGAAGATTCTTCTACCCTTAAGGCCACCAAGTCCTCCGCACAAAAATTAGAGTTGACGAAGAAGCGGCTCGAGGAGGAATTGGCTAAAGTGGAAGAAGAGCTCGCAAACAACCTTGTCCTGGTGGCTGCCACGTCAACATCTCTGAAAAGCCAGAAAACCGACATTGGCCTAACTGCAGCGAGGGTGAAAGAGCAATCGGCCAAACTCGTTTCAGTGCCTGGTACCGCCAAGGCCGATGAGGACATAATCTACGGGGTCACAAAAACATTGGCTAAGGCAGCCGCGGCATTGTCGGCTTTAGGTGCCAGGATTCCTGGGTCTGGCTTGTAACTTTGTGATGTGTTGATGTAATGCTTTAAAACAATGTTGCTTTTGCTGTACTTTTGTAACACACTTTAATCGGCTGTTTAACCGATTATTTCTACCTTATTTAATCAGCTGTTTAACCGATTTGTTTCCGAATTCTTTGTACTGTATTTTGATTACGCACCAATCCAAACGCTAGGGCAGTATTTCTTTAAATATTTCCCATTGATTGCTTTAGGGAATATGCTTCCTTCTAATGTTTCAAGTACATATGCATTTCCGCCAACAAGCCGATTTATTTTATACGGTCCTTCCCATGTTGGCTACCACTTACCGAGTCGATTATCTTTAGAACCGATCGGTAGTATTATTTTCCAAACTAAATCGGCTTGACCGAAGGATTTAGGCACAACTTTTTTATTATAAGCCCTTGCAACTCTTTTCTTATTATTCTCAAGCCGATTTAAAGTAACTAGCCTCAATTCTGCCGAGTCATCTAAATTGTATAGCATCAACTCTTTGTATTCGTCAGCCGATAAATTGTTTTGTCTTGCCACTCGCATAGACTCAATATTTATCTCTACGGGCAACACGGCCTCCTGACCATATACTAACTGATATGGTGACAATTTAGTCGATCCGTGAAATGCTAGCCGATATGCCCATAAAGACTCCAATAGTGTAGTGTGCCAAGTTCGAGGCCTTTCATCAATTTTTCTTTTTATCAGCTTGATCAGAGTTTTGTTGGATGACTCGGCTTGTCCATTAGCCTGAGCATAATATGGTGATGAATTAAGTAACTTAATGCCCAGACTTTCTGCAAAACTTTTAAACTCATTAGACATGAACACAGTTCCTTGATCGGTTGTGATGGTCTGAGGGATACCGAATCGATGGATAATGTGTTCAGTAACAAAGCCGATAGCCTCTACGCTGGTGACTTTTTTTAAGTGGAACGGTTTCCACCCATTTCGAAAAATAGTCCGTGGCTGTAAGGATAAATTTATGGCCTTTGCTTGATGCTGGGAATATTTGGCCGATTACGTCTATCCCCCATCCTCGGAACGGCCATGGTTTAATAATCGGATATAAAGCCGATGCCGGTGCAAGTTGCACATTCCCGAACTTTTGACAGCTTTGGCACCCTTTGTAATACTTGAAACAATCTTCTAACATTGTCGGCCAAAAATACCCGGTTCGTCTTAAGATCCACTTCATTTTGTGGGCCGATTGATGTGCTCCGCAAATTCCTTCGTGAACTTCGCCCATAGCTACCTTTGCTTCTTCATCACCTAAACACCGCAGAAGCAATCCTTCCAATGTCCGATAGTATAATTCTCCTTCTAGCATAACATACTTCAGCGCTTTTTGACGATCTTTTCGTGCAGTAGGTCTGGATGGATTCATTAGGTAATTTTTTATTTCTGTCCTCCAGTCGGTATCATCAACACACAGTACTGTTTTGTCGATCAATTCGATTGCTTCGTATCGGCTATATTCCTTATAACCTGAAGCTGCCTGAGCCAAGCTGTTGGCCTTGTTGTTCATCTCCCTGGACACATGGTCGATACAGAATGATGTGAAGGTGTTGATAACCTCCAGGCAATGCTCTAGATATTTTGATAGTACCTCGTCGTTGCATCTAAAATCTCCTTTAATTTGTTGTACCACCAGCAATGAGTCACCATATGCTTCTACGTTACTTGCTCCAATACTTTCTACCAACCGCAGCCCTTTGAGCAATGCTTCATACTTGGCCTGGTTATTAGAACATCGGCTTTTAAGCCGATATGCAAACTCGATGTCATGTCCTTTTGGCGAAATCAATACAATACCTATTCCGCTCCCCTTTTGACAAACTGACCCATCAAAATACAGTCGCCATGGGGCTATATCGACTATTCCTGCCATGGTATCATATCCAGTTATGAAATCGGCTATTGCTTGGCCTTTAATGGCTTTGGCCGATTCGTACTGTAGATCGAACTCGGTTAGAGCGTAAGCCCACTTCCCAAGTCGTCCTCTTAAGATTGGTGCAGACAGCATATATTTGATGATATCGGTTTTGCATATTACTATGCAGACAGATGCTAATATATAATGCCTCAATTTCGTACAAGCGAAATATAAGGATAAGCATAACTTTTCTACTGGAGGATACCTGGTTTCAGCATCCAACAGTCGTCGGCTTAGATAAAATATTATTCGCTCTTTGCCGTCGACTTCTTGCGCCAAAGACAAATTTCGATGGTCTCGCTTCACCGATATGTACAATTTGAATGGAATCCCCTTCTGAGGCGCGGCCAGAACTGGTGGTGATGCTAAGTACTGTTTTATGTCATCAAAAGCCTTTTGCTGATCGGCTCCCCATGTGAAGTCTTTATTATCTTTTAATTTTAATAAGGGCGTAAAAGCTCGAATCCTACCAGACAGATTCGAAATGAATCGTCTTAAGTAATTAATTTTGCCGATCATCTTCTGCAATTCATTTTTACATGTTGGTGGTTTTGTATCGGCTATGGCTTTAACTCTTGTTTGGTTGACTTCAATCCCTCTTTGGTGAACCATAAACCCTAGGAATTGGCCAGCCGATACGCCAAACGCACACTTCAAAGGATTCATTTTCAACCCGTGAGCTCGTGTGTTTTGAAGCACCTTTTCCAAATCAGCCAAGTGCTGCCAATTTTCCTTAGACTTAACCACCACGTCATCAATATAAATTTCAACAATATGGCCGATTAGATCGTGAAAAATCAAATTCATGGCGCGTTGATAAGTAGCGCCTGCATTTTTTAAGCGAATGTCATTACTGGCCATTCATACAACCCTATCGCACCAGGGCACCTGAAGGCAGTTTTGGGGATATCGGCCTCTGCCATGAATATATGGTTATATCCAGCATTCCCATCAAGAAAACTAATAATCTTATTACCTGATGCAGCATCGATGAGCATATCGGCTATAGGCATTGGGTATTCGTCTTTTGGCGTAGCCTTGTTTAAATCCCTGAAGTCGACACATACCCGAAGCTTGCCGTTCTTTTTCATGTCAGGGACAATGTTAGATACCCATTCAGCGTATCGGCAAGGCCTTATGAACTTGGCCCCTAGCAATCTCTCGGTTTCCTCTTTTATTACGCCGTACAATTCTGGATTAAAACGTCGAGGGGGTTGTTTGTATGGCCGATACCCTGGCTTTATAGGTAGCCGATGTTCCACTAACTGTCGGCTTAACCCAGGTATTTCATAATATTCTCAGGCAAAACAATCCCTATAATTTCTAAGTATTTCGACCAACTTGTTTTTGTATTCTAGACCTAAATTTGCACTCACAAAAGTTGGTCTTTTTCTATCTCCTTCTCCTATATCGACTTCTTCGAGCATATCGGCAGAAGTGAAACCTTGACCTAATTTTTCATCCTGAAAATTTTCAATGGCTTCACAAGAATTTATCGCATGCCGATAACTCCTCACCTTGCCTTGCAGCACTTTAATCATTTCTGACCCCATCTTCTTAGTACTTCGTTTGCCCGATCAAATGTGCCTGGCTTAACACTGATCGGCATCAACCCTGACTTACCAATACATATGAAGTCGCAATCGTCTAATGTTTTACCCGATATACACTCCGCTTCTTCATGTGGCCAATTCGCATCGGAACTAGCCATGGCAATATGAGCTGATGTATCGGCCGAGACGACCTCAACTTCATCTCCATTCCATTGTGCCAGCAGCTGATGCATGGTTGATGGTATGCAGCAATTGGCGTGTATCCAATCGCGTCCAAGGAGTACATTGTAATTCCCTTTAGCTTCAATTACAAAAAATGCGGTCGGCAAAGTTTTGCTACCGACGGTTAGTTCTGTGACCATCACTCCTTTTGCTTCAGTAGGATAGCCTGTGAAGTCATTTAGTACCATGTTTGTCTTAATCAAGTCTTCATCAATTTTGCCCAACTTCTTGCAGGTAGTGAGTGGCATCAAGTTCACAGTAGCCCCACCATCTACAAGCATCCGGGATATCGGCTTCCCATTGATGTAGCCTTTCAAGTACAACGGCTTAAGATGCCGATGAGGATCTTGCGGCTTTTCAAATATAGCATCTTGCGCACCTAAGCATAGTTGAGCAAACGTGTCTGTAGCCGATTCGGTTTTAATTCTAAACTCAGCTGGTAGAGTGAATACCATGTTGATGTCCATGGGAGGGGTGTCATCTCGAACTATTGGTGACAACAAGTCATCGGAGTCCGAATTGCTATCGGCTTGCTCTTTTCTCTTCCATTCTTTTTTGACAATTTTTATTGGCCGTAATTCGTTGAATGTTTTATCCCTTTGTTCTTCTTCTTCCGCTTCCCTCATCTCTTGCGTCCTTAGGCGTTGAAGCCGTCTTCGTTGAGATCGGCTAAGTCCTGTTGGGCACCATCTAGGTTTAGGCTCAATCGGCTTGCGAATCTTACCAGCCAGATTTTATGTAGTTTCGACCTTTTCATCTTCATTCAATGCACCCAGCCTTTCTTTTATCGGCTTTTTATGCCATGACCCTACCTGATCCGGCACCGTGTCAAATAGCGGCTCTCTCACCGTTTGTCTTGGCCAATTTCTTTGCGGATAATGCTCCATGGGACATGACCTTGCATATGGTAATGTCATACCTCTTTCCCGACAAAATTGCCAAAAGGGGCACCTTTGGTGAGCTCTTTCTGCGTTGTCTGGCCGATATAAATTATCGGGCCGAAACACACTGTTTGGCCGATACAGGTTATTTGGCTGACGGGATCGCTGCCTCTGCCGATAGCTTATTCCCTCATATTTCTCCAGTAACTGTGAGAAGGTGGGCTTTGGCTTGAATACTGGTTTTCGAGGCAGAGACCGCTCGGCTTTGTACCATCGTCCTACCTGCAACTCCCCTTTTGGTTTAACCGTCTTTGAATTTCTTCCATCTTGGTCGGCTTCTATTTGCAATGAGCCGATTGTGATTTTTAGTGTCTCTCCTTTTGTGCTGGACTGAATGTCGACTTGCCGTGTCATTCTAGACTTTTCGTCGACAATCTCTTTTCCTTTGCCGGAGCATTGAACCATGTTTATTGGGAATGGATTGACGTCAACTTCCATGGCTGGTTCTTCTGCGAATTTGAGCCGACTATCTTCAATAGCTGCCTGTATTTGCTGCCGAAAAATGTTGCAATCATTAGTGTTATGAGAAAAAGAATGATGTCATTTACAATATCATCGTTTTTTGATTTCATCGGCCGACGGTATGGTATGTCCTTCAGGTAGTCGTATCAGTTTCTCTTGTAACAACATGTCGAATATGCGGTCACACTTGGATACGTCAAAAGCGTATTTTACCTCCGACTTGCTCCTAACCGGCTTGAGCCACGAACAGACAAGTGGTTTTTTAGAACCTTTTACCCATTCGGCTATATTTACGTCTGCTTCATCTTCAGAAGTTTAACTTGAACTATACTCCACCATGTTTACTTTTGCCTTATCCTTTCCATTGCCATTTAGTCTAATTTTCTCCTTGAATTCTTTACTTAAATATCGGCTTTCTTGTGCCGATACACGATGAAGCAGGTGACTTAAATCAGTAAACTCCTGCCCAGCAAGTTTTTCTTTAAGTGGGGGAATCAACCCTTGAAATGCTAAATCGGCTAGTTGGTTATCGGGCAATATTACACTGAAGTAGCGATTTCGTACTTCTCTAAATCTTCTAATATAATCAGAAGCCGATTCGCTAAACTTTTGCCTGACAGCGCTTAGGTCTGAAATTCTTAACTCTAAGCTACCAGAGAAAAAGTATTCATGAAATCGACTTTCTAAATCGTTCCAAAAATGGACCGAATTTGGAGGCAGATTGGTAAACCAAGTAAAAGCAGTCCCTAACAAAGACAAAGGAAAAAGTCTAATCTTCGGCCCATCGGATTGAGCTGCCTCACCACACTGGGCGATAAATCTTCCAACATGTTCTAAAGTGGTGACCGAATCATCCCCTGAAAACTTTGCGAAATCGGGAATCCTAAAGTTATGGGGATATGGTATGCGGTCAATATAATCTGTGTACGGCTTTCTATAGCCGATTGTTTTCCCTTTGGGCTGTAAGCCAAATTGATCTCTCAAGACCATGGAAATCTGATCAGCCCAATTGATGTTATTGGCCGATGGAACACCAGGGTTTGGCCAATCGTGATGAGTAGTATCCTGCCCCCTGAGTGCAAACTCGGCTGGTCGGCTTGCCCTAGCAGACGGGTACTGTTGTTGCCATGATTCATACCCGCTGGTTCTGGCAGCCGTAACCTCAGGCAATGGAATGAATGGCTCTGTATATGTAACTACTTTATATGGAGCCAGATTTCTAACTTGAAATGACCCTTGGGGTTTACAATTTCTATCTAATTCAGTCGGCTGAGAAGCCGATGGAACATAGGAAACACCTGACGCCGATGAGTCTGACTTTGCAGCGTCAGTATATGCATGGTAATGTGGAATTGAGTTTGAGCGAGGATTTGTTGGTGCCAACACGGTGGGTTGGGTCGGCATTAATGAGGGTGCAGGTGCCGATGCCTTGATCGTGTTGGCATTTGGTGCCACAGAATATACGGGATATGTTGGGAGTGGCTGCAACGGATCCAGCAATCCTCCAGATGTTGCCAACTCCTGTGCAATTGTCTTTACGCTATTTTCTATCATCGGCTTCAAGGTCGTGACCAAAGCCGATGATTGATTTATTAATGCATGATGCACGGATTGCTCAATCATAACGGACAATTCGGCTTGAGCCGGAAGATATCGGCTTACCGAATTTGACGCAGTCATTTCGCGCCAAAGGGGTTTAATGTTGGGAGCGCCATCTTCGCGGACCTCGTCGGGTTTTCGATAACAACCCAACATCAACTCCTCCAAGGCAGCTTTCCGATCTTCGATTTCTTTCTTGCCGCTTTGGTTAAATCGCCCAAGGTAGGGACGATTATGGCATCGATGTTCACGCTTACCGGTGCGGTAGATTTGCTCGCAAATATCTTTTCCGATCCGTCCCACCGGCGTGCAAAAATGTGTTGACGCCAAAAACGTGAAGAGGGTCTATGGCTCGCAACACACCGGATTTAACGCCGGGTTCAAGTGCGAGCGTACAATCGATTTGACCCTGCAATCGATAAGGAACAGAGCTATGAAATTTAGTCAAGCCGATTCTCAAGGCGAATCGGCTAAAAACAGAAACCAGCTAAAAAGCCGATTCAAAAGGGTAACTAGATTAATCGATTAGGACTAATCCGAAGGTAAAAGGCAGATTGATTCTGAAAAGGCGATGCGCAACAAGACAGAACGAATCAAACCAGAAGAAATCGATAATGACCAAACAATCGGCGATTCGCAACTTTATTTGACCAATGTCAACTTACAGAGGGAAGGTTACAGAAGACTAAAAGCTAAAGCTAAAAGGAACAAACTAGCAGATGTGATTTTGATTGTTGAGGGTCTTCAAGCAGCCTTGGCGCGCCTTATATATCCGCCAGCCGGTCCGAGTCTTGATCCAACACACAGTGTAATCCGAGTCGGCTATAGTTTCCTAATTGGACTCTTGCTTTTAAATACCTGCCGCACATTATCCTAACTTTCCAAAAGTGTTTCGTGCGCTATCCAAACTTGTGCATTTTGCCGATTTTTCCCATAATGACCAAATTCTGGTGCAAACACTGTTGCAGGCCAATAAGATGTTATATCGTTGGTCACTAAACTAGTCAACCAGCCTAGATGTGTGATAGCCTATAGTAAATTGCAGAAACAGATGGGGGAGTCTCTTTTCAGTTCTAACCTTCCTTTCACTTGGTTACGTTTTAGTTTTATTAGAAGATGCTGTGATCAAGTGATATACGCGCAAATAGATGTATTGTATTGAGACCCAAATGACTAATATATAGAGGTGAAAGGGCACACGACTTCAATAGAAACACTGTGGGACTAATACCCTATGCTACACTGTACTAGTGCTCACACCACTAATACCCTTAAGCGATGCAAGATATTTTTTTAATTCATAATTACTATAGATCCTACTATAGATATAGGCTTGCATTGAGGCCCAAAGGGCTTAATATATAGAGGTGAAAGGACACATGACTTCAATAGACATTCAGAGTGGGCTAATGCACTGGACTACACTAGACTACTACTAATACCACTGATACCATTCACAGATGCAAGATAATTTTTTAATTCATAATTACTATATAGGTAGGCAAAGCGAAAATATGGATAACATCAGACCACATTAATGGTACTTTGCAGAAACTTGAAAAGGGTATTATCACCCATTGTTTGCTTTGCATAGGTAACACCGTAACAGAACTTGCGCACATAGAAAGAACTGAAGTTACTACTTGTCAATTTGCCATCAGCATATTGAATAAGTCAAGTTGTGCTTCCAAAACCATACGATCATATAATGAGAAATCATCTGAATAAATCTCTAAAAGCCGAAGAAGCCTACCATGATCAAAGTTTGCAAATGAATCTTTTGGGTCTAGACAAGCAATGCATCTCAAAAGCTCTGTCGAAGATTCACTAAACCGATTGTTTAACTCGGTAGCTAGTGAATCAATCATAACAAGAAAAGTATCAACATAATAATAATGATGATAAGTAACAAATTGCTTTTCACGTCTCATGTGACCTCTAGCATACTTTCGATCTTCCATAGTGGACACCGAAATTTCTGATGCAAGACAAAATTTCTTTACCTAGCCCAAATACCACTTAGAAACTGGAGGGTAAGCGCTAAAATCAGATATAGGGCCGACCTAGTTGGAGGGGGGGGGGTGATTCTTGCGCTGGGCCACTAGTGGGGCTCCAGCCCACCTACGCCCCAAAAAAAACCGCCACTGCCCTGATCTATCGTGTAAACAGAAATTGACCGACTATAGTGAGTCAACAGTAGTACAGGAGGACAGTATTAGTCTGCTATTATGCTATCAGCCTTTCACTACTGTGCCACGCTATACAGTTCATTTATAATATACTGTTGCAAGCCAATAAGATGTTATATCGTTGGTCACTAAACTAGTCCTTTCACTTGGTTACGTTTTAGTTTTATTAGAAGATGCTGTGAACAAGTGATATACGCGCAAATAGATGTATTGTATTGAGGCCCAAATGACTAATATATAGAGGTGAAAGCACACACGACTTCAATAGAAACACTGTGGGACTAATACCCTATGCTACACTGGACTAGTGCTCACACCACTAATACCCTTAAGCGATGCAAGATATTTTTTTAACTCATAATTACTATACATATAGGCTTGCATTGAGGCCCAAAGGGCTTAATATATAGAGGTGAAAGGACATACCCAAAACATAGAAAGAACTGAAGTTACTACTTGTCAATTTGCCATCAGCATGGCATCATGTATAATAGGACCCAAATGTTGTGTGCGTACAATTGTTATTGTTGGAATGTTTGCTTACACTGAAAGAGCTCTTTGTCCCTTCTGTTCTGATTGTCCAATTGAGAGCTGCTGTTGATTATAGACTATAAGAGAGCTACTCCACCTCTGTGATACGAAAGTAACTTAGTTGTTTGAAATTTTTGTGCATTGTCCAATACCCAGCATGTATTTGTTTTTTCTTTGGTAAAAGTCATCTAGGGACATAACAATTTGTTCTTGGTGAAACCATTGTAGAGTTGATTGCAGTCGATTAGGAAGATGTGTCCTTGATGCTTTATCCCAGTTGAAAGTGAAAAATCTTGTAAGAAAGATTTAAGTCAATACCTGGAGGGTTTCTTTTGTAGTGAAGCATGGAGAGTGGTTATTTAAGGGGGAGATCACATTATGTATCTTAGTTATGTCTTGCTGACTTGTAAATAAATCATCTATAAGCATTTGCCAACATTCACTGCGAACATTTCAGATGCAAACATACAGTACAGAGCTTCTTGAGACGACTGAAGAAGGTCGTCCTCACATCATTTGCAGTTTATTGTCACTGAGGTGATAATACCTAATGGAGGGAAGCAGATTCTCGGCCGTCCGGCCTCTGCCATACGAGTCGCTGCCGCGTGGGTCCCGCGTGGCGTAGGATCCACGTGCAGTGACCATACGACAGAGAGCCGTGACGGCGGAGGATCCTCATCCCTAATGGAAGGGACCCATCATGATCATAGCAGTAGTAATCTCGAACAATTTCCCAGCCTTGAGGTAATCCGTGTGCTGCCACTGAACAATCCATGACAGTACATCCACTTGGACAACGACCTCATGTAACTTAGGGTGGGCACTCGGTTTTTTCAGTTTAATCGGTTTGAGTTTTTCGATTTTTGAAAACTGGTCACCGAATTTCTCGGACCAAAATGAAAAACCGAACCGAATTAGTAGAAATATTTCGATTCGGTTAATTTGATTAACCGAAGTATGAATAAACACTAGGTGGATTAGATTTAGTCATTCTCATATCACAACATAGAGTAGAGATAAACCCGCACAATATTCATAGATCATTACAATATAAGCATAATAGAACATATGAATATATCAAACATATGTATAAATGTGTTAGAACATGAGAATTGTTTGCTGGCTTTAGGCAGAACATTATAAAAGTGGTATTGTACGTGGGCTATTCGGTTATTTCAGTTTTTGGAAGCGAAAAACCGAACCGAACAATGAAAAACAAAATATATCAAAACAAAAACCGAACCGAAAACTAAAAATCGAAAAAACCAAAATAATCATTTAATTCAATTCGGTAATTTGGTTTCAATTTAAAAATACCCATCCGTCCTGTTGAGGTCAACCTTCAAAGTCTTCCCTACTTATTATATTAAAGTACCCGTCTCTTCAGCCATTCCCAGAGATGTATACGTCTATCTTAACTTGGTGCCCTGCTGAACTGGCTGATGGATACGTCTCTGTTGTTACTTCCAACGGAGGACCCGGCTGATTGATAGGAACTTCTCTCCTATAACTTCAACTCGCAGGCCAGGCTGAGTCAAAAAAAAAAAAACTCGAAGGCCAGGCTGATGGATAGATGGACACTTGTTCTGCTGTAACCTATCCCACTCTGGGTTTACATTGTTGAACCGACATCGGAAATTGTCCATGCGTCGGTAGTAATTTTCATTAAAAATCTATAGAAATCAAATGAAATTCATAGTCAAACTTTTTGAACTTAGCGGTCAAACAGCGGCGAAATAATTCGATTTTGACCGGTCTACATTGAAAATCTGCACACTCAGCGGAAATTGGAAAAAGTTCAAGGAAAATTGGAAAAAATTGCAAAAATGCTGAAAACTTTGTAAAACCGGGTAAAAGCCTAAAAAATTAGGGAAAATGTTAGAAATGTATACTTTTTTTTGAAAAATACCAAAAAATTTTGGCATGACTTTTCCTACATTTTAGGACAATGCCAAGTTGTAAAGTACATATTTGGCAATAATAGCATAACTATAAAAAAATATGAAAAAATTTCAGCACGACCTTTGCTATATTTTAGACAATCTCAAGTTGTAAATTAGGCATTTATCAATAATATCTCAACAAGTCCACAGCTCAATATCCACGGCATATGACATTTGAAATCAATATTTCTCACAAAAAATGAATGTTCGTACTTCGTATAGTTTCATCGTCCTTTCATTGTCATACATATACCATGTTAGACCTATATGAACGCTATATTAGTAAAAAATCAAGTTACAATAAAATAAAATATACAAATGAAATATTATGTACAAATGCTTCTCTCCTCTTCATCTACTTGCTTCTTTGTCCTTTGGCTAACCTCAACATTTTTCAATTTTCTTATTTGGTATTGTTCCATATGAGACGAAAAAGAAGAAGAAGAGAGGATTTCATCGGAGACATGATTGAAGATTTTTTCAAAAAAAGTTTTAGTGCAGCAGACGTTTCATTTGGTTGACATTACCGAGGGATTGTTTGGAACGAAAGAATTTCACAGCAATCAGTTCATTCCCCACATAATTAGGAAAAAAAAATCACGTGTTCCAAAAGATTTTGATCAAAAACATCTCACAAATTCGTTTTTTTGAAAACAAAGTTCATGGTAGATGTCAAAAAGCTATTAATACTAATTTTAGTGAACTTTTGGATAATTTGTTTCAAATTATCCGAATTTTTTGAATTTAAATTTAAATTGGATCGGTTTATCGACCAATCTTGTTTCACAAGCCAAATCGGTACCGTCGATTTTCGTTGATATTGTGAATCCTGTTCACAGATATGCACATCATTGCTTTGTCTGATTCATGTAAAATTTGAGCTGTGTTTCATTATTGATACGCAGATTGCGACGGTTCGTGTTTCCTGTACTTGCCGCTGGAACGTGGAATTGGAGTTATAATATTGCAATATTCATTTAAAATTTGAGCTATGTTCCATGATTCATAGGCAGATTGGGACGGTTCCTGCGACTTGCATTAGCCGCCGGAGAATGGAGCTGGACCTACAAATCGCAAGATTCATTCAAGTCTGATTTGTGTTTCATAACTCATATGCAGAATTGGATTATTCGTCAGTGCATGGAATTGTTGTCCTGTGTACAATACAGGCTGACACCGGTCAGCCATAATGGATGATTACAAACTAAAAATTATATATATATACACACACATGATTTATCAAAACAGTTAGAGCATGCAGCTTGGTAAAGAGAGTTGTTATGTATATATACATGCAATCTTGACAAAATCAATAGACAAGAGTTATAGGAGTACGTACTCTTAAAAGTACAAATCAGGCTGTACCGAGCTTTTCGAGGATTACACTGTTCGTTATTGTCAGGAGAGCACCAGCACTCCGGCAGTAGAGGAGACGGCGCCGGATTGTTGTCCGCTGCGCACTGCATCCGGTGCATGGCTTGCAATCCGAAACGTGGGTCAATTTTGACGGTTCACAGTTCGCTGATTTTTCTCTGTTACAGTGCTGCTAGCAACGAAGAAGGGCACCATTTCCTCGCGGATTCCCAGAGTTGAATCAAGTCACGAACAAGAGACGGCACTACTTGTCTTGTACTCTTGTGCAAGTTGCTTGTAGTACTAGTACCATATTCTTTTCTTTGCTTCGTCTAAGGGCAGTCTCAATGCATATAGTTTCTATAACTTTCATGTCATCTAAACACTACATGTAGAAACTATGCTTCCAATGGATAGTTTCTTCAAAATAAACTCTCATCCAATCTTCTCTTTTCTCTTATTTTCTCACCCAATCCCCTTTTTCTCTTTCTTGGTACTTGTGTAGAAATGGTTTCCTGCATGAGAAATGGTTTCCTTCTCTTTCATCATTAATTCTACCTCCACATCACCATTTTGCTTACATGGCAACCTAATTAATATTATAGAAACTATCCTAGTCATCCCATTGGGATTGCCCTAGCAAAATTTATCCTGAGTTCTCACTTCTTTTTTACAAGGCAAAGTAAGACAGAACGGTTTTTTTTACTTTCATTTATTACTTGTCAACAATAAGGTACAAAAATATAAAATCACGTCATGTATGATAATATAGACTTTTTAACATATTTACGAGATACTAAAATTTATAATGAGATAGTACTAAATGGTACCTTCACTTTTTAAATTTTTAGTACCTCTCGCTCTACAGTATACATGAGTCCAGTTTGAAGCACAAGTATTATATAGGAATCGAATGATTTCTTACTTTCACATCTTTTCGTACATCAATCCGTTCCCGCACAACTCCCTCTGCTACGCGTTTTTCAACGTGCAGTAGCCTGGACCAAGGTTTCAAATCTCGTTTTCAGTTGACATCTCGGAGGTGGTTGAAATCCAAAATTTCACCGATATTTCAAAATTTTGGATAAATTCCGGACAAAATACGGAAATAAAAATTCAAATCTGGTTTTTTTATTGAAATTTCTGAGATTTCGCCTAGAATTGCCGAAATTTCGTGAGGTTTGCCGAGATTTTGGTGAAATTGAACCAAGCAAAAAATAGTTCAAACGACATCAAATTTTTTTAAATTTTTTGTGAAGGGTTCTAAAATATCATTAATATCCTCATAAAAATTTCAGATGATTATCAAGCCTGAGAAATTTTTAAAAATTCATAAAGTGCTATTGTCCTAATAAAATGTTCTTCGACAAATTTGAACCGAATGAAAAATAGAACAAATCATGTTAATTTTTTAAAATTTTTTGTGCATTGTTCTGATGCATCACTAATATTTTCATAAAATTTTTAGATGAATGATCAAGCTTTATAAATTTTTAAAAATTCAAATAATGCTATTGTCCTGATAAAAACCTTACTAGCAAACTGCAACCAAATGAGAAATGGTTCAAATCATGTAAGAATTTTTTAAAAAAATTTGTGGATGGTAATGATGTATCTTCAATGTTTTTATAAAAGTTTTAGATGATGATTAAGTTTGAAGAATTTTTAAAAATTCTGATAATGCTACATCCTGATAAAAGCCTGATGATCATTATATAGATTTTCTTGAGCAACAAAAAAAGGATTATAATTTTTTAAACTTTTAGAGAAAGGTTTTGAGATAATTATTAAGCTCTCATAAAAATTTTGAATCATGTTCACATACCAGTGAATTTATAAAATTCTTACAATGGTACTGTACTATTTGCGTTCCTTATGTTTTTGATTTTTGAAAGATAATAAATGAAATTCAATATATCCATAGATTTGATTGAGGAAACAAAAAAAGTTTAACATTTTTGAAAATTTGAAAGATGGGATCATAGGCAATTCTTAAGCTCTTCTAAAAATTTTAGATCATGATCATACTCGAGAAAATTTGTAAAATTTTGGCAAGACTGTTATCTCAATTATGTTTATTCCTTTTTGATTGTTTAAAGATAACAAATGAAGCTTTATTATTTTGAAAAATTTTCTATATGATCCTATACTTCTAAATATAGTACCATAGATTTTTCAAAGTAAGAAAAAGTTTTCATATTTTTAGAAAATTTACCAGTATGTCTGCCAAAATTTTAAAACATCTCAAAAATTGGATTTTCAACAAATTTTCATAGAAGATGATTTTTTAAGGGTTGTTGGACCAAATTCGGTAAAAAAAAATGTCAAATTCTGGTTAAATTACCCAAAATTTCAGTAAGATTAGGCGAAATGTTTTTTAAGATTTCTGAAATTACTGTAGTAGTTTATTTTTTTAATCTAATCAGGATTTTATATCCGTCCCTGATCGGAATCAAGATCGCCAGTTTTTGAACCTGGGCGGTGGACTTTCTCAACTCCTGCGAGGGCGAGAGCCCTCGCGCCGCGACAGGGACGGCTGTGAACACCTGGCTGCGCTCCCAACGTAAAAACCACCGCAACCACGCTGCCCAGCCCAACCACGTGGGTTTGACGACCGAATCGCCGTGCCGAGTTGCCGACTGCCGAGCCACCAAAACTACGCGTGCGCGCGGCGCTCTCCCCTCCCCTGTCCGTCCTCCCATCCCATCCAAATCCCCCCGCCCGCACGCGCACGGCGCGGGACTAAACCCGCCGGCCCGAGCACTAGCAGCTACCTCTTCCTTCTCGCCGCCTCCCCAAATCCACCCAACCCCCCTGCCAGCTGGCGACGTCGCAGCGGCGGCCATGAAGCCCCGCGCCTTGCTGGAGCGCATCGTCCGCCCCTTCACCTTCCGCCGCGGCGGCGGTGCCTCCTCCCGGGAGTCGTCGCGGCGGGAGGAGGAGGACCTGGAGGCGATCGCGGCGCGGGAGCAGCGGGCGTTCCGTTACGAGGCCCTCGAGAAGGCGACCCGCAACTTCGCAGCCAAGCAAAAGCTGGGGCAGGGCGGGTTCGGGCCCGTGTACCGGGGCCGGCTCGAGGACGGGCGCGAGGTGGCCGTGAAGCGGCTCGGCGCCGGATCGAGGCAGGGCTCGCGGGAGTTCCGGAACGAGGCCACGCTCCTCTCCCGCGTGCAGCACCGCAACGTCGTCAACCTCATCGGGTACTGCGCCCACGGCGCGGACGACAAGCTCCTCGTCTACGAGTACGTCCCCAACGAGAGCCTTGACAAGATCCTCTTCTCTTCCTCCCCGCCGCCGCCAAAAACCGCCACGCACTGTGAGTTCCATCCACCTCGCTCTATGAATTCTCTTCGCCATTCTCTAAATTTCCACCGATAATTAGTCAATTGGTCGATTAGTTGTAAATTTTGCGCATTTGATCCATTAATTCCGCCCCCGAAGAAATCAACTTAGCTGCTTGTAGAATGTAGACCAGAGACCAGCTAGCTTGGCTAGTGCAATTTGTGTACCAGAAAAACAAAGCAGCCTGATCCCGACGCGCGGTTGGTGGGGTACAATATTTCTTAAGACACCAAATGCTTCAGAAAAGTCGCGCCTACTGTTGTCCCACTCCTCGGATTCATTGATTGATCGGTAAGTCTTTTTTTCTGTTTTAGCCCTCTGAAATATATATTTTTTAACAAAACTAGTCTCTGAGATTATATTTTTTAATGGTCCCTGGCCCGTAATTGCCGCGCACGGAGACTGTAGAATTTGCCAGCTCCTTTGGCGCATCCCTCCATCGAAAACCAGTTTCCGCACACCCTTATTCCATGAAAATCTAATTACCACACATCCTTGGCGCAGAAAATCGATTTCCACGCCCTTGTCCCACCGAAAATTGATTTTTCTCACCCTCCTTCCATGGTAAATACATGCCACTGAGGGCTTCCATGCTAAAGGATTTCTCATGCCCTCGGTGCACAGAAAATTGGATTTCTACGCTTCCATTCTGTGGGAATATGCCACGCATTGCACCAGTGTGATTTTCGTGCTTCCTGTGCACCGCAATTGCAGGTCATGGGCCATTTCTGCAAAAAACTTCTCAGGAGCTAGTTCTATAAAAAAATATTGTTAGAGAGCTAAAACAGTGAAAAATGACAGATGTTGCGTGAGTATGCACAGGAGCAATATCTTGCTTCATGCGCCGTGAGAGGTCATGCTGCTGATGCTTCTCACCACTCTCTAGAAGCACCTGGTAAAAAGATTGGTGCATTTCTATTCAGAGCATGTATAGTGGTATAGATAATATGTGTCTAAATGCACCTCTATGTTATTTATAGATAGGCTTAAAGATAACTCATACTATAAATTGTCTATGTAATCGTCTGTAATGACCGTTTATATAACTAATAGATTGTCTATATAATAGCAAACAATTTATAGCCATCTATAAGACCATCTGTTAAATAACAGATAACACTTTTTTCTTTCCTCCTCTCTTCCACACCACTTAAAATTCTATACGGTATTAGCTTATAGGCACCTGACGTATACCGTTATACATGCTCTATGTACAATGGTATAAACGTGTACAATGGTATAAACAATAGTTGTCTGTAATACATTTTTATATCATCTATGACAGACTTAGAGACAACTCATTTAATGAATTGTCTATATAGCCATTTGCAGGACCTCTCATACTAATGATAAACTGTCTATACAATGGTACAAACAATCTAAAGCCGTCTATAAGATCGTTAGTTAAATAACAGATAATACTTTTCTTTCTCCTCCTTCTCTTTCTTTCACATCAGCTAAAATCCTACGTAGCATTAGCTTACAAACAGCTGATATGTACTATTGTATATGCTCTAGGAGTATATGGGTAAAATTGTCGCAAGGACACGATAGTTGAGACTGTTTGGTTTGAGGAACATCACTAGCAACACTAGAATGGTCACATCCATCTTCAATACTAGTAGTATGAATTCATATTCCCTCCGATCACAAATATTTATTATTTTAGATATAGATATAGTCAAACTTCCGAAACTTTGATTGTTAATATCTTTTTAAATATTTTAAATTAGATATATGAAAATCATATGTGTAGATTTATCTCGAAAAGTACTTTCATAATATTATAATTTTATTGGCCTTTATAAATATATTGTAATAGAAATTAGCATTCAAAGCTATGTTTTAGAGACCATATTATGTCTAAGTGTCAACTATTTGTGACCGGAGGGAGTAACAACTTGGATCATTGGATGATTTATAATGTACCAGTCAAATGCCCGTGCTTTGTTACGGATAAAAATAATATTACCCAGCACGTTAAGCTATCGTCGTTGGGTTTACGGTATGTCATGCTCTTGGCTCAGTCGTAGCGCATGGTTGAGCTCTACCCCGGACCACACCATACCTTTGTTGTCAAGCTTAACTTTGCACCATGCCTTTAGTTTCGGTACCATTGTTTGTATCGTACCTCTACCTACATCATAAAGTGAGAGAAGGGAGGTCAATGCGATATGTATTATATTTTTTAGTAGTTAATTTGTCTGTTATGGGGTAATTTTTGTTTTTTGTTAGAGATTTTTTTAGGGTGGAATGGATTTGAGTAGAGAAGATCATAGGTTGAGAAGACGAAGAACACATCATTTGTCATCACTAGGCTCTTTTAAAGGAGTAAAAAATTTTGTCTATAGTCACTGTACACCATCGATTTCCCTGTAGAGGTAGGCACTCAGGCGGGGCTTTTTGGGGGCGACCCGAGGCACGGCGGGCACGACACGGTCCGAAGCTCCGGTCCAAAGACGTAGGTGGTGCCGGCGATGACGATCATTATACGAGCACACACCGATGACATCAGGCCGTGTCGGGTCCGATGATCCAGGACATAAGGAAGAAAGTTAGTATGAAGATCACCGACCCACAGAGCATGAGCGTTATAGACGTACCTAACAGTATGAACGCCACATCGTCACCGACACATAAAAGAGACGGGTCAGCTCTCTCTCTCTCACCCGTCTTTCTCAATTTCTCCCTCGCTCATCCGTCTCTCTCAATCTCCATTGCTCTCTCTCTCACTCATATTCAGCACATCCTTCTCGTTTTAAGAATAAATAAATTTTAGTTCTTTTTTCTATAATATTTGTGTCCATTGTCTTAACTCCATATACCTCTAATTCCTTTCTTCTCGTCACAATAGTGTAAATAGGTTGGACCTGGACTGGTATGACACGAAGCAAGCACGAAATGCAAATAGACTGTGCTTGGACTCGCCGAAGGTGAATCGGGCCGACCTGGCACGGCATGACGGACACGACGGCCCCGTGTCAGGCTGGCCCGATCCAGCATGACGTCCACCTCTATTTCCCTGTCTTAATGAATTTACGGCACGGAAAAAAAAACAGAGCACCATTGGATTAGAGCCATTCCTTTGCGATAAAGAATTCTAGATAAATGAACAGAGAAGCATCGTAGCTCATTGGTCATTTATGATGCAGGGACGGATGACTTAGGGGCTATGTAGGGAGCTATATTTTAGCTGTGTTTCAACTTTGAGCTAAAAATCCTCTAAATAGTATGGCTAAGCTAAGTCACAGCAAAAACACTATTAAAAGTTGCAGCCGCTGGAGAGGAGTTTTTCAGCTATGGTTTCGCTCGACTGCTTCCCACCTTACTCGCTCTGCCTCTCCGACCTTCGCCGCCCTGCCTTGCCGTATCCACGTCACCTCTCTACTCGGTTGCCATTGTACTTCACTAGGTTACTGCCTTTTCGCTCGGTTGCTCCCTTAAAGTTACAACTGTAGCAGCCAGTTTAGCCCAAACGAGCCCTTAAACGGTCCAGTCCACTGCTTAGTACAACGCGTGGCTATTGCTAGTTCGCTACTCCTTTCGGAAGCACAACCGCACAATAAAAGCCGTGTGATCCTTAATTAGGGCCTGTTTGGTACAGCTCCACTCCAGATCCCAGCTTCACCTCAGATCTGAAACTTGTAGATTAAAATAAAGTGAATTAAGTTTATATTTTTGGTCTAAAATGTAAACAATATGATCCATTTAAACACTCTTAGGGGGTGTTTGGGACAGCTCCAGCTCCACCAAAATCTATGGAGTTGGTGGAGCAGGGTATTTCTAGCTCCAGAAATTTGTGGAGCTGGAGCTGTGGATACATTAAGAGTGTTTAGGTAGATCATCTTATTTACATTTTAGACTAAAAATATAAACTTAATTCACTTTATTTTAGCCTATAAGTTTCAAATTCCGAGTTGAGCTGATCCTGAGCTCTCCAAACAGGCCTTAATGTACTCACACCCAAATTTCACGAATCAGAGAGTTAGAATACTCACCCATCGATCCACGATCTGATTGAGTTGAAGTCCTATCAAACACACCCTTAGTCGGTGACCACAGATCTGGGTCAAATGGAACGAGCCCATTTACGAGCCTTGGCCAGATCATCCGATGCAATCATTCAACTATTCAAGGGCGGAATATATAGGCTGAGCTTGGAAAATCAATGAACTAATCTTCGCTTGAAAAGGCACAAGTTTTCGATCGGCTAGTGCTTGCTTAAGTCCGGTCAACATTTGATGAAGTCGTGCGTCATGTTGGCCGTTACAATTATACGTTTACGTGTGCTATTAAAGCCACGCGTTGATGCAGCAGCAGTTCTCTTACGCTGGTCCACATTTCTCTTTACTTGGTTCATACGATTCTTCAACTTGGTCCTTGTGATCTTACGATTCTTCCACTTGGTCCTCATTTAGTTCTGACTAGTACGTAGTAGCGAGTGACCAATTTCGCATTGGTCTCTCCTGGCATTGTGACCCCTTTCTCTTTACTTGCCTTTTGTGCCATTGTAGAAGCGGGCGCACGTTAGGGAATATTGCGTAGAGTACTGTTTCATTTCACACATTTGATCCGACACAGCGCATCAGTGGCCGCCGCCGCCGCCGCGGCGCACTGAGCCACTGACCATGCATGCCATGAACAAAGTCGTGATATGATGCTGGGATGACGAGATGCATTGCTCAGGCTGGCTGCGTTTCGTGCGATGCCGCATGCTCCGCGTCTGTCGCTAAAGCGGTTGGTCAAGGTTCGTTCGCAGATCAAAGATTAATTTCCTTTGTGCCGCGTGGACCAACCGTGGGTGGGACCCTGAGAGCGATTTGATCCGTCCCCAACCCAACCTGAATCAGTGATCAACTCCATCTTCTTCTCCATGGGTGTTGCTTTTTGGAAAGCACCGGCAGTAATTTCTTTTGGATTGGTAGAAAAGGTTCACTTTACCTGTTTGCCACCATTGCACCCGTTGATATGCGCTGTCTATGGCGCCGAGCAGCCGCACTACGGCACTAGCCACTAATTTCGCTGCGGACATCACGATGTAATAGTGATCTGCTACTACTAGCCAGTTTACAATTTTCTGTTCCTTTCTACTACTTTGTTAAGCGGTAATCTTCTTCCGGCCAAACTTAATTGTTTTGACCAGGTCAACTCATGGCGTACCTTTTGACCTGGTCAAAGACTCTGGAGCTTATGTCTGGTCTCCCACTGTGGGTGCAGTTCACACTTCACATCGGAAATTTGGGATATATATACTATTGGGTAATTTGACTACTGCTATGGGATTTTGATTTGCTACGTTGGCGTGCTTGACTCGTATGGACGGGGCCGGCTCACCGGCCGCAAGCTAACAAAACCGGAAACGCTTCTTCTTGTTTCCTTTGATTCTCTCTTTCCTCCGGTCTACTCCATGTGGTGACGCAGACACGTCGCCATCTGATCCTATGTGTCGTCATGACAGACAAGAAAGCAGGGTGTTACTGATGATCTGAACGCTCTTGCCGAGTGCGGCACCTCTTGGGACTTTGTGATCTGAGTACTACCGGTTTGTTCTTTTCCATTGTAAAGGCAAGACTACACGTTAAAAACCTATTTTGCAAAAATGTAGGGGTGTGGATGTTTTAATTGAAGAGTACTTTTGAGTTGTATATACCAACCAGGTCATCTAGGAGCTGTTTGGTTGTCTGGTTTCACGTGATCAGACTCGTAGGAGTCAAGGAACTAGCGTTTGATTGCTCGTTGTATCGTGTGAGCCTGCACCCATGTATGCAAGATGGCTGTTTGGTTGCCTGCGCATGGTGCGAATGCCAGGTTAGCACGATGCACAAAGCACTCGCATCCAGACTCGTAGAAAACGAGCTCCATGACCGTTTTCCCGAAGCTAGGCTCGTGGGAAGCGAGACGGCAACCAAACAGCCCCCTAAAAGCTTAAGCTGATAAGAGAAGGTGAGTAACTCACTTATACTTCAACACTCCCCTAGACTTAGAACGTGGAATAAAAATGGGTTGTAATTATTTTTTAATTGCGCCAATCGGGTTCTAAACTCGAGATCTCTTAGCTCTGATGTCATATTGAGTTGCATGCATCAATCAATTCATTCAAAAGTTTAAGTTAATGAAAAAAGATGATAATTTACTTATACTTCAACAAATATAAATAAAGAACAGAATCTGAATTGTGAAGTTCTACCATCTACCCAGGATCTGAATTGCCTCCGGATACGAATATTCGTTTGTATGTATGCGAAGAGTTTCTGGTTTCTCTCTCTCTGTTTTTTTTTTGGTAAAGAGTTTCTGGGACTGTGTTAGTTTTTTTTTATAAGATTGCAATGGAGGGCAGTAGGGCACACGCGCCCGTATGTGTACAGTGGACAACGCGTGTTTCAAGAGGTACTAGATAAGTTTTGGATTTATTCAACAAACTAGCACGTGTTTTAGTAGGATGCACACGCCGGTGTGTGCGGTGTGCCTGATTTTTTACATAGATGTGCTGGGAGAGACGTGGCCAGCAGGCCAGGTAGATGACACATTGTATATTTTTCAGTCCATGGCAGGCTCAAGACAGGCCGAAAGTGCCTGATGATTCGATCGTCCCAAAATGAACCCAGCAATGCCCTTTCCTTGATTTCTAGAGAAAGCTCTTGTTCTTGTGAAATGCAATGAATCCACTAGTTTGCTTGATTGCTTCTGGTTTTAAGATCCTTGCATTCTGACAAGCAGCAGTTTTTTTATGCTCTCTACTGCTCTAGTGTAGACGGTCATCATTTTTAAAGCCTCTGTGTAACTTTTTTTTTTAAGAAATTAGCCTCTTTCTAAATATAACTAGTCATGTGCCCGTACGTTGCAACGAAAACTCAATTTGCGATAAAAAGTTTATCTGCAAAGAGCACTAACAGTGGCAAAGGTGGGTAATTAAAGGGCAATGGCAAAGGTGGATAATTAAGAGCACTAACAGTGGCAAAGGTAGGTAATTAAGAGTAGTGACAAATGTGGGTAATTTTGATGAAGTGATGTGGGAAGAAACTCTCACTTTATATAGTAAAGATTACAAAAATAGTTTCATCATTCACCATAGAAACACTAAAAAATGACACGTGCCATCTTTCACGCTGCCCTATGACGAAAAGTGCTACCGCTCACCAAGCTCTGAGAGAGAGAGAGAGAGAGAGAGGGGTAGCGCATTCAACGGTAGAAGAGAGCGTGAAAGATAACACATATCATCTTTCGTGGTTGGAACGTACTATTTTTCTAATTACGTTTGAAAGATAGCCAAGTTGGCCAAAAAAAATATTACACATGGGCTAGAAAAAGTGATAAGCTCTAGCGTATGGTTCAAAAAACCGACGAAAACCGCGGTTTTCGACCTTACCGTTCCGGTTCGAAACACAAAACCGCTCGGTAAACCGTTTTAATTAAATTTAAAAAAAAAATTTAAAAATTTTGCAAAAAATTTATGTGAGCGGTTTTTCGCTCAAAACCGTTTTCGAAGAACATTCAAATGTCTGGGCCGGTTTTGGTAAAAAACCGAGCGGTTTTTCGTTGTTTCAAATTTTTTTATTTTTAAACCTTTCGGTTTTTGACGGTTTTCGAACGGTTTTTACGAAAACCGTACCACGAATTTCGACGCGAATTTCAAAATTCGGTTTTGTAATCCTGCTCTAGCGTATGTAATTCTGACATTGGTGTTCTTTGCCTTCTTTGTTGGATGTGTCCAGCCTTCAGCAGCAGCGGCGGCGACAGGCCGCGGCGCGGGGAGCTGACGTGGCCACGGCGGCACGAGGTGGTGGTGGGCGTGGCGCGCGGGCTGCTGTACCTGCACGAGGACGCGCACACGCCCATCATCCACCGCGACATCAAGGCGAGCAACATCCTCCTGGACGACCGGTGGGTCCCTAAGATCGCCGACTTCGGCATGGCCCGCCTCTTTCCGGAGGCCGGCGACGGCCGCTCCCACGTCCAGACCCGCGTCGCCGGCACCAACGGCTACATGGCCCCCGAGTACCTCATGCACGGCGCCCTCTCAGCCAAGGCCGACGTCTTCAGCTTCGGCGTCCTCGTCCTCGAGATCGTCTCCGGCCGCAAGAACTCCGCCTTCATCCCGCCTCCCGGTTCCGACGCCGACAACCTCCTCGACTACGTACGTATGTGCGATGCCAATGCACCTGCTATTCTTTACTCGATCGTCTTCCATGATTAATCATTTCACATGCAAAATCAAGAACCAAAACTCATTTCATTGCTCTATATGTATATGTAGGCGTGGAGGCTGTACAGGAAGGGGCGGAGCCTGGAGCTGCTGGACCCCACCGTGAAGTCGTCGGCGGTGCCGGAACAGGTGGAGCTGTGCGTGCGCATCGGGCTGTTGTGCGTGCAGGCCGATCCGCGGCTGCGGCCGGACATGAAGCGTGTGGTGATCATCCTGTCCAAAAAGCAGAGCACGCTCGAGGAGCCGACGCGGCCGGGGGCGCCCGGGTCGCGGTACCGGCGGAAGGCCTACGGCCTGCGTAGCTCGCAGTACTCTGTCGGGTCGACGTCGGGAACGAGCTCGCTGTCGACGTCCATGACATCGCACGCATCGGCGTCCGCGTCGAACGCGATGACGACGTCGAGCACGCACACCATGCGGAGCCAGGGGCTCCCCTCGCACCGGGAAGAGCAGGAGTTGCCGAGTAGCAGCTAGATCTGAACTGTACATTTGTTCATTCGTTTCTCTTTTTGTTTCCTTTTAGGTCTGTTTGAAAGAGGAGGTTGCTCTACAAATTCTTAGGATTTAGCTGAAATTTGAAGCAAATCCTGGTTCCAAATCTTCCCTTTCCAAGCAAGCCTGTTTGTTTGAAGATTGTACAGTAGGCGGCATTACTATTGTTTTGCTAGTGCATAGGATGTATTGGATTTTAGGGTGCTGCTAACTCGCACTCAGAGTGAAACGATTAAGCTATCTCTGGTTGGCAGACGTACGGGAAATGTGCATAGAAAATGACAGAGCGATAGACTGTGTATGTCTTGGCAGTTTCTTTCTTTATCTACTGCACCACCTACTCGAAATTGGCTCTAGACTGTATCTTGATGATCCTGCAGTCGTAGTGTGGGTGGATCGTCTGTCATTGAAGGCAGCGGACGCCCCACTTATCCAGCTTGCAAGTTTGCACAACACTCAATAATGTACTAGAAAAATTTTCGCGACGTAACACGCCGCGTATGTCGTTTTTTCGAAGAATTTTTTTCGGCAACGTTTAATTTTTTAAATCATCGAAATAATGAGCGAAACGGGGGAAAAATAGAGAGATAGAGTTGTCGAAATATCTCTTTCGACGAATTATTTGGAAAATATTGGAGACCGAGCTGGAAAACCGCGGCGGAGAAAAAGTCTAGAGGGAAAAAGGCGAAAAATTATTAGAGATATCAACCTTCTTTTGTCGAGTTTAACACTCTACACGTTCGCCGAGTAATAATACATGTTTTTCAAAATATTAGAGACTCGCGGCGTAACACGCCGCGCGTGTCGTTTTTTCGTAGAAAAAAATTATTTTTTTTCGGCGGCGTTTTATTTTTTAAATCGTCGAAATGGGGAAAAAATAGAGAAATAGAGTTGTAGAAATATCTCCTTCGACGAATTATTTGGAAAATATTGGAGACCGAGTTGGAAAACCGCGGCGGGGAAAAAGCCTAGAGGGAAAAGGGTGAAAAATTATTAGAAATGATAACCTTCTTTTGTCGAGTTTAACACTCTACGCTGCTCGCCAAGTAATAATACATGTTTTAAAAATATTAGAGACTCAGTACGAACACGCCGCTTCATTTTAAATGAGGAATTTTTTTTTTTTGGCGTTTTATTTTTAAATCATCGAAATAATGAGCTAAACGGGAAAAAAGTAAAGAGATAGAGTTGTAGAAATATCTCTTTCGATTTAATTATTTGGAAAATATTGTAGACCGAAATAAAAACCGCGGTGGGGAAAAAGTTTAGAGGGAAAAGGGTGAAAAATTATTAGAGATGACAACCTTCTTTTGTCGAGCTTAACACTCTACGCGTCATGAGTAATAATACATGTTTTAAAAAATATCGAGATCGACGTTAAGTCATGAGTAATAATACATGTTTTAAAAAATATCAGAGATTGAGATGGGAAATCGAGCTGGGAAAAAAGTCTAGAGATAGAGCTGCACAAATATTTCTGGCGATGAAAACATTTTTTTCCCGGGAAAAATGGAGAAAGGACCTAGACGTAAGGAGTAAGGGCCTGTTTGTTACGTTTTTGGACCTGTCCGCTATCCTTAAAAATTAGAAAAGGGCTTGTTCACGATTTGAATTTAACGGGAGTTTTTTTCCGTAAAATGGCACACAAGGGACCCAAACGCGATTTTAG
The DNA here is from genome assembly GCA_036346375.1 of Guadua angustifolia. Classification (NCBI taxonomy): domain Eukaryota; kingdom Viridiplantae; phylum Streptophyta; class Magnoliopsida; order Poales; family Poaceae; genus Guadua; species Guadua angustifolia. The sequence goes on from CM070517.1 coordinate 26,274,186, forward strand.
AGAAAAATATCTTCCCCTCACAAAAAATCATGAAGGACCTATTCGTAATTTATAAAAGGACAAAAACGCGAATTTTTTTTTGAGCCGAGCGGCCGGCTCGGCTTGAACGATCCAGAGCACAGGAATCCTTCCAACAATAGGAAAGGTAGTATACCTTTATATAGAGCGGAGAGGATTGGAGGCTGTTTCCTTTGCGAAAAGGTCCTTCAACAAATTCACAATTACATTTAGGTTCTTTCGTCGGTTTTTACCAGAATAGATCTAAAAAAATCAAAATTACATTTAGATCCGTCTATAGTTTATGTTTAGATCCTCCTATCGGTTTTTAACATAATGGATCCGAAAAAACCAGAATCCCGTTTAGGTCTCAAAAAATCGTTTTTAGTAGAATGGACCCGAAAAAACGAAATTTTATTTGTGTCCTTCTGTGGTTTTTTCCAAAAAAAAAATGAGCCTGCGGTTCTACAAATTCGCCGACGGCTCCTAGCAACCCATTTTTTAAAAAAACCGAGAAAACCAAATTTGCGCAAAAGAAAACCCAAAATCAGTTTTTAGTAGAACGGACCTGAAAAAAACCAAAATTTCATTTAGATCCTTCTGCGGTTTCACAAATTCACCGACGGTTCCTAACAACCAATTTTTTTTAAAAGAGAAAACCGAAATTATTCAAAAAGAGCCCACGATTTCTCATATTCGACGACAACTCCTAGCGGTCTTTTTCTCCACATTACGTCCTCATACATTTTTTCCCAGAAATAACCGTTGGACCAAATTTCACATGGCGCAGTGTAGCGCGTAACTATAGCTACCTTTTTTTAGAAATAACCATCGGACCAAATTTTGCACGATGTAGCGTAGTATACGACCCTGGCTAGTCTTTATTATCCACCGTGCTCGCCCACGCATAGCTTGCCCAACTCCTTGGTTCAGAGTTTCCACTGGCTTGCCTAGCCAATGGAACTTTTTGACTTTCAACAAAAAAAATTGCAACTTTCAACTGCAATTCTCAAAAATTTCTACCCAAAATTGAAACTTTCAACTAGAACAAAAGCTTTCAAAAATAGGAACTCTAAGGTAGAAAACAAAGGGAAATTTTCGACTAGAATTTGGAACTTTCAATTGGAATTTGAAATCTTTCAAGTGGTAGATGAACCTTTCAACTTCATGTGGCATTTAGAGTTTCAAATGGGTCCCTGCTAGGCTCACAAGGCTTAAGGCCAAATTCTCTGCTCCATGGTATTGGATTGCATGCACCAAATAATTCACCTAAATTCTTTAGCTATTGAGAAATGTCTCAATGTATGCAATATGTTCATACTTCAACACTCCCTTTCGTGTCTACACACTAGACTTGAAAAATACAAAATTTGTCCTGCAATTTTCCAAAATTACATCTAGGGCCATTTCTTTGCAGGAAGGCCCCTGACTATTCGGTTTTTTGTGTGAAGGACCTTGAAAATTCGAAAATTTTCCCAGAAATTTCCAGAATTACATATATACCCCTTTTTTCACATGAAAGCCCCCAAAAATTCTAAAAAAACCTTTTTACATGAAAGCCCCTGAAAATAAAAAACAGTTTTTTCACATGAAAGCCCTCAAAAATTCAAAAAAAAAATCCTGCGCGGCGCATGGAGTTGATTTTTTGGGGTGGATCGACATGAGCTTGTTGCAAAATTACAAAATTTGTCCTAAAAATTACCCAAAATTACATCCAAGTCTCTTTTTCGTGGGAAGGCCCCTGAAGATTTCTTTTTTTTGTGGACAGTCCCTTAAAAATTCTAAAATTTATCCCAAAAATCCCCTAAATTACATCCATGTCCCCTTTTCAATGGGAAAGCCCCTAAAAAATTTTGAAATTTGGTTTTCCCCGCGCGACGCATGGAGCCAGATTTTTCCCTAAACCCACACGGGCACGCGCTACGGTTGGCATGGCATGTGTTGCGCCCACACATCTAGTTGATCTAAAAGTGTAAAGGTAAGCTTCAACAGTTAGAAGGTACATATTGTAGAACTGGAAAGCGCTCACACACACACACATACTCCTTCCGTCTAAATTTATAAAGTGTATTTTTTTAAATATTCTTATCCATAAATATAAAGTGTATTTTATATTCTAATGCAACATTACTGTGATATTCCCTCTATACCCTAATAAATATCCCCTTTACATTCTAATGCAACATTATTGAGCATTCTCTACATATATGCATTGAATATAGTGCTTAGTGATAATAATTAGGGGTAATCTAGTCATTTAAATATCGTATCACCGCTACAGAAAGGACTATATGAAAGCATCTAGCCCCCTAATTTTATTTTAGTTTTGGTAATTAATGGCAATCATGATCAAATGACTAATATTTTCTTTGAGAATGTTGAACATAGGTTGGTTCTAAGTTTGGCGATCATGGATGTGCGAAAGTGGTACAAAAGAAGATAAATGCATCGAGATAATGACAAAACTATAAAGTTAAGGACTTCTTATAGTTTTTACCAATCTCGGAGTTTTGGAGAAAAGATCAGATTGCTAGAAATAGTGCCGTATTATTAAGAGGGGTCCTGATGAATACTTTGATGTCATTTAAGGTTTGAAGGCTAAAATCCATGCTCCCTTGAAGTCATATCAAAATAAATTTGAAAAATATTGGACTTATAAAAGGTGCCTTTGGGAGGCTAGTGCTACTGGACATGGTAGCCCGGTGCTACTGGTCGGGTGGTAGCACCAGCCTCCAAGGCGGTGTGTAAAAATCTGAGAGAGTGTTTTTTTGGGATCTGGCAGGCCAGTGCTACCAGCCATACCAACCCAATACTACTAGCCAAGTGGTAGCACTAGCCCTCCAAAGCAGTGTGAAAATTCCAGAAGTGGTGCATTTTGGGCATTGGCGGTCTGGTGCTACCACCCATGGTAGCATGATGCTACCGAGCGAGCGGTAGCACCAGCATCATGCTTGGTGCAGAAATTCCAGAGAAGCACCTCTCTGGCGAGCAAAAATAATAAAAAGGGCCTGGTGCTACTGGGTCCCAGTTGGGTGGTAGCATTGGACTCTCTGAGCAACGAGCTCTGATAGTGCATTCATTGCACTGTTTCGACCGTTGGGTTGGAGCTTGGTGCTACTGGCCCTACATAGGCGGTAGCACCGAATTTGCTGGCATCTTCTATGATTCTTGCTCCAACGGATAGTTTTATTAGTGGGAGTTATAAATACACCCCTACCCGTATTTTAGAGCCAACTTCGGACCTCATTGATCATTCTTGAGCCATAGCTAGTCTCAATACTCTTGTGTGCATTAAATTCACATTTTGGGAGAGTTGGGAGCATTTTCAAGTGATTGAGCCTTTAGACACTTGATTCGATCTCAAACAAGCGTCAAGACTTATTACTCTTGGAGGTTGCCGCCTCCTAGATGGCTTGGAGGCATTCATGCGTGGTGAGCTTCTCGACGGAGATTGTGAGAAGCCCCGGCAAGTTGTGAAGGCCGGAGTTCACTTACTCAGAGCGGGGAAGAACTACCATAGCGATCGAGGAGGGTTCAAGAGGCTAGAGCTGGTTTGAAGTCGTTCAAGTCATCTCAACATGGATTAGGAGAGAATAGCAAGTCTCCGAGATCACATAATAAAATTCTTGTATCTCATTCTCTTGTGATTTGAAATTTCTACTATTGTGCTCAATTTACATTTCTAGCAACTTGATCATATTGATCGTGTGCTTAGAATCATATTTTACTTATATCTTAATTGTTGGAGCAAATAATGTATTCTAGAGAACTTAGCTTTAATTGTGAAAAATTACAATTCTTGCTTAGTATTTTTATTGATAGCAATTAGAGCTGAAAAATTTAGAAACCTCCTATTCACCCCCTAGTCGGTTATCCTTAATCCTACACTATATTAGACACATCATCACAGACGATTTTCAAAAACTGTTTGTGTTAAATCTAATCACATACGGTTTTAAAAATTGAGAGGAAGAGTTAGCTCCATTCTCCCTCCCCGGTGAGAGAAATCCTGATTCTTTCGGCTTGGAGAACCTTTGCTATGCTCTGAACTCCATGTCGTTATTGGTTGCAGCTCAATCGGCTTAGGACACCACCACCTCGCTTCCCCTTCTTCCTCAGTTCTAGCCAACATTGCCAGGGTCCCTTGGTGATCCCCAACGAGGTCTCCTAAACCCACTGGTGCTTTTCCTCCCTCCTGCCCGAGCACAGTCACCTCCGTAGGGCCCTCCCCACTAGCCGCCATTACCGCTGCTACTCTGCTCCATCTTCGGCCGCCTCCGGTGATCCCCAACCACCGCCGATGGGTTCCTTGGACACCCATGCTCCCCTCTAGCTAAGCCAACCACCCACTTAGCATGATTAGCCATCATTCATCATCAACGAGCCCCACACCATCTTGCCCTATTTCGAGTCTATAACAAGTAGGCCCTCTTGTCAGATCCTCCTCACACACTCACCGAGTCACTGAGAAAGTGAACCCACCTGTTGAAATTTCTTTTGAAACTAGAAAACAAAACTTGAGTTTATGATTTGTGGGTCCAGTAGGATTAAAAGGTTTTAAATCATAAATTGAAATGGTATTTAACATGAGTCACTAACATGTGGTCCCCACGTGTTAGTCATTTTTTTTAAAATAATAAAACATTGACAGATAGATCCCACATGTCAGTCTTTGTAAAATAAACCAAAAATCCCAAAAAAGTGAAATGTGCTTTCAGTTCAGTTGAAAATACGTTTTCTCTGTTAGAAGACGTATTTTTTTCTAATTTTTTCCAAACTTATAAACTTTCTATTTCCACAAAAAATTGAATTTGGTCTCTATTTGAGTTCATCTAGCTCTTATTATTTCTTTACAATATACTACGTGTAGACACGACCCTCCAAATCATGTTGATCCTAATATTTTACTTAATTTATGTTGCTTTACAAATTTATGTATGCATGTGTGTACTTTTAGTAAAGTTACTATATTGAGGATAATGGTAGATATTCCTATTTTATGCATAGGACTTCCTTGATAAATGCGTAAATGTCAACCTTGATATCTATAAGGCAGGGTTAGATATGAAATAATGTCAACATGGGTATCCTCGAATATGTAAATAATTGTTTAGGGCAGTCCCAATGCATATAGTTTCTATAACTTCCATATCATCTAGACACTACATGTAGAAACTATGCTCCCAATGGATAGTTTCTTCAAAATAAAATCTCATCCAATCTCCTCTTTTATCTTATTTTCTCACCCAATCCCCTTTTTCCCTTTCTTGGTACTTGTGTAGAAATAGTTTCCTGCATGAGAAATGGTTTCCTTCTCTTTCATCATTAACTCTACCTCCACATCACCATTTTGCTTACATGGCAACCTAATTAATGCTATGGAAACTATCCTAATCATTCCATTGGGATTGCCCTTAGCCATGCTTTAGACTTGGGAGAATAAATGGTCGGTTAGACTATTTTTTCAGGGATGGGAATTTGAATTAATGAGAAGATGGTTTGTGGTATTTTGTTATAAAACTAAAATCACCATTTTGCTTACATGGCAACCTAATTAATGCTATGGAAACTATCCTAATCATTCCATTGGGATTGCCCTTAGCCATGCTTTAGACTTGGGAGAATAAATGGTCGGTTAGACTATTTTTTCAGGGATGGGAATTTGAATTAATGAGAAGATGGTTTGTGGTATTTTGTTATAAAACTAAAATTGAAAACTATGGTTTGACGCAGGTGAGTTATTTATATATTGTGAAGTGCATGGATTTGCATGTAGTGTAGGGGGAATGTTCTCACACGGGTCGAATTAAGGACTGAATGTAGTGTTGCTACAATCTAAGAAATTTAGTACAACCATAAGTAATATTATAGGGTACCCTTAATCTATTAAGTTACTTAGGTCTAGTTTTGCACATTGGAAGGCTGAAGTAGTACGGAAAATCCAAGTAAGCTTACTCGAAGGGGTGCCCACACCGAGTATTGAGAATAACACTTGCCAATACAATGATGTATGTTTTTCTATAAGGGGAAGTGGGGACACAACAGGGTGTTTAACTATCATTGTTATAGAGTGTACAAATATCTTTCATCATCATAGTAAGGGTCCAACATCATCGGGCTAGTGCAAAATTAGGTCTAAGCAATGTAATGGTTCATGTCATGATCTCTGAGTCACGAGCCAAAGGAAGCATGAAAATAGTGGCAAAAAAAGTTGTTCATATCTTATGGGTAAGATGTACGCCTATGCTAAGTGTAAATTTTTTCCAAAAGCCATGCTCGTGGTCATGAGAGACTTGGTGTTTTAACACTAGTTAGAGTTTTGGTATTTAATAAAAGGGTTGGATTGGAAAAATTGATGGAAAAGCATTGTCTTTTAGGTTTTATGCCAAGTATGGCAAGGAATGGGTTGATAAACACAATCACAGAGGATTGTGAGTTGCCAATATTTCATGCTACTTAGGCCCTATTTGGCAGAGCTCCGGATCCTAGGTCCACCTTTGATTGGGATCTGGAGCTTGTTAGCTAAAATAATGTGAATTAAGCTTATATTTTTAGTCTAAAATATAAACAAGATGACCGACCTAAACACTCTTAATGTACCCACAGCTCCAGCTCCATAAACTTCTTGAGCTAAAAATACTCTCCTCCACTGACTCTACGGATTTTGGTGGAGCTGAAACTATGCCAAACACCCGCTTACATTTACTATTTACTTATATGTCAAATTGCTCTTTACAAAATTTGTTTGCAATCTAATATTGGTATTCATGATTAAATCTTGTTTTACGCAAAAGAACATGGTAAGATAGCTATATTTGACATAGCCTAGCATCTATTATAATTTGTGATACACTGCAAATTTTGCTGAGTACAAAAGTATTCACCCTTATTTGTTAATATTTAGTGGGTAAAGAAATCGAAGTCCCCAATGAGTTGTACTTCACTGTAGGTTATGGGGATTACAACGACAAGTTTTTTAGGATATCCTTGCCAAATGCATGTGGAATATTATGGGCCAAGGCATACTATTACACTTTTGTATCTTCCACTGCACTCTATTTGGCTTCTACGGCTTATTTTTATAATTTATATTTTGTCAATGTATTTGTGATATTGTGTATGGATGTGGTGGAGGTGTTGTAAATGTGCATATTAATCATTGATCATAGGACTAGTATAGTGTGTATATAAGATCTTTTTTATATTCTACACCAGAAGGGAGGGTCCCGACAGTGTTGGTATCAGAGACATACTGACTGTAGGATAAGCCCTAGATAGAATGGCTGTTGGCATTAGGATGGACAAATTCAAAACTTAATTTTCAAAGGTTACTATAATTACAAAATGTAGTTATTGCTATCCTTTTCTTCTCCTTAAATTCTTACTCTTACCCCTACTATCATTTTGGGTTCTAATAGTTCCTCTTTCCTTAAAAATGTTTGTAGATGTCAACCGAGACTCGAGGAAACCGTGTACCCTAGACTAGCCTTGTGCGGGAGTTAACAAGGATACTAAGGACATAGGTGTCAACCCTACTGGTTTATCGAACTAGAAAGCCGCATGGGCCACATAGTTGGGTACCTCGTGAATGGGTACATAACCACAAAGATAAGCGATTAGATCCTTCAGCACTATGTAAGCTATCGCAGTAATACGGAGGAGTCTACCAAGTAAGAAGCTGGCTGAAACTTCTGCACTGGATGTGCAAACTTCATAATATCAATATGAACGCCTTTGTCTGAGCAGTGGAAACCAGCGTTGTGCAAAGGCAGCTACCTCTACAGGAAGACCTCTCTAGGGAGTTAGCAGCACCACCTCCACCACCTTCACCAATTGTACCAAATCCATTACCCCCGCCACCATCCCAGGACCAAGTTGTCAACACACTGGCAATAGCTAGGCATATTGATGCCTATTTTCGGCACCTGCTACTAGGGAGTCTCCACTTTCATCGCCTACCCACAACCTAGGGGTGATTTACACTAGAGAGTCTCCACCCTCTTCATTGTCTATCCATAATCCATGGATCATCTATAGCGATTCAGAGCCTGAGACTGAGGAGTCACATTTCTCTGGATCCGAGTGGAAATCCCTAGAGTAAGAGTTTTCCTCATGTACCTTAGTTAATGTAATGGAAGATTTGATTATATTAATCAACATTTGGCACTAAGGATTTGCCCCCCAACCCCAACCGTAAGCTTTACAACCTTTTTAGCTCTTCCTTTAACCTGTTATTACTCATGCCTTGATCAAACTTGGAACCTTGATATAGGAAAAGTGCCTACAAAGAAGGCACCCTGCCACACACCCTGTGGGTGATGATGCAATAGTTGAGCTTCACTCACTTGCCGGTTTATACGACACACTCCATCCTTCGAGAGAACCATCCATAGAGTTCATGGCTGAGGTACTCATTGATGGCAGGCAGGCTAGGGAACTATCCCTTCAATTCTGTGGGCAAGGGTCTTGCATATGTATGGTGCTATACAATGCGGCATATGTTGCAATTGTTCGCCTCCACCACGATCTCCCTGAGATGGTAGGGATGTTCTGCTTCTTTCCTTCGCATCCTGTGGATGGGACTGGCAACATCTATCGAGCAACCTACTTGGAGCCTTGTGCCTCTCTCCTGCATCTCGCTAGCTTGGTGAGATCATTAGGTAACTATCTCTACTGTTTGTTTCAGGAGACCATGGAGGCCCTTCAGAGAATAGCCATGCTAGAATATGGCATTGCTCATTGGGTCACCATTGGCCTCTTCACTAGGGAACTCTTCTATAGGGAGGACGCCATGCTAGCCGATGCCGAAGATCTTCCTGAACTAGACCCTTCCTTTGAGGAGTACATGTGCAGGCCGCACATGTCTGTCATTGGTCCTTGCTGACACTCGAGAGGATACCGTCCCATCATAGGGAGGCCAACACCGAGGAAGTCATCGTTGAGGGAAGACCCATTGGGAGAGGGCAACCACACCCACCATGTCTTGTCATTCTCGAAGAAGGTGACATTCTGATATCCCCTACCCACGACGCCCCCTGAGGAGCCAACATCCTTAGGCGTAATAAGAAAGCATAGGGCTAGGCCAGTAGGCTTCTAAGGAACCCTTGTATGCTAGATTAAGTATTTTGTTATTATCTAATGGTTGAAGCCTTGTTTATAATCTTTTTGCATTTCCGTTAGGTTGGACTCGCGTAAGACTTAGCCCACAGGTTAAAGTCTCACGATGAGACAACCCTTAAGTTATGAAATTCTTAAATAAGAAATTAATGAACAGAATGTTGACTTGTAAACTTTCTTACTCATATCAAGCATCTCTTTATCTTATGCACTTTGTATGAAATGGTGATATATTGTAGGATACTGCATGCAATTAGATCCATGAGTGAACTCATAGGGAGTGATGAAACATATGACTCCCAACCACTAAGAGATGGCATCTCTACTCCGCCTCAACCAAACCCTTTGCATCTAGCTGCAAGGGCAATGTCCTCTCACCATCATGGTGTACACCGTAAGGCTCCACCACCTACTCAGGACTCCTAGGCAACTGTCCACAAGGACGAACCACCAAGGCCACCCACCATAGCTTAGGTGCTCACAATAATCGAAAAAGAGTGCCAACTGGGCAACTTGGATATATCATTGTACCAGTCAATAACTGATGGCAACAATTAATTTAACCTCTGTCTATATGTACATACATCTTATAGTAGACTTAGCCTCGAATAATTGTTGCTGTTATTCTTGCCTCTATAGAACTTGCCTAAATTTCAATTAATGTATATGGTTTGGAGTGTTTCTTTTAAAAAACCAAGGTACAGAGAAAATATACTTTTCTCATGAAATGGGTGAACAAAATACAACCATAACAAATTAATTAAGCATTGCAGCGACCTACATACTATATATGTAGGCTGATTCACCTAGCAATTTAATTGTTGCTTGACAATTCGCATCTGAAAAGGCCAAATGTTCCTTAACTTGCCAATCTCCATCTCTGATGAAACCCATACATAGTCTACTAGTAGAGCAAGCCTGTGGTAGTTGATGTTATGGATGCAAGTCCCTAATCCCCTTCTTTAAATAAATACATGTACTTTCTTGAGGTATTCTAATTTAAACCTCCATGTTTGATGTTGCGCTTGAGCGCCATCACGTAACAAAAGTTTTTTGAAAGGAGGATATGTCCTACATGATAGAACATCCAATCGGGAACAATGGTCATTATTAATTTGGTAATGATAATTTGCAAACTTAACGTCGCAATCTCATTTGAGATCATCAATGAGCAATAATTCCTAATAGAAGATAAACTTTTTTTGAGACCATAATAGGAGATAAACTTAAGATTAATAATTGGTTTGAGTACTTATTAAGTTATTATACGCTCTATCGATGGAAGATTGTATCATGCATGCATCTCTTATTTCATGAATATTGTGTAAAATAAGGTTAGTGTGCCGAGTAGAGTATTTGATGTAAATGATACATGTTAGGTCCTGTTTCTTACGTATAGTGATCGATGTTGCGACAACAATATATAGCTACTTCTTTTCAATTACTGTTGGCCAGCCTACAAAATATAACATATTCCAAAGATTAGTTCTTGTTCAATTTAGTCATCTTTCACATGTCGATTAAAAGAAGCAACAAGAAGCTGTTGAATATATATATATATATATATATATATATATATATATATATATATATATATATATATATATATATATGAAGATAAGTCATTATAATTCGATCGAAGTCGATTTTTAGATGCATATTCCGAATTCAACGATGCACATGCATGAGTGGATCTCAGGATTGTAATTACGTAGTACAAGATTCCTTAGTTGTCATCCATGATAGAAATATAGCCAACTTGGAGCATCACTTGTTAACCATTTCATGTCTAATATTATCATGCCTTGAATATTATCATGCATGTACATCGACCCGGTTGACTACATAAGAACTATATGGCTGGTAGCCGCTACGGTAGAAAATTCCAACTATATCATGTATATATTGACACACTAGCTAGTCATGATGATTATTCAAACGATTAGGTTTAAAACAACATAGAAAGAAGTTTATGACTCACCATACGTACACTGTTGTTGACATTATCTTGCAGATCGACTTCAATTGCATCTTCTAATTATTAACTTCAAATTTTAATTAGTCCCTCCCTATATTTGCTTGGATTTTTGATTTGATCGATGTTCGATTGAATCTAGCTCCATTAGTAACTCACTTTGAATTAAAACTTGTAGCTAAAAATTGAGGTACACTACTACTGCTAGCTAGTCTGTTAAGTACTCTTTCTTCTAGCAAAAGGATTGAAGTGTCTTAGCAAAACTTCAACACAAAAGAAAGAAGGGGGAAAAAGAGCCAAGAGGCCCATTCTTGAAAGTTCAAACCCAAGTGAGTGAATGAATTACACAGCTCATAGGCAATAGGTACATATGGAAAAAAATGACAAAAGAGAACAAGAAATAGCCCACAAGTTATGATTGGGTATGTCTTTATTTAATTCCTGGTACATGGGCTGTCATGGATTGATTTGTAATTGGGCTTCCCATACGTGAGGACATGCAAAAGCCTCTGTCTTCGGCCAAGTCGACCCTGCAGGAGCCGCCACCGCTCGTCGTCCTGCTCTGCCGCCGATGCTAGCAAGCTGCCTGGTGAGCAGGACCAGCACGTTTCTCACATGCAATGTAGTACCGCTCGTAGCATCGTACGTGCTCGATCCCATGCATTGGTAGTTGACTTTTTACAGTTTTACGTGTATATGTGTCGGTCCCTAGCTTGATTCGTACTCCACCTCGCACAAGCTAGTGACATGCATGAAGCAGATCCAAGACAAGATATATGAAGCTCTTCTTCGCGGTCATCGAGATAATCGAAATTGTGCTAATAAAAAGGTTTAAACAATTTTATTTATGCTAAACTAACTGAAATTTTCATGTAATTATATAGCTAGACAAGATATGCGATTTGACCGGCAGCGATCTGACCACTAGGGGATGTAGTGAGTTGAGTAAGCTGAGTGTATGGCATGGGAGTCCTTAGTGCATATAGATTGTATGATGCATGTTATTGTCTAATGTGGGTTAAGTTGTGAAGAACTTAAGTCCGAAAATGATTGCTTGGCCTATTATTGTGTAGATGGTTTAGAGTCATCTATATATGGTCAATAGATGGAGGATCAAAGCTTAATTAGGAGAACTAAGATCCAGAATGGTCAGGAAAGCTAGGTGAGATGGTTAGCTCAACCAAGGCACAAGATGGACAAAGGACTGTGGAAGGCACAAGTAGTGATGGGCATATGACGTGTCAAGTGACTTAGCTCATTTGCAAGTGAGACGCTTTTCAAATGCATGAAAGGCTTGATGAGAAATCATTGGGAGGAACATGAAAGGTGATGTTTCGAGGTGAAGGAAATGAGAAAGGTCAATATAAGGGCAATTTGGACATGTGCCCAATAGCGGAAAAACAATGGTATAGAAAATCGCAGTGTTTGCCTAAGTGATCTAGGTCAAGCAAATAGAAGACAAGAGCATGAAGCAGATTAATGTAGTGTCATGATGAAGAGCACCTTAAAAAGCATGCTCAAGTGTTATGTCAAGTGTAAAACTAGTTGTGTTGTTGAGTTATCGGGTTAGCCCATGTGTTAGTTGATAGTATCTACATGTGTGGTTTAGATGTAGGTTATTGAAGTGAAGTGGCTGGGTTAGCCACCCATATACAAGGGGAGAGAGAAGGTGGCTTGAGAACAAAACCTTGAGGAGGGACGTAGAGAGAGTTATGGTTCCCGAAGAGAACGTTTGAGGAGACGAGTGATGACTCTTGTGTGTGAGTATTTTGTCATCTATAGGCTTTGAGAGTGCCTAGGGAGTGACTATAATCATTCTACAAGCATCAATACATCTATCAATTTTGTCCAAGTTTTTCTCCCATGTGATCAAGTGTTGATTTCTTGATTTAGCTTAATTTTTATTGCTTTCCTTTCTTCTCTTGATCTTGTTTTGTGCCAAGGGCGTGTAAGTGATAGAGATATCCTTTGATACTAGATCTCATCCATCTAGACACCTTTTATAGCAAGTTCTTATGATTGCTCGGTTTTGGCTCAAGAAAGTGTGATTTTGGGGGGTGATCTTGAGGGCTTTTACATTGGTCCTTGTTGTGATTTAAGGATGATAGGATGTATGGAAAAACATATTTAGCCACATTGGCTTTTTACTCTAGTTTCTTAGGTTTGTTTGTATTTTGTGCAACCTTCCTTTGAATGGAAAAATATCAGAACTTTGGTAATGATCTTCTCGATCTTTGTGTTCCTGGCATCCTAGAGAAGGTGCATGTCAATTTTCAAGTGAATCGGAGCCTTAGTTTGAAAGTTATAAGAGTTTCTCTCTCTTGCGGCTGTGATGATTTTGTCAAGAGGTCAGACCACCCATTGTACACTGATCAGACTGCCCCATGGGTGCAAGTTGCTTTTCACTTGATTTTTTTGAGCTTTTTCTTGTGGGTGCTTAGTCTCTGATCTTTATAGCTTTTCATAGCTATTAGAATGGAGAGTTTTGATCTCTCTTATGGAAAAAGATTCAAAAAGGATTTAGTTGTGTTGGCTCCTATTCACCCTCCTCTAGTCATCAGGCATCATGTTTGGTATTGCGTTACAACCGTAGTACATACACGTGACTGGAATGTGGGCCACAAAATTTCATATACTTGTATCTCATTAAGTGGACGTACACATGCTAGCTAGTGTGATCGATCTTCAAGGAAAAAAATGGATATATCCCATTGATTGATCGAGGCACATTTGCACTTGATGAAAACAAATCCCTAATTACTTGAATAATGCGAGTACTATATGTGCTACCTAGCTAGTATAAATGCATCATTCCATTGCCCATTATTAATTAATTCTTGCCTTTCATAAGGCACATTGGCTAGATACAACTTGTAGTTAAAGCAGTGCATGCTCGTTTTCCTTGGGACGAACCGAAACAGATGGTAGGTATGGTTATTAATGTTACAATCAAGATCTAGTCAGAACAATGCGGGCCATTCCAGGCAAGAACAATTGAACAAATACGTGACTTCTGTTTGCCAAGCTTGCACGAGCTTCTGTGTGCCATAAGACGCCCTAACCCAACCAAAGAAAAGGTAATGATGAGGCCTCCATGTTAGGAGATGCATGGATGCAACAATTCTGAGCTTAAAGTTGTACTAGGAGGCTCCTCTCTTCGCCTACACTCTTCTTCCGTCCTCTCTCGGATCCGCACCTCCCTCTCTTATTCAGGCTTGCCGCTTGTGAGATCTAGGGCGAAGGATCCACCCCAAAACTATTCACTAATCTAGCCCTCTCCTTGTTTTTTCAAAAATAACTCTCTATCAAAATTTTTTGCAAAAATAGCCCCCTGTGCACCGCAGAAGGCACCTTCTGCGCTTCCCATGCGTGGCACCTGTCCTCCTGTGTGCGATGCCGCTACTTCCCTGCTTGGCACATTCCTCCCAAGTGCCCCCTCCACGGCAAGCCAACCTTTCGTGCCATCGGAGCGCCGCAGATGCATGTTGTCGCGCTCGCTACCTACTCCCATGTTGCCTGGCTACCGCGCGACACATTTGCCTCGTGCGATACCCTAGTGTGGAAGGAGCCAGGTGTCATCTCTGGTTCTTTTGCGGTGGGCAAGGGACTATTTTTATAAATTTTTTTTAGAAGAGAGCCATTTAAAGAAAAAAATAAAAGGGGCAAGTTTTCTGCCCCATGTACATTACTACTACTAGATATATGTTTTAGCTAGTTCTTTGTTTTTTCATTAAGAGGCAATACCCATGATGATCTCTTTTCCCCTCTTTGGCTTTTTCACTACAAAAGGACACCCCTTTTTGCAACGCATATATGCGTTGCTAAAAGTCCGTATATACGTTGCTAGGGTCTATACCAACGCATTATTATGCGTTGCCTATGATGCCGTTGCTAGGGTCTATTGCAACACTTATATATGCGTTGGTAAGACCTAGAATTAACCGTTGCTAAGCAGCAATGGATATTAAGTGGTTACGGCAACGCTTACATATGTTGGTACTACCCATGGACGAATGACTTCTGTAGCCCATTGCAACATATAGATTTGAATTGTGGCAACGCTTATATGCATTGCAAGGAATAAACCAAGCGATGAAAAATATTATTAAATAATATAATTTGGTGCCAATTATAGTTAAAACGCATATGCAATGGAATTGGAAATTTGAAGACCATTATGGACCCACACATGGCAAATAAGCAAACATTGTTGTGTATTATAAATAAATTGTTGCATTACGTTGAGTAACATCCTCATAAGTGCGATCATAATTTTGTTCGTAACAAAGATTGTAATGAAAAATATATATAAACACCGAGCCATCTTGGAATGCCACCAGTCGCTATTCTCCATCTCGGTCCAACGTGTGGCGTGCCTCCATTCTCCATCTCACCAACATGTCACCGATTTTTTTCAACTATTTATCTTCTCAATCTACAAATGAAATTGAATACTTTAATATGATGCAATGTTAAGGAGGAATAAATCTTATGGAGATCGGAAAAATCATACACAAGTTACTTATGCAATCTCGCTTCTCCTCATCGCTTTCATCATTCATTAATTCGTCATCTTTCGGTGCCATCATCAAGAACTCCCAAGCGAGCTGGTTCACTAAGTCGCATAGCATTGAAGTTTCCAAACGGCACAAAGCTTGCTGGTACATGAGTTCTTATCTTGCATCACGTGTTTAATCATCAATATATACATGAAAAACAATACCCAAATGGTTTAGCACGTAAAAAAATTAATGAAACATTTTAAGAGGTGGCGAGAGTTGCACCTTGCGAGTTTGCGCAGCGGCTTGGATACGATATGCATGAGATAGCGCTTGATGATGTTGTCTATGAGCAACATGCTTGTGTAAGCGTGCATGCATTTGCACATGTGTAGAGTGGAACTGGAGTTTATGGCCACCATCGGTGAATCATGTCCAAATTTTGAAATCCCTACCTCAAATAAGACCTATAACACTAGTCATAAGTGGAAAGGGTGACTATAGAGTTTACCTAACATTTACCACATTTACAAGGTATAAGCGGTATTGTGTCAGTATCAAGGCAAAAACTTCATCGGCAAGTCCAACATATGTGCAATTCTTAACAATGTCCAAAAGGCCTACAACAATATATAAATCATCACCCACAAATGACAAAAGCTGCAGGATTAGAGGCTATGATGAGCTCACCAGATGGAAGTTAGAATCTATTTCCATAAGAAGCTCATGTTGATGGAGATCATCTAGATCGCTAAAGTTTATCTCAAATTCAAGTGGTTTAAACTTAAACTTAAATGCCATAAGTTGATAGTAGGGTGGGCTGCTTTCTCAAAGAGAATATTGCACTGGAGGTACATATTGTTTTAAGTTTGAAGCTTTTGCAAACAGCACCAAGAAAAGTCAACTAGTATCAAGATCAACTTTTAAACTATGAACAGTATTTGCAAGAGGTTGAAACAACAGTGGGTCTTTCGCAATTTACACTATATTTTAAAAGCACACAACATGTCTCAGATGCATATGAACACCATGACCATATGATGTGCCATATATGAAATAGAAGGAAGCTTGCCTATTCCGTAAAGGATCATCTAGTGATAAAGTCCTTTTCCAACAAATCAAGTTTTGAAGAAAATGACAAGGTATGAATTTCAAAGATAATTTTACGCAAGTATTCACATACATTCAAAATTAATACCCTCATGCAACTTGTAGTAGTTTTACAACAGATATAATCTCTCTGAACATGGTGACCAAGTATGCAATCAAAAGTAATCAAACAGATATAAGGGAAGTAACCATGTGAGCACATAACAGTTCATCACTCGCAGCTTGCCACAACATATCAATTTTGATAATACACATACAAGAAAAGGCAAAGTATCTCAGATTTATATGAGCACAAATAATAAAAGTAGATGATATATCCTCATAGCGCATATAGAGTGCTAAATAATCAATGAATCACCCGAGATTGGAATATCCTTGTGGTATTAGAATTTATCGACTTTTCCTCAATAGCATCTTTAATTGTTTCAATAATACGCTCTTGATTCAGGAGGCTAACCTGCAATCCAAAAGAATCACTAAAAGGTCAACCATTTGTTTTCTAACTAGAAAATTGCAGGAATGCTTGAAGCCTTGAACACCGTGAGTAAGGGAATATTTGGAAGTAGTGTTCTCTTGAACAATTCTTACAAGGAGGTGTCACAATATACCTCTTTTTTGGTTGGATGTATATTAACATCCACATGTTCTGATGGAAGACGGATGGACATGCATACGAAGGGTTTGGATGCTTGAGGCAATGTTGTGGAGTACACAAATTCAATAGCCCTTTTCAAAGCAAAGGTCTACAAGCCTATCTCAAGTGTAAATACGAAAACAATAAGTGCCGCATGAAACAATACATGACCACAAAAAACTATACACTACTAATTCACCACGGATGCATAATTTGGCCATTTTGTTGGTCACAAAAAATTTTCCTTAGAAATAACCCTTATTGATACCTCGGTTAAATGAATGAATGCAACC
This sequence comes from Guadua angustifolia, assembly GCA_036346375.1. Lineage (NCBI taxonomy): Eukaryota > Viridiplantae > Streptophyta > Magnoliopsida > Poales > Poaceae > Guadua > Guadua angustifolia. The sequence goes on from CM070517.1 coordinate 26,291,811, forward strand.
AAATTGCCAAACTCGACCGAATTACATAAAACGATCATTTAATTGGGCATTGATAGTGCACTAAGTCCATACAAAATCATCGAATTTAATTACGAAGAAAATTAGCCTGAAAAATCACTAGTGCCTTGTGATTCAGATATTCCGTTAATGATCGTTTATGAACTTCAAGAATGACAGGATGGTAATGAAGGAGGAATGCTGCACTTAATCAACACAAACCAAACCTGCTATCACCCAAAAATGGCAACGTTGTGAGATGAGGCCCCTTAGAGGTAATAGCAAAGTTATAATATTGAAAGAGCAAATATTTGCTATTTTTTCTCTATGAAATACATATGCTTATACAGTTAAAACTTACCAAGTAGGGAGCACTAGTCTAAGTGCAGAAAGCCAAGAGTACTTCACCCCAAATCCAAATCTGAAACCACAAGCAAGAAAGCACAATTACGTCAGAATCCCGCTTAGCGTGAGACCGTGGCATGCAATCCTCACCTGGAAGGGCCAGACGTGGGATCCCTCAAAACCCTCGAACGCGTTCCTGATCCGCTCCAGCCTCCGCTCATGCTCCTGCGACACCAGCAGCCAGATCTCACAACGCGATTCTGCCCGCCCCCCAAATCGAAGGGATTCGTGAGGTACAGAGAGGAGGGGCGCGTAGGGACGCTAGCCTGTCGTTGTTACCTTGAGGTCGAGGGGCTTGCCGGCGTGCTTGAAGTAGACCTTGACAAGGAGAAGCCCCTCGTCGTGCTTGCAGCGGACGGACTTGAGGAAGCCGCCACGTCGCGACATCGACGAGCACCAAAGTTGTAGGCGAATGGGAGCTCGAGGAGGTAGTACTCTATCGCCGACGCTGCGTCGTCGCGCGATCTTATTCCCCATCGCCGCCCGCCTCCTCCTCTCTCCCCCACGCCGTCGCGGCCGGGCTCATTGGGTGTGGGTTTGCCTTCGCCGCTTCGCTTCTAGCTTCGGTTTAGGTCGGGCGGAGGCGATCGGGTTCGCCTTCTGATTGAATCCGGTGGCGATCGGCAGAGGAGGAGGAGGACGTGTCGTAGCCTTCGGGTTGGAAATGTCATGCACGCAGCGGCAGCTCGGCGGCGACGGGTTGGGGCGGCGGCTCCGCGCGGCTGGCGTGGGGCCTTGAGAGGAGGCGCATCGGCGGAGGGGGCATCTAGGGACTTTAAGCTGAGGGTCGCCATGGCGGCGGGTGGAGAGGTGGATCCGGGATGGCGGCCAAATGAATATTGGGCGGGGTGGGGACATGGATCCGGATGGCGGGGTGGGGGACAAGGGGAGGTCGGAGACGATGCGATGGCGGCAGGGTAGGGGAGACAGGAGCGAGGCGATGACAAAGTGGTGGGCGAGGTGAGGGACGCGGAAGAGGGGCGAGGTGGGGCGGCACGGAGAGGGGAGATGACCGACGGGAGAGGGGCGAGGTGGGGGCGGCAGAGAGGGCGAGAGGATCAAGGGGTGTGCGAGGTGGGGCGACGCAGAGAGAGGGAGGGTTTCGGTCGGGGAGGTGACCTAGAGAGAGGGGGGTTGGGGGGAGGACGATGGAGAACGGACGTATACAGATCCGGTCGAAAAAAAACAAAGGGATCTACGGATGATTCTTGAAACAGTTGACAAATGTTGCCACTAGTTGCTTAACCCCACGGATGATGCTTGCAACGCTTTGTAAGCGTTGCCACCCTATTGCTTGCAACGCATAACATCATGTGTTGCTATGTATCCGTTGTTAAAGGGGTGTTCCTGTTGTAGTGTTTTCTCAAACGTCCGTTGGCCATAGACCCTCCATCGGCCACTTTGTGGTTGGGATCTGGTGACTCTCGAGCTACATCGGTATACCCCCATCAGGGTGTATGTTTTTAATCTAGTAGCATTAAGTGTCTAGAAATAAGTCATTTGTTAGGTTCGGTTTATTGATCTTGCCGGACAGGAAACAATAGCATGTTGTTACAAACTCTGTTTGGCTTTGATACATTTTGTTTTAATTTGGTAGTTGTGATAACTATTCATGGTTATCTGTAATCTATAGCTTATATAAGAGATTGAGAAAACAGAAAATGTGTAGGTTGGGTAGCACCAAACTCTTTTTTGGATTTTGCCTCTAGTCTACCCGAGAATAGAGTTCTTCTGTTTTTGTTCTTCCATGTTGCAGAACTTCAGAAGTTCAGACTTCAGAGTTTCTGTTTGTGTGTTCTAGTTTTTCATTGGATATAACTTGAGAGTTCTAACATTTGGTATCAAAGCCTTGATCATGTCCAGTGAGTTGACACTGGAGAGGCAATCGTCGATGAGGGTGCAGCTATTGACAGGCATAGTCGAGTCGTCGGGATCTGGAAGGATGTCGACAAGAGGAGGCTTGATGCCAATCCAGTACCCACTGCTAATTGACATCAACTACAGCTTATGGGCTGTGAATATGAAGATCATCATGTGATCGCTTAGTGTGTGGGCAGCAATTGAGGGCAAAACCGTGGTGTAAGTTCAACCTTCATTAGTTATAGTTTTGGTGTTAATGACAAATCTAATATTGAGATTATCCATTAATGTGATTTTGTTATTAATGACAAATCTTATATCGAGACTAACTTATTTATTTAGAATATCTTTGATTAGTCTCATCGCATTGAAAAATGGAAAACCCAAGGTATGTTTGCACATTCATTCTAGTATTAGTTGCATACTTTGGAGTCAAGTTGAAATATGAATGTCCCCATTGTATTAACCACAAAATGTGCATTATGTTTCTCAATCCACATATTACATGGATGCACATATTTAGGGGGAGTTTGTAGTTTAACTTGAAAGTCTCTTTGTATTGATCGATTCTTTATTGACACATATAAAGATCAAGACAAAGAAACTAAATCCTTGAGTATATATTTGAATTGCCTAGTTATAGTATACTCATGGTAATATAGGATATACTCCAATACAATCAAATTGAATATGTGCATACTATACCCAAGTCAATCATACTTATGCACGATACATGTGGGGTGTATTCTAGAGTTGATAACTTAGGGTAATGATCATTTCCATACAATTTACATATAATGGATCATTACTTTTCATCAACATGAGTATATGAAAACTTGTGTAGTTAATATATACTCATATCAATTTAAATGATAATTTAAATTGAGTTCATTTGTCTTGTTAATCATTAAAGAACATTTCATCATGTGTTGATGGGGTTCCTTGATTAATTAAGGACAAATGAATAGTTCTTAAGTATAATTAAGCATGTGTTGCATTACTGTACTTAAGACATACTTTCAATCATTCAAATTGATTTAGGTTGTGCTCAATTGATCTAGAGGCATCCATTATGTGTTAATGGAGTGCAAGAGATAATTGAGACAACCATGCATCTTGGACTAACTATTTGTATGAGTTGTGATTGAGTTAGGTCCAAAGATGGATGAGATGATGAGAACGGGACAAGGACGGCATCATGAATTGATGGGCGTCAAGAGTGGATCCCAAAGAGAAGAATCGAGTGATGATCCCGTGGAGTATCAAAGTGAAGATCATAAAGACCCCAAAGGGGATTGCTTGCGTCTGGCATGAAGGTATAATTAGATAGGCTAAGGACTTTATAGTCTTTGAGTCTAAGGCTTTTATCGCCGTACTATTAAGAGGGGCCGTTCCCTTTGCTTGAGCTTCATCATGTGTTGGTGATCTCATCCCGTGTTCACTCAAGCTCAAATCATTTTGATTTGGTTTTTTGCATGAGGGTTAACCATTTGGCATGTGTTGCGAATGGGTTAAACTTATGCTTGGTTGCATTTGGTTTTCGCATAATGCTTTGATTTGCATGTGTTGCAAATAGGATAAGCTAATGCGTTGGCTTTTGCGTGAAGTTCACTTTTGCATGTGTTGCATTAGTTGAAGCTTCATGTTTTGGTTTCGCAAAACAATCTTTCTAAAACTTGTGTTTGCTTGGAGCTAAGTTTTGCATGTGTTGCAAAAGGAGAGAGCTCAAGCTTGGTTTTGGTGTTTATGGTTGTGTATGTGCTAGAGGCTTGCATGTGTTGCGAGTAAAGAGCTTATACGTGTGATTTGGTTTTAGTTGAAGTTTGGTTTTGGTGTTGCAAGGAACTAGAGAATTGCATGTGTTGCAATTAGAGAGTTCATGCACTCTGATTTGACATTTATGGAGTTGCTTGGAGCTAGACTTTTGCATGTGTTGCAAAGAGTAGTGCTCAAGCATGAAATTGGTTTAATGTGTTTTTGCAAGTTCACAGTCTTGAATAAACCGAGGTTTATGAGTCCAAAATTCGAGAGCATGTGAGTAGGGCTTGCAACGGTGTTGGCAAGTTGATTGGGTCTCGTGTTGACCTTCACATGGCTAGGGGGATTAATCTCATAAACTCGAGTTTGATTTGCTTAATACGTTTTGCAAATAGTCTTTGAGTTGATTGCGAAATGTGTTTTTGCAATTTGGTTAAAATTCTTTGAGCATGAGCTAAGTTGGTGCAATTGTGTTTTGCACGTGTGTATGATCATGTGTTGATCATCCTTGTGGCTCAAAGAATAAGTTTGGTTTTTGGAGAAATGATTTTCGAGTTAAATCTGGTTTTTCTCCTGAGGCCAGCACTACCGCAGGGTATGGGCGGTAGTACCGCAAATGCGGTACTACCGGCCTTGGGTTGGCGGTAGCTTTATTCCGAAGTCTTGATATTTTCCGATGTCTGAGGCCTGGCACTACCGCCGTGTGGGAGCGGTAGTATCATAAATGCAAGATTACCTGGCTCTTAGAGGCGGTAATACTGGCCGTCTCACAGAATGTGCTAGTTTTGTAGCCGTTACTCTGATGGCGGTACTACTGCGCTTTAGAGGCGGTAATCTTAGGTTTATGCTGTTTTCGCCAAATTTGCCCCCCAACGGCTAGTTTTGGCATCGAGGCTATAAAAGGAGGCCTTGGGGGTGTTGGGGTAGTGTTGTTGCTGTGTGGGAGGTGTGTGCATGTGTTTCTCTCCTCCCTTTGCTTCTTGAGCTTAAGAGTGAGACTAATTGTATGTGTTGCAATTAGGAAGTGATTTGAGAGCCTCTTGTACATGTGTTGCACTTGAGTGAGGCCTTGTGCATGTGTTGCACTTGGTGATCACCGGGAGCGCATCCGTTGTGCTCGGTGAAGTTCAAGTGAAGGAGCGGCTTGTTACTCTTGGAGGTTGCCGACTCCTAGACAGCGTAGAGTCGTCGTGAGGAGCTCTCAAGGTTGTGAGCCGCCCCAAGTTTGTGAAGGTTCGGGTTGAGCCTACGGCATAGCGTGAAAAACCACGACTAGTGGAAAGAGGCGGTGCTCGAGCGGAGCCGGTCCAAGTGGTTGGGCTTGCCTCAACGTGGACTAGGGAGACCGCAAGTCTCCGAACACCACGAAAAAATATCGGTTGTCTCTTTTACCTTCAAGCATTTACTTTATTGTATATTGATCAATTGCTTGATTGTAATTAGAATTGCTTAGTATTAATTATTTGTTCAATATAGCAATTCTTGTGTAGAGACATAAGTTAATTAGTGCACTAGTGAGCCTAGTTGGATTTAGGCTTTAATTGTCAAAACCTAGTTTGTCGCTTCCGCATATATCTTTGATTAGGTTTTGACATAGGGGTTGATTAGAGCGATTGTTTAGTGAGCGATCGAATTTTATAAAACGCCTATTCACCCCCCTCTAGGCGCATCCTCGACCCTACAAGTGGTATCAGAGCCACGGTCACTCTCATTTTAGGCTTAACCGCTTAGAGAGTAAAAAGGATGGCAACTAGAGATTTAGTGCACTCCACCGATTCACAAATATTTGATGGCTCTAATTATTCATCATGGAAATTATTTATGATTAATCATTTTAAATCCATGAGCCCACAAATATGGTGGATCGTAGATGTCGGCTTTTCTTCTCCTAAATGATATTGCTCCAACTAAAGGAGAGGAGAAATGCCTACATCTCGACGCTCAAGCTACTAACGTTTTATTTAGCGTTGTGAGCGTAGAAGTGTTTAATAAAATATGCAATCTCAAGAGCGCTCATGAAATGTGGATTAAGCTTCAAGATGAATTTGAACCATCCACATCAATTGAGGATTGCATTGAGGAAGAGATGTCGGTTGATGATTCTTCAACCTCTACATCAAGCGATGAAGAACCGGCATCTCCATCAACTTCAACCTCCGCCTCAAGCGACGACGAATATTCACTTCCATCAAGGATTCGTTGCTTCATGGCCAAAGATAAAATTGAGGTAAATAATGATGAAAATGATGATGAGCCCTCTTATGATGAATTAATGAATATGTTAGAGGAGCTAAATGAATTTCTTGGAAAGGAGAAAAAGAAATATAAGATTTTAAAGTTAGAACATGAATCACTTCAAAATGATTCTGATGTTCTAAAAGAAAATCATGAAAAAGTACTTTTCAAGGAATTCACTAAAACTAGTATGGATAGTGCTATTCAATGTAATCTAGATGATGAATTGCCTTGCTCAAATTCTACTACAATCAATTCATCAAATAAATGCACATTCACATCTAGCGATGATTTGCCTTATTGCTCTAATGAAATTGCTTCAAGTTCCTCTATGTGTTTAGATGATAATCTTGTAGAGGAAAACAAAGAGCTTAAGGTCCAAGTCATTAAATTGGAAAATGACTTGAAGAGGTGCGTAAAAGGAAAAGTCATCCTCGACGAGATCTTGAGCAAGCCAAGGGCGCCTCAAGATAAGCGAGGACTCGGCTACAACTCCAAGAGGGAGAATAGCAAGACGAGGCACAACGCAAGACACTCGAAGACCATCAAGTGCTTCGCTTGCAACAAGAAGGGCCACCTCGCCTCTGTGTGCCCTAATAATGTGAAGATCAAGCCACAACCATCCAAATTGAGGCAAACCGGCGTTAAGCAAGTCAAATCGGTCAAGAGAGGGCCAAATAGCGTGACGTGCTTCAATTGCCGGGAAAAGGGACATTTCGGTAAGGATTGTCCCAAAGGTATAACTCCTAAGCCTATTCGTGTGAATGATAATTATTTGCTTAGGAATGGCAAGAATGGCAATATGTTTGCCAAGCTTGTCAAATCCCCTATGCCCGCTAAGAATGATAACAATCATTTGCATAGGAAGAGTAAATCTAGAAATGGGTTTGCTAAATTTGTTAGGACTCCTAAGCCCACTAAATTCAATTCAAATATATTGCTTAGGAGAAATAACAATAGCAAAACATTTGCTAGATATACTAGATCCTCTAAGCCATTTCATAATTCTAATTATCATATGCTTAGAAGAGATCAAACTAGAAATAGTTTTGCAAAGTATTATTGCCCTCCTAAGCCTTCTCGTAAAAATGCAAATTATTTGCCGAGGAGGAATAATTATTGCAATTCTATTTTTAGTCATGTTAGTCAAGTTAAAAATGCTAAGTTTAGGACCATTTGGGTTCCTAAATCAATTGTGACTAACATTGTCGGACCCAACAAAGATTGGATACCAAAAACCGCCTAAAAGATTTTTAGGTGATATTGAGATGGATTGGACGCTTGCTCACTCAAAAGGAGAAGGATTATATTCGTCTACAAGTGGTGTCAAGCATGAAGACAATCATGTCCATCATAAGCCAATGCCATCTCGGTAACAAGCATTTAAATTGATTACTATCATATCTTATAGCCTTGTGTAGGTTGTATTGCAATATTAATGAAAATCAATTTAGATTACTTGTTATGGCCACTTGCTCTCGCCTCTTATCTATTCTCTTATTGCAAATCTTGAGCAAGTTAGGAAGTGGCACATTTAGGGGGAGTGTTAATTCATATTCATGTGTACCACATCCTTAAGTGTGCCCATATTGATATAAGTGCATATATATATATATATTCAAAATCAACCATTTAGCCAAAAGGTCAAAATGTTGTATACTATTAGTAAACTTGTGAAAAACTAGTTGCAAAATATATACAAATGTTTTTGAAATATTTTTCAAAGGTTTTGGCTTCACAAAAATCTATCTTGAAAAGAAAATGAGTTTTAACTCCAAAATCTAGTTACTAGTATCTTGATTTTGATTTAAACTTATATTTTTCATAGAATTAAAAGTAAAAGGATTTTGAAAGTATTTCCAAAACGAAAATCTTAGAGTTGGTCATTCTTAACAATTTTTGTGTTCAAAAGATTTTCAAAAGACCAACTTGTCAAAAGATATTTGATTTTGAAACTCGCCAAAAAACTATATTTGACCCATAATGGTCGTATTATTGCACTTAGTGAGTTTCTCCATTTGGATCAATTCTTGTGTAGAATTGTGATTCAAAATGGTATTTTAAACTCATACACAAAATTTAAATCCATATATCTTACCCCTTGCTTTATTTGAAGTTTTGTGTTAATTGGATTTGACTTTGCTTCTTCAAATGGACTATTTAGGTCAAAAGTCAAAATTCATATTTAAAAGGCCCAAATTTGCGAAAAGCTTTGTAAAAGTATTCTACTATGTATTCAAATGTTTTACAAGTTTTCAAAATGAAAACTATATGTTGAAATCTAATTTGACTAAAAAAAAGGATCTGATTTGATCCAAAATGACCTATTTAGGCATATAGCTCAAATGTTGGCATTCGAGTTGGATTTCATCATAAATCTTAGCTATACACCTTCTTGATACACCTATCTAAGCCATGGAAATTAAATTTGCATGAAATCCAAATTGAAGTGCATTTTGAGGCTTTTCGTGAAAATCGATTTTCGTTTTTGCCTCAAAACGCAATTTGCCAAAACTTTGAAAATAAAATTGTTTTTGAGAAAATTCTTTTTGCAAAGCCTTCTAATTAGTCCAAAGTTCATCTCTGCAAATTTTCAAATCAATTGGACTTCATTTGTATCCTTTTTGATAAAATTTGCAAAGAATCCGAAGTTTCAGCCTGCTAGAAGCGGTAGTACCGCCCCTGACCGGCGGTAGTACCGGGTTTGTGGTACTACTGACCCTGTGTGTGCGGTAGTACCGGCCTGGTAGTTTTGGTTCTGATTTTTCAGAATTTTCCGAGTTTTGCTTTGGGATATTTTTTGATTGGTAGTTCTTTTTTCAAAAATTCTTTTTGGAAAAGTTTCTTGTCATCCCAAAGTTCATTTGTGCAAAATTTGAAAAGCTCTGAAATTTATTTGATCGCATTTTCAAGTGGTATCAGTTATGAGCACTTTAAATGAACTAAAGAGTGATTTTCACTTGATCTTTTGAAAAGACAAAACTTGTGCAATTCAAATGCAAATAACTCCATGTTTCATTCATTGAACATCTTGGGGAGTTTATCTATTGCAAGTTTTGGGCACTTATTGGCTTCCAAGTGATATCATATCTTTATTTTGCTCTGATACTAAATCTTTGTGATTTTATTGATTCTTCTTAAGCCTTGCTCTTTTTCGATACCCGTAAGTATATATTGCCTTAATTTTTTTGCTCTGATACCCATCGATGTTATCGATAAATCGTTCAAGTGGTATCAACTCTTTGTGTTTTGATCCTAAGTGGTATCAATTGAGCCTTTATTCACTTCATATGCTTACAAGTGGTATCATTAAGTTATTCTTTTCTATAAGTGGTATCTTGGACTTTATTGCTCAATTCTTATATGATATCCGTGATTATTTGAATTCTTTTTAAAGTGGTATCATTGAATTCGATTATTTCCTACAAGTGGTATTTCATTGCCTCTTTGTCGCATTATTGCGATACCCACATTCTTGATTAAGATTTTTCCTCGCAAGCTAAAATTGTAAGTTCAACCGCCTAAGATTTCTCTGTGTGAGAATCTTTATGTGTTGTAATTCATAAAAGAGGAAAATATCTAGTTGAGCATTGTTCTTAAATCAAAAATTTCAAAATGCTCATTTCTTTTGGTTCTTCAAGCAAACCCTTGAGATTAATTTTACAAGTGATATCTAACCTCTCAAGTGGTATTCTTTTTGGGTTACTCGTTTACCCGGTTAGGCAAATTATTGGATTCTTTAAGAGAATCATGTTGAAAATTTGCAAAGCCTAATAAAATGAGGAGTGAGTTATTTGAATGTGTTTCAAATAAACCGTGTGATACCCTTACTTCGTTTTTCATGCCTATCTTTACAAGTGGTATCCACAAACCCAAATATGGTCTCTTTTCGAGTTTTCCTTATTTTTAGACCATATTTCAAATAAAAACTTGTTTTACTTCTTGAATAACCCTTCAAGTTTTTATTTGGTTTGAAATCTTAATTCATTGTCATGATCATAAGTGTTCATTCTAATTCTTGTATGACCTTTATTAAAAGAGATAGTTAAATGCCAAAGGGGAAAATATTTAAATAGAGAAACCATCTTAGAAATCCATTTTTTTGGTGCTTAATGCCAAAAGGGGGAGAATTAGGAAGCTTAATATCATTTGGTTTAAAAAGTGAGCTTAATATGACTAAGGGGGAGAATTAATATGATTAATGGGGAGAATTAATATGCATATGTATTCAAATGGTTTAAATTCTCTCAATATGTTAGTTTTAATCCAAATATGCTCATTAAGCTTGGATTTGTCATTAATCACCAAAAAGGGGGAGATTGTAAGTTCAACCTTCATTAGTTATGGTTTTGGTGTTAATGACAAATCTAATATTGAGATTATCCATTAATGTGATTTTGTTATTAATGACAAATCTTATATCGAGACTAACTTGTTTATTTAGAATATCTTTGATTAGTCTCATCGCATTGAAAAATGGAAAACCCAAGGTATGTTTGCACATTCATTCTAGTATTAGTTGCATACTTTAGAGTCAAGTTGAAATATGAATGTCCCCATTGTATTAACCACAAAATGTGCATTATGTTTCTCAATCCACATATTACATGGATGCACATATTTAGGGGGAGTTTGTAGTTTAACTTGAAAGTCTCTTTGTATTGATCGATTCTTTATTGACACATATAAAGATCAAGACAAAGAAACTAAATCCTTGAGTATATATTTGAATTGCCTAGTTATAGTATACTCATGGTAATATAGGATATACTCCAATACAATCAAATTGAATATGTGCATACTATACCCAAGTCAATCATACTTATGCACAGATACATGTGGGGTGTATTCTAGAGTTGATAACTTAGGGTAATGATCATTTCCATACAATTTACATATAATGGATCATTACTTTTCATCAACATGGGTATATGAAAACTTGTGTAGTTAATATATACTCATATCAATTTAAATGATAATTTAAATTGAGTTCATTTGTCTTGTTAATCATTAAAGAACATTTCATCATGTGTTGATGGGGTTCCTTGATTAATTAAGGACAAATGAATAGTTCTTAAGTATAATTAAGCATGTGTTGCATTACTGTACTTAAGACATACTTTCAATCATTCAAATTGATTTAGGTTGTGCTCAATTGATCTAGAGGCATCCATTATGTGTTAATGGAGTGCAAGAGATAATTGAGACAACCATGCATCTTGGACTAACTATTTGTATGAGTTGTGATTGAGTTAGGTCCAAAGATGGATGAGATGATGAGAACGGGACAAGGACGGCATCATGAATTGATGGGCGTCAAGAGTGGATCCCAAAGAGAAGAATCGAGTGATGATCCCGGCGGAGTATCAAAGTGAAGATCATAAAGACCCCAAAGGGGATTGCTTGCGTACGGCGGCGAAGGTATAATTAGATAGGCTAAGGACTTTATAGTCTTTGAGTCTAAGGCTTTTATCGCCGTACTATTAAGAGGGGCCGTTCCCTTTGCTTGAGCTTCATCATGTGTTGGTGATCTCATCCCGCGTTCACTCAAGCTCAAATCATTTTGATTTGGTTTTTTGCATGAGGGTTAACCATTTGGCATGTGTTGCGAATGGGTTAAACTTATGCTTGGTTGCATTTGGTTTTCGCATAATGCTTTGATTTGCATGTGTTGCAAATAGGATAAGCTAATGCGTTGGCTTTTGCGTGAAGTTCACTTTTGCATGTGTTGCATTAGTTGAAGCTTCATGTTTTGGTTTCATAAAACAATCTTTCTAAAACTTGTGTTTGCTTGGAGCTAAGTTTTGCATGTGTTGCAAAGGAGAGAGCTCAAGCTTGGTTTTAGTGTTTATGGTTGTGTATGTGCTAGAGGCTTGCATGTGTTGCGTAGTAAAGAGCTTATCGTGTGATTTGGTTTTAGTTGAAGTTTGGTTTTGGTGTTGCAAGGAACTAGAGAATTGCATGTGTTGCAATTAGAGAGTTCATGCACTCTGATTTGACATTTATGGAGTTGCTTGGAGCTAGACTTTTGCATGTGTTGCAAAGAGTAGTGCTCAAGCATGAAATTGGTTTAATGTGTTTTTGCAAGTTCGTTGTGCGAATAAACTGAGGTTTATGAGTCCAAAATTCCGAGAGCATGTGAGTAGGGCTTGCAACGGGTGTTGGCAAGTTGACTGGGTCTCGTGTTGACCTTCACATGGCTAGGGGGATTAATCTCATAAACTCGAGTTTGATTTGCTTAATACGTTTTGCAAATAGTCTTTGAGTTGATTGCGAAATGTGTTTTTGCAATTTGGTTAAAATTCTTTGAGCATGAGCTAAGTTGGTGCAATTGTGTTTTGCACGTGTGTATGATCATGTGTTGATCATCCTTGTGGCTCAAAGAATAAGTTTGGTTTTTGGAGAAATGATTTTCGAGTTAAATCTGGTTTTTTCTCTGGTAGGCACTACTGCGAGGGTATGGGCGTAGTAATCATAAATCTTGATACTACCGCCTTGGGTTAATGATAGCTTTATTCCATGTCGATATTTTCCGATGTCTGAGGCCTTCACTACTGCCGTGTGGGAAGCGGTAGTCTGTAAATCTTGATACTCTAGGCTCTTAGAGGCGATAATACTGGCTGTCTCTTGTAACGGCTAGTTTTGTAGCCGTTGCTCTGATGAAGCGGTACTACTGCCTTAGAGGGCTGTAGTATCTTAGGGTTTATCTTTTTTTAGCCAAATTTGCCCCCAACGGCTAGTTTTGGCATCGAGGCTATAAAAGGAGGCCTTGGGGGTGTTGGGGTAGTGTTGTTCTTTGTGTGGGAGGTGTGTGCATGTGTTTCTCTCCTCCTTTGCTTCTTGAGCTTAAGAGTGAGACTAATTGTATGTGTTGCAATTAGGAAGTGATTTGAGAGCCTCTTGTACATGTGTTGCACTTGAGTGAGGCCTTGTGCATGTGTTGCACTTGGTGATCACCGGGAGCGCATCCGTTGTGCTCGGTGAAGTTCAAGTGAAGGAGCGCTTGTTACTCTTGGAGGTTGCCGACTCCTAGGCAGCGTAAGCGTCGTCTTGTGGAGCTCTCAAGGTTGTGAGAAGCCCGGCGAAGTTTGTGAAGGTTCGGGTTGAGCCTCGCATAGCGTGAAAAACCACGACTAGTGGAAAGAGGCGGGTGCTCGAGCGGGAGCCGGTCCAAGTGGTTGGGCTTGCCTCAACGTGGACTAGGGGAGACCGGCAAGTCTCCGAACACCACGAAAAAATATCGGTTGTCTCTTTTACCTTCAAGCATTTACTTTATTGTATATTGATCAATTGCTTGATTGTAATTAGAATTGCTTAGTATTAATTATTTGTTCAATATAGCAATTCTTGTGTAGAGACATAAGTTAATTAGTGCACTAGTGAGCCTAGTTGGATTTAGGCTTTAATTGTCAAAACCTAGTTTGTCGCTTCCGCATATATCTTTGATTAGGTTTTGACATAGGGGTTGATTAGAGCGATTGTTTAGTGAGCGATCGAATTTTATAAAACGCCTATTCACCCCCCTCTAGGCGCATCCTCGACCCTACACGTGGTCAATGAAGAAAAGGACCAAGGTGCCTTGGACGCCATATCCCAGTCGATGCCAAACTTTGTGATGATGGCGATCATAGAGAAGAAGATGATGAAAGAGGCATGGGACACCATCAGGGAAATGCGTGTCAGTGAAGACCTGTCAAGAAGGCGTGGGTGCAAATATTGAAGAGGCAGTTCAATTGATTGTTCATGGAGGAAAATTAATCCATCAACGAGTACTTGCTGAAGCTCACGGCATTGGTGGAGAGATTTGGTCGCTTGGCACTAAGATTGCCAATTATGTTGTTGTCGAGAAGCTTTTTATTTCAGCTCCAGACAAGTTTTGCAAATTGTGGGAACAATTGAGAAGTGGAGTGATATCTCTTCCATGTCCATGTTAGAAGCTGTTGGACGCCTGAGAGCATTCGATGAAAGCTTGAAAGGTAGAGCCAGCACAAGGAGGAGAAAGTGCGGTTGATGCTCTCACATGCACACATGGAAGCCCTAATCCTTAAAGAAAAGAGTGAGGAGGATGGTTCCAGTCTTGGCACAAGGAGAGGAGGCAGATGCAGCGATGGCTGCGGCCGTGGGTGTGGCCATGCTGGTGGTTGTGGCCATAGCGGTGGACGTGGCAAGGATGGCAGAGAAAAGAAGCATCACAAGTTCGATAAATCAATGGTTAAGTGCTTCAATTGCAGCAAGATGGGACATTTTGTGTCAGAGTGCCGAAAGCCTAGAAGAGAATGTGCAAACCTTGTCCAGAAACAAGAAGACGATGAACCTGCACTCCTTGTGGCTGAGGTGTGTGAGCTGGTTCAGATCGTTTAGGAGGAAGAAAATGAAATCATGCTCAATGAAGAGGCTGTGATGACTAAGCTTTCTAGAGATCAATATGTTTATTGGTACTTAGATACTAGAGCTAGCAATCGTATGGCAGGTTATGCCGAGAAGTTTGCTGAGATTAGGGGTGGGCATTTGGTTTTTTCTGTTCAGTTTTTTTGGTTTTAAAATAATTCGGTTTTTGAAAACTGGAAACCGAATTTTTTGGATAAAAATAAAAAACCAAACCGAATTAACCAAAATATTTCAGTTTGGTTATTTCGGTTTTTCGGTTAACCGAAATATGAATAACACTAGATAAATTAGATTTAATCATTCTCATATTGCAACACAAAATATGGATAAACTCACACAATATTCATATGTAATTACAATATAAGCATAATAAAACATATGAATATACTAAACATATGCATAAATGTATTATTACATATGAATTGTTTAGTGGTTTTAAGAAGAATACTATAAAAATAGTATTGTACATGGGTTATTTGGTTATTTCGGCTTTTGAATGCGAAAAACCGAACCAAACACCGAAAACCGAATTATGCCAAAACAAAAACCGAACCAAAAACCGAAATAACCGAAATAATCGGTTAATTCGGTTCGGTTCGGTAATTCGATTTCGGTTTAAAAATGCCCACCCCTAGCTGAGATGGACAAGATTGTTAGTAGCAAAGTTAAGTTCAGTGATGGCTTTGCTGGTAGCATCTATGGGCGTGGATCCGTTTTGATGGAGTGCCAAACTGGAGAGCAATGTTTGTTGACTGATGTATATTATATTCCACAATTGAAGAACAATATTATTAGTTTAGGGCAGCTGGATGAGAATGGCTGCAAGGTTGTTGTTGAGGATGGTTTCTTGAAGCTTCTGGACAGGTAGTAGAACTTGCTAGCAAAAGTGAAGCAAACCAAAAATTGAATGTGTGTTGAACATACAACTTGCTAGACCTGCGTGTTTGTTGGCGAACCACAAGGAGGAATCATGGCTATGGCATTCTAGGTTCAATCATACCAACTTTCAAGCACTAAAGAAGCTAGCGCAAGATGGTATGATGGAAGGAATGCCATTGATAGAGCATGTTGAAAAGGTATGTGATGGGTGCATGTTGGGAAAATAGCAAAGGCATCCTTTTCCATCGAAAGCAGTGTACCTAGCAGATAAGCCACTAGAGCTAGTGCATGGTGACTTGTGTGGAACCATCACGCCGGAAACTCATGGCGGTAATAAGTATTTTCTGGTGCTTGTTGATAATTTCTCATAGTATATGTAGATTGTGCTGCTTAGAAGCAAGGATGAGGCAATTGACGTGTTCAGGAAAGTGAAGATGGTAGCCGAGGCAGAGTCAGGACATAATGTGAAGGCTCCCCGAACTGATCGTGGTGGTGAATTCAATTCAAATGAGTTTAGCCACTGCTATGATGAGATTGGGATCAAGCACTTTCTCATGGCACCATATTCACCATAACAAAATTGTGTTATCGAGAGAAGAAATCAGACTGTGGTTGGCATGGCTCGATGTCTATTAAAGAGTATGGATATGCCTGGAAGGTTTTGGAGAGAGGCTATTACAACAGCTGTGTACTTGCTTAATCAAGCCCCAATGAAGAGCGTGATGGCAATGACACCGTATGAAGTCTGGCACAAGAAGAAACCAAAGGTGTGACATCTATGCACATTCGGATGCTTGGCTTATGTGAAGAAAGTTGACACAAGCCTCACAAAATTGGCAGATCAAAGCACTATGATGGTGTTTATTGGTTATGAACCAGCCTCCAAGGCGTATCGTATGTATGATCCAATGACCAAGAAACTACATATAACAAGGGATGCAATGTTCAATGAGGGAAAGGAGTGTAACTGGAGTCTAGACCTAGGACAGGAGGAAGTGATGCCTAGTGAGATATTCACACTCGAGCATGTTACTGATCATGATGCATGTCATGGTGAACTAGGTTCAGGAGAGCCTCATCAGCCATGTCAGGCTGATCTTGGCACACCACCCTCGACATCGTGCACACCGGCAACATTCACATTGAGCTCTAGCGAGGGGCCTCAGCGTGAGAGAGACTTGAAATAAATTTATGATGTCACATCAGGAGCAGAGTACGAGTATTCAGAGCAAAGTGCGAGTATTTAGGTTTGTGCTTGCTTGGAGTGGAAGTACCAACAAACTTTGAAGAAGTTAATAAGGAAGAAAGCTGGAGGCATGCAATGCTTGAAGAAATGAATTCCATCCAATGCAATGGTACCTGGGAGATTACTCTATTACCACCTGGACATAAACCGATTGGATTAAAGTGGGTATACAAGCTTAAGAAGGATTCCAACAGGAAAATTGTGAAGCACAAAGCAAGACTTGTAGCACAAGGCTATGTTCAATGGCACGAGATAGATTTTGAGTAAGTTTTCGCTCCTGTAGTTTAGCTAGAAAATAGTGAGGCTCATTGCTGTGGCTGCACATGAGGGATGTTAAATGCATCATATGGATGTTAAATTTGTGTTCCTCAATAGTGAACTTGTCGAGGAGGTGTACGTATCACAGTTGCCCGGTTTTATCGCTAAGGGAGAAGAGAACAAGGTCCTGAAGTTGCACATGGCATTGTATGGGCTGAGACAAGCTCCTAGGGCATGGAACTCAAAACTGGATAGAACTCTAATTGCACTGGGTTTTATGAAGTGTCCAGTTGAACATGCAGTGTACAAGGAGAAGCAAGAAAATTCCAATCTGTTGGTTGGTGTGTATGTTGATGATCTACTCATCACAGGAGAAAGTACTCAAGAGATTGGAAAATTCAAGAAGGAAATGAAGTCAATGCTCAGTATGAGTGGTCTTGGTCTGCTCAACTACTTCCTTGGGATTGAAGTCAAGCAAACATCACAAGGTATATCGTTGTGTCAGTCAGCTTATGCATCTAGAATCTTGGACAAGTGTGGTATGAGAATTGCAACCCGAGCCAAATTCCCATGGAGGCTAGACTGAAATTGAGTAAGGTGAGTACTAATCCAATCATTGATGCTACACTGTACCGGAGCATTGTTGGGAGTTTGAGGTATTTGGTGTATACCCAGTTGAACATATGTTATGCTATTGGGATTGCTAGTCACTATATGGAAAAGCCCACCATAGAACATGTGGTAGCAGTAAAACATATTTTGAGATTGTGAGAGGAACATTGGAGCATGGTTGTTATTACAAAAGGAATGGAGGAAGCTTGATGTAGCTGTGTGGATTTTATGATAGTGATACGACAGGTGATGTGGATGACACAGGAAGAGTACCACAAGTGTGATTTTCTATTTGGGTTCATGTCCAATTAGTTGGATCTCATAGAAACATAAAAGTAGTTGCTTTATCTTCATATGAGGCTGAATACATTGTTGCTACTTCGGCAACGTGTCAAGGAGTGTGGTTGGCAAGATTGTTAGCTAATCTACTTGACAAGGATATGAGCTTGGTGATGCTAAAGATCGACAATCAATCTACAATTTCTCTGTGCAAGAGCTTAGTATTTCATGAGAGAACTAAACACATAGTCACTCGTTTTCACTTTGTGCGTGGATGTGTTGAAGCTGGGAAAATTGTAGTGGAGCATGTGAGAACTGAGGACTAGCTCGCTGATTTCCTAACTACGTTATTAGGGAGAGTGAGGTTCTTGGAGATGAGGGAGCGAATTGGCATGCTAACTATGAATAAGCAGCAATCAGCTTAAGAGAGAGTATGTAAGTTTTTAATCTAGTTGCATTAAGTGTGTGGAGATAAGTCAGTTTGTTAGGTTGATCTTGCCGGACAAGAAACAATAGCATATTGTTACAAACTCTGTTTGGCTTTGATACGTTTTGTTTTGATTTGGTAATTGTGATAACTATTCATAGTTATATGTAATCTATAGCTTATATAAGAGAAGGAGAAGACATTAAAGCTGTGCGGGTTGGGTAATACCAAACTATTTTTTGGATTTTGCCTCTAGTCTACTCGAGAATAGAGTTCTTCTGTTTTTTGTTCTTCCACGTTGCAGAGCTTCAGAAGTTCAGACTTCAGAGTTTTCGTTTGTGTGTTCTCATTTTTTTATAGGATAAAACTTGAGAGTTCTAACACAGGGGCTTTGGATCTGGAAGCTCCTCCATCAATTTCCTCCACCATGTTCATCCTAAGATTGGTGAAATACTTGTTCTCCATCAGCAATCTCCAAGGTAGACTTCTTTTGCTGCGATTCTACATCGCCAACGAGGTTCATCCCCGACCACAGTGTTCTTCAACCTCCAAAATAATGGGGGCCCCAAGGACTCAGGTGGTTGCCAGGCGGGACCGTCGAGGAGGTCTACGCTACCCATAGTTCCTGATCCAAAGCAAGGAGCTGATGCCCTCTTCACAAGCCTTGGTGGTTGCAAGGCGGATGAATATGATCGCCAACGCCTCTCACCATATATGGGCCACATGGCGTTAAGCACCACAAGGCGGTCTCAACATCATTGTCATCTTCTCCAACGAGGTGCTCACCTGTAGAGGGATCAACGTATGTCATTGTAATTTTCTTTTTCTCTCAGGTGTCCTTTCTGCGAAATGGTGGAAGATATACTCAACCTTTGAATTTTCCATGCATGCTTGATCCAGAGTTTTAGTCCTGTTAAGGCCTTTCTGCCTAGAAAAAAGTGGTACGAGGAGACGTAGATAGATATGTACACACGCCAGTTGCGTGACACGGCCATCAAGTATGACACGACACGGATGTCTTTGGGTCGAATCGGTACGGTACGAATGATGAGCCATGCCGAGCTTGAAAATTCAGTATGATGGATGGCACAGCATGACTAAATGGGCTGTGCCTGGGTCGGGCTAGCACAAAAGCGGCCCTTTCATAAGAAACATCCTATCTATAGCCCAGTCTATAATCAACTATCTTACCTCAGTAATCCAGCTTATAATCAAATATTGCCTCTTCAGCACAAAAGCAACCCTTTCATAAGAAAAATCCTATCTACAGCCCAGTCTATCATCAACTATCTTACCTCAGTAATCCAGCTTATAATCAAATATTGCCTCTTCCCTTTGCCTCCTCCCATGACCCATCCGACACAGTTGTCATCTCCATATACCTCTGTCATTTCCTCTCGCCCTCCTCCACACCCCTGTGTCCTCCCCGCACTGCCATCTCTTCCCGCTGCCCCATTCCATCCCCTCCTCACTGTCCCCGTCACCTTGGTGCTAAATCTAGCGGTTTTCGGCCATGCCACTGTCGGATATGGTCATGTTGCACTGCAACACCAGCTTCGTCGACCGTTCCGAGGAAGAAGACAGCTGCGACCAGGGAGGAAGAAGATTGCGACGGATCTCAACGATCCTCACCGCCTCGACGTCAGATCTAGCAGTCATTTTCCACAATGAATAAATAAATTTTAGTTATTTTTTTCCAAATAATTGTGTGTATCGGATCCTCGTAGGTGGTTGACACTCGCTCCTCGTTCTTAGTGTTGTCCACGGTAACAAACTGACGACAGTGATATTCACAACTCCATATGTTCAACGGGACAAAACCTGAGTTAGTACGGCATAACTGATGCACAATGTGCATTGGGCTGTGTCTAGGCCTCGCCAGAGACGAGTCGGACCAACATGATATGGCACGTCGAGGTGATCATTCCGTGAAAGCACATCACGACGTGATCCAAGGCCTATTAAACACGGCTCAACTCCCACATCTAAGTATAACAACACTTAGTAATCTACTGCTACTAGTTCTTTCTTCCTCTTCGTTATATTTTCACAGAGAACGGAGGATAGATCCGATCCAGCTTCGTGATTGGCTAAGTCCTAAGGTGCCATGCCCAGCATGCCAGTAGACATCCCATCGGTCAAGTGATGGATTCGACAAAATAGATGGAGTACACCGTGCTTTGTTTTTTCTGGGGTCAACTCATCATTTGGATATCGAAAGCTAGATGAGCCTGTAGCTAGACCTGTAAATTGGGCTGGGCTCAAATGGGCTAGCCCGAGCACGACACGAAATTGACGGCCCAAAGTACGACACGGTCCAAAGCATTATGGGCCAGGCCAGCACGGCCCAAATGCCGGGCTGGGCTGGGCCTTGAATCGCAACACGGTGGGCCACCAGGCACGGCCCGATTGATTGTGCCGTGCTTGGGCCGGCACGGCCCGATGACGGCCCAACTAATTGGATATCCCTAATAATACACTGCCGCTACTAATTATTGGCACAGCTGGCGCCACACTAGATAGTGATTAATTACTGGCTAAAAGTAGTTGGCTAATTAGCTTATGACTAGATAGTGATGGGACAGAGAGAGAGAGAGGGGCAAGTGCGACTGCTTCAATCGATCTGGAGTAGGTCTGGGTTGTGCTTGGGCCGGCACGACCCGATGATGGCTCGACGAACTTTAGTGCTGGGTCGGGCCAGGAAAAAACCATTTTAGGCCGGCCCGACCCGGCCCGATGATGCGACCGTGCCGTGCTAGGCCGTCTTGAAGCAGCCCGAAGCACGATGGGCTTGGGTTGTGCCGGCACGGCACGGCCCAATTTACAGGTCTACCTGTAGCCCTGTATGAACCACACCTGTTCGATCACTGAGTGAAACCATTGCACAACATTTGGCAATCTCAAGCGTAGGGAGACATGATGCCGATTGAAAGGTGTAGTAGTAGTTGTTACGAAGAACTAGCAATACTTATTATATAATTCTAATATTTATATATGATTAATCTGTATAATTATATCTAGTTTAATTAAAATAAGTGGTGAAGACCATTCTCTTTTTCTTTCTATTGATGCAAGAGTTTCTATAATTTTCTTAGAGTTATTGTGGGATTTTATTGCCTTTAAAATGAAGAAGGTGATATAAGGGTGTGTTTGGTAGAACTCCAGCGGAGCTAGGTATTTCTAATTCCACCAGATCCGTGGAGCTGGAGCTGTGAGTACATTAAGGGGGTGTTTGGGACAACTCCAGCTCCACTAAAATCTGTGGAGTTGGTGGAGCAGGGTATTTCTAGCTCCAGAAATTTGTAGAGTTAGAGCTGTGGGTACATTAAAATTGTTTAGGTAGATCATCTTGTTTACATTTTAGGCTAAAAATATAAAATTAATTCACTTTATTTTAACTTTTAAGTTTCAGATCTGAATTGGAGTTGGGATTTGGAGTTCTCCCAAAAAGGGCCTAAGAGTATTTAGATGAATCATCTTGTTTACATTTTAGATCAAAAATATAAACTTAACTCATTTTATTTTAGCCTATAAGCTAGTTTCAGATCTTAGGTGAACCTGAGATCTGAAACTCTACCAAACAGGCTCTAAATATCATCTGTTATTTTTTATTTATATAGATATTGCATCTACAGCTACGTGTACTCTTTCCGTGTGTCCGCGTGCTGCCTATGATCCTCGCGTGGTTCCGTTCAGCGACTTCAGGCCGATATATAAGAGGAGAGCAACCCAAATCTGCGGATAATAGATAGATGGCGGCAGCTTAGCATCTTCATATCCCTGGTCATTAGTTCTCGAGTGATCTCCACTAATTAAAAGAGCGAATCTGCCTCACGAATTACTCAGAAACAGAATTACAATCTCGACTTAATTCGTGGGCAATCAGCTGCTCAATTAACACGCGGGAGCATGCTCCCTCCACACAGCTAGCCCACCGATTAGAGCGTATGGCAAATTGTGCGAGTTCGTGTGTTACCATGTTTCGCTCTCTTCTCGCGTTTCTAAAACTTACAGCAAGAATACTATCGTGCTTTCCACGAAGAATGAACAGCACATTGGATCCATCATCATGTAAATAGAGGCTTTTGACCCCTCAATTTTTATGTGTCTATTAGAACTTGGCTTAAAGACTTTAATAAAGCTGGTGTGCTCAAAAAACAGAGTAAAATACGTAAATCCTATGTATCATGGTATAAGCTGCAGAGAAACCACCACACCGGGGGGTCATTTGTAATTTACTAAAGAGAAATTCCCATATGTCTGGTTGTGGATGGTCTTCTCTTTGTGTACAGGTGTGCGTGGACAGCTACAGTTATTGATGTTCGTTGCCACTAGAGCAACAATGAGCGCTGACCAAACATTGGTAACTCTAACAAAAATTAGTTGTTTTTTGGTTTGCTAGTAAAATTTGGTAACGCTCACAAAAACTTGGTAACACCAATGAAATCTAATGTTGTGCCTGGGCAATCTGAGAGCAAAAAATCACTCACAAAAAATTTGGTAACGCTAAAATTTGACTTGGCTACAATAAAAAAAAACATTTTCTTCACGAATACATAGCTTTTACGTTTAGCAATGCCTTACTCATTTGGGCCATCGACCAAACAGCCACCAAGTTTGCCAAAAAAGACACCAAGCCACACTAGTGATTTAGGATCTATTTGTTTTAGCTTTAGATTATCTAAAAGCTGATTCTGGATTAAGGTTGTAGAGAAACTGACTCTGTAAAAGCTGGAATCTAAAAGTACATCATTATAGATTTTAGTATATATGAGTGGACTTGATTATGAGAATCAGATTCTAAAATCAGACTGTTTGTTTTTTATTTTACTTTTAAAACCAAAATTCAGAATCAAAAGCTAAACCAAACCGGCCCTTAACTCGGTATGGCCGAGTGTGTGATGAAGTGACGTTCTGGGCTTTCCGTCTGGTTGATAAATCACACAATTTGTTCGAGAAGTTCAATCCACTCAGTAGAAAAAGCCCAAGTTTGAAAATTCCAGCCCTAATAATCATTTCATTTAGATAAGGCGGCGCCAAAAATGAGACGGGCTCACCACTAATGCCATCTTGAGTGGGCCTAGAAGCCCACGCCACAACCGACGCACCGAAGAGAACAAACAACAAAGTAAAGGTCGCGGCCAGCAGCACCACTTGTATAGACCCAGTCCATAGACCACCGTGACACATGACAACACCACCAAGCCAGTAATCGCCGCGCCTCGAGGCTCCGGTCCCCGCCGCACCCCCATGCACCGGGTCCACGCAGACCCCTCGCCGGGCGGCGAAAGATCTGAGCCGCGACGGGCTCGTGCGCCGGCGAGCTCTCGCCCACCCGACCTATAAATACCCGCCCCCAGCTCCTCGCTTCGCGTCTCAGAGAGCTGCCCCCGAGCCGCGCGATGACGTGGCGCCCCTCCATACCACCTCCACCTCGCTAAGCGCCCCCCCAACACCACCGCGCTCCGACCAACCCCCTTCTAGAAGCTTCCGAACCCTAGAGGAGGAGGAGGAGGAGCGTGGAGGCCGAGCGGCCGAGGAGGAGCTTCGGGATGGCGAAGGCGAGGAAGCAGAAGGGCGACGAGCAGAAGCCCGACGGCGGCGGAAGCGGAGGCGCCACCGTGCTTCACCAGAAGCTGTGCCTCTCCATCGACATGGAGAACCGGCTGATCTACGGGTGAGCCGCGCCACCGCTTAATGTCCCCGAATTGCTTCGATCTCCTCGTGCCCGGGTCCTACTGCGTGCGATTTTAGCTACCTTTTGGGGATGCTTAGTGGGGATGATGGTTCGAGGCGCGAGAGTTAGGGTTTGGAGCTGGCAGTTGGGTAGTACATTGGTGCTACGAGCGTTTAGGTTTGTGTTTGTGTTTTGGAGTTTGAATTGTTTGGTGGATTTGTACAATAATTGCTGGAAAAAAAATTTAACTGTGGTCTTGTCTGATTTGTGTATGGATGGGGACTAATTGAGTTATGAGTACACTTATTTTGGTAGTGCAATGTGATTGCTTAACAGTGTTTGGTGAGGATTTATTGTTTTTAGAAGAGGTGGATTGCTCAATTCGTGCGTGTGTGTTTCTCTGGTTGTGTAACTCTGTGGGTTACCTATGCAAAACCAGTGTATCTTTTGCAAAATAACAAGTACTGGCTATAGCCAATAGCCAAAATAGCCACCTGAGTTGCTTGAACTGTTGGGCCTACTTAGCAATTCATTTCCTTTCTCATAGCTTACTGGATTCATGGAAGAGAAGACACATATTAGTTAAGGCCCATTGGAAGGGATGCAGGAATTTTGCAGGGAACATTTTAATTCCCACGGAATTTCTATTAAATTCTTGCATCCCAAACGGGGCCTTAAATGGAGTGGAACATTGCTGAAATAACCAATTTATCCTTTATAAATTGTATAGGTACCAGCTGTCTCCACTGCCCATGTGCAAAATCTCGAGCTAGTTATGTAGTTAACAGTTAAATTTCTCACTGTTGGGGTCAGTCTGAGTGAATGCATGTAGTGGACTAGTGGCTTGCTGTATTAAGAGAGAATTAAATGATAGAACCTACAGGAAATACTGGAAGCAAGTTTTGGTAAAAAGTAGGAGCTACGTTGTAGTTCCTTATGTACATGTGAAGTCCGCATTTCTGTGAAAACTGCAGTTTCTTAATTGGTAGCACTTGGTTTTGGTAAGCATTAAATGTTCTTTGATGATTCAGTATTTTCTGGAGGAGATTTAAGTTTTCCATGTGAAATTAGTTCACTTCATTTGGACAATCTAAATAGAGGGAATGGATTGTCTCAAAGTTACAGGAAATACTTGAAAATCTAATTTAGTTAAATTGGGGAATTAGAAAGACATACAAGTTTGGGTCTATGTTCTTTGGCAGCAAAAATGCACATTCCTCTTAGTGGCTCATTAAAATAATAATAGCAAATGTTGGGTTAGTAAATGAGGTGTCCGAAATGGTTGAATTCAATCTCTTGTTTCTCATTTGAGTGAATTGGCCCAAAATGTTTGGAGAAACTGGAGAAATTGTGGCTTTTATGCACACAGAAAGTGCACTGCTACCTCTATAGCTACCAGAGTTGTTTCAGCTGTCTGTTAGGATTGCTCAACATGATTTATCACATCAGTTGATCTCTCTGCTGGGGCATGCATGTAACTAAGGTTCCAGGTCTGCTGCAGATGGATTGATTCTCAGATTATTGGATGCCAGATTGTACATTTGAACATAATCCATGTTTTGACTTTTGAACGTATGCTCATTGGATAATTGGGTGAATGAAGCCCAACTGAACACTCTGACATGGAATTTTGTAGTACATTAAGTCATTAACATCATGTTCTTCAGGTGAATTGCATTCAAGTTATGAATAGCACATAAAAAATTGTAATAGCACGCATATTACCTACATTTTGTTTAATGGTATAGTTGGTTTTCGTTGTGTTACTCATAGTTATCCAAATATGTGCATATTGTTATAGCCATAGAGGACCAAGTCAGTAATTTAGTTAAATTATTTGTGTTCAAGACTCAGTCTGTATGAACATTGTTTTCCCATCGATTGATGAAAAAAAAAATGCAGAAGGGGACCGCCTTTCTAGTACTAAGCTCTTAAATTTTATAGTATATCTGTATATGACATCAATAATGACATGCTGCAATGGTGTGGATATGGGAAAGACACCAAATCTACATTTGTTCTGAACTTGTCTAAGGGCCATTGGTTCAATAGGCAGAAGAAGTTTATTACTATTAATCACCTTCCAGAGATTAGCATAAATCTGCAAGCTGCAACTTTGTAAATATGTCATGTCAGGCATCTCACATCTGCTTTACTTGGCTTACTTTGCTGGCAACATGTCCTATGCATTCACCCTTCGGTTTGAGCACCAAATTATCATAAAAATTTTTGAAAAAATTTAATGATGTAGTGTTCTGTCACCCTTTGAAATTTCAACTTCAAATTCAAAATGTGTCAGAAGAAAAGAAAAGACAAGTTGTATCACCCTTTAATGATGAAGCATTTGTTGTTTTCTTTTTTCCTTTTCCTTTTGGTTTATCATTTGTCAGATTTTTCTCTTTTTTTAATTCTTAACATAGAATGAATTTGAACTTGAAATTCTATATATAGGTAGAGTAAATTGAGAAGTATATCATTTATTTTTTTTGAAAATTTCCATGATGATTTGGTGTCCAAACCAAAGGGTGAGTGCATGGGTACTGAATGCACCACAAAGGGTGAGTGCATATTATATGCTGCCTACTTTGCTACCTTTATCTAT
The DNA here is from genome assembly GCA_036346375.1 of Guadua angustifolia. NCBI lineage: Eukaryota > Viridiplantae > Streptophyta > Magnoliopsida > Poales > Poaceae > Guadua > Guadua angustifolia. Next base: position 26,318,434 of record CM070517.1, read on the forward strand.
AGTAGCTCATTATGCAAATGTGGATGCACATGGGCTCACTTTTTACTACAGATTATTGGGCAGAGTAGTTATTGTATACATTGCATTTCGTCTGTTGTAGATGTATATGGCATTGCAACAATGACATCTTTCTTTTCCCCCAGAGTAATGCATACTAATTTCTTAGACTCGTAGCTGGGTCGTGCATCAGTCATGTGCAGGCATCCAATACTGGCAAAATACCAAAAGAAACTCACTTTGTGCATTATTATCTTTAAATAGTTGTTTCTTGATGTTGTTGGTTTTCGAGTAAGTATGATACAGATTATCTCTTATATTGTTTTTGGTGGAGTAGTCTCAATTTAGCAGTTGTCGCATAAAAAAGTTTATTAGGTAGTACAATGATATCTGTAGTATAAAATGCCTTTGATGCTGTGGGAACTTGCTGAACTTTTTTGTTTTGGTTCATTCATTAAGGTACACCGAGATAAAAGTTCTTGCTGAGAATGATACCTTCTCTCTACATGCTGACAATATGACGATTAGGAACATATTGGTGGATGGTGAAACTGCTGAGTTTGAGTATTCTCCTCATTGGAAAAATGTTGTTGATCAACAGAGTTGGTCGTTGGTATCATGTTCGAAGACTGCTGCTGATGCTGCATTCTCAACTTACATTTCTTCTCTAACTAGTGAAGCTGTACCTAATCTCATCATTACATCTGAGAGATCAGTCAAGTCAATCACTGAGAACCAGGGTGAAGAAAATGGTGAAAAACATGAAGAAAATGGTGAAAACCGTGGAGAAAATGGTGGAAAACGTGAAGAAAATGGTGGAAAGCCTCTTCAAATTTATCATGACCAAGCTGTTAATGGCTGCAATGGTTGTTCAGAAGAAACGAAAAAGGAAGATGAAAAGGAGGAGAACGAAAAGGAAGAGGAAAGGGGGAAGGAGAACGAAAAGGAAGAGGAAAGGGAGAAGGAGAAAAAAAAGGAAGAGGAAAAGGAGGACAAGGAAAAGGAAGTGGAGAAGGAAAAGGAAGAGGGAAATGAAAATGAAAAGGACATGGAAAATGAAACAGAAATGGAAATTGACAATGAAAAGGTAAATAAAGGTTTTGTTAGTGCATGTTAGATATCTATTTTTTACATCCTTAGATTACATGTCTGTAGACATGATGTCTATTGTAAATTATTGTAGGTGAGGAATACAAAGCTGGTTCGCATAGATTATATTTTGGAGAAGGCTGAAACTGGTGTTCATTTCGTTGGCAATGTCCTGCATAGTAGTAATCAAATAAGGCGTGCACACTGCTGGTTTCCTTGCATTGATAGTGCCGCACAGCGCTGTCCGTAAGTGAATTTCTTTTTTCTGCCTATCTTGCTATTCTACTTGCTGTTGGATGTTAATAACTCTCTTTATATCATACTATTCTCAGATTTGATCTAGAGTTTACAGTAAGCACGAATCTAGTTGCTGTCAGCAATGGTGACTTGCTTTACCAGGTATGCATTTAATCTAGATTGGCAATGAGGCCATAGGGACGTACTCAATTAAAACCCTCCTAATTGAAAGTGGATGCCTTTTTATATTAATAATGACAAGGAAGTTTTCACATGCACTTTGTATTGTAGGACACTAGATGTTTTTTGAAAACTTACATGATCTCTTGCTGTACTGTTTCTGGAACGACCTGATGAGGGGTATTGTAATGTTTGACTGCATAAATGATTCTTTTCTGATGTTGGAAGGCCTTTCTGCTTGCACATTCTGCTGATGCTGTCACATGCAGGTCTTAAGCAAGGAAGATCCTCCAAGAAAAACTTATGTGTATAAATTGAACACTCCAGTTAGTGCACAGTGGATATCTTTGGTTGTTGGCCCATTTGAAATTCTTCCTGACCGAAATGATATAAGTGTGTCACACATGTGCTTATCTCCGACTTTGTCCAAGCTTGAGAACACCGTCTCATTTTTCCACAATGCCTACAGGTGCTAACGAAAACATAATTTAGTCAATGTTTACTAGTATCTGGAGAAGCTGCTGGTTTGTCATTTATTACTAAAATTTCTGCTTTCTTGATTGTTGTTTTGCAGCTGTTACGAAGATTATCTTGCAGCGCCATTTCCCTTTGGTTTATACAAGCAGATTTTTCTTCCACCTGAAATGATAGTATCGCCAACAAACTTAGGTGCCTCCACATGCATCTTTAGTTCAGATATCTTACATGATGAGAAGGTTATAGATCAGGTTTGTGAGTGTGTTTTCTCTGACTTTTCTCCCGTCTCAAATCTGTCAATAATGTGAGACCTTTTTCTCTTTCACAATATCTAACTTGTATATGCTGGGTATTAGAACATACTTTTCAACTGTGATAAATTCTTTTTATGTGTTTCTTTTGGTTACGAGCCTTTCCCCCCATCCCCTCTTGCTCACTAAGACCCTATGACATCTTTAAACAATTCCTTCTGTTATCATTAAAAAGTCATTGTTCTATCGAATTTCCATTTTAATGAGCCTGTCATCTGCATTATATGATATTGCATGCTTGTCAATTTGACCAATTAATTTGCAGATATTTTGAATATGTTTGTGAGGAATTGTATGTGCAATACTTCTCTCCTTTTGTGTGCTATTTTTTTTGGGTATGATTGCCGATGATGATTTAATAAACATGTATGCCAGTGTTGACTGCTCCGTGATTAAGATTCGCTTGAGGCCATTTTGTTTAGCATATTATGCTCTTCTTTTTAGAAACTTTCGATAACAATTTAGCCTGTCTTGTTGAGACATAATAGTCAGTACTGTTGTAACTAACTAGTAAAATGGTTACAGATAATTGACACGAGAATCAAACTAGCATATGCCCTTGCAAGGCAATGGTTTGGTATATACACAAGTGCAGAGGAGCCAAATGATGGTAATTCATCTCTTCCTGCTAATTTATATGTGATATTTATGTAGGTAAAATGATATTTGACAATATAATATTATGTTGGAGCAGAATGGCTATTGGATGGTTTGGCTGGTTTTCTTACTGAACTTTTTATCAAGCGTTATCTTGGGAATAACGAGGCACGCTATAGGCATTTCAAGGTTTGTTATTTTATTTATGAAATACTTGTTATTGAGTTTCTTGTTACCTTTGAATAGTTCGTTATACATGTATGTTGAATGAGATATATCCAATTTGAAGTTTGAACCGGGATTATCTAAATTAATCAAATCATATTTAACATTTTTAATTAAATTAAAATATAAACTTAGTGACCTGAAATTTATTCATACTTGGACTGGGAAATAGTAAGGTCTCATTTTTAAACTTAGTGACCTGAAATTTATTCATACTTGGACTGGGAAATAGTAAGGTCTCATTTTTTCCCCATAAACTTCTCTTAAAGGTGAAACTGTAGTTCAGTAATACTAAAATGCTTCTGTATCTCAGTTCAACATGCTAAAATGTGTTCTGAAATTAATGCCCTCGCATGATGTTATTGTTACCAGAATTATTGATACTGTTTCTTTGCTGTAACACGTATCTTTTAATTTATTTGTAAATGAATGCTTGTTATTCTCATTGATCTTGCTGTTGGAACAGTCTACGATAGAAAATGTGAGGATTTGGATTTTATAGTCCTTGTAGTAGGCATGACTACTAGTACCTGTACTTCAATTATGCATGACGTACCTTTTCTATTGTCTTAGGTACTTCTTTCTAAGCCAAGTACATCTTACAGTATATATTGGAAAATGTAAATGAGATAGTAGAAAAGGCACCTATCTTGTTATGTAGAAGTATGCCATGTTCAAAGAAAACATTCCTAGTTAATTGGCACGCGTACGAGAATGTTTTATGTGATAAAACTATCTGTTATTTCTTCTATTTTTATGTCTGGATGCTAGTTATTAACCTACACGTCTTAGATCATACTATGTCTGATGTTATCGCCTTTGATCGCTTTGTATGCGCATCTATAGCTGAACCAAAGTTGCTTTTCAAACTGACGCATATAAGTACCATTGCACACAGCTGCTGTGTGGATTCAGGTGATTATGTAAATGTTTACTTCCATTTCCACCACTTCCCAACCAAAATTACCTGCAAATGATACACTTGCATGTTGTCTTATATTCGTTCATCTTGATGTCTTGGAGTATCCATACGGAAATAATTCTAACTGCCAAGTGTCATTGTAGCCTTACCTTTTGGGATAAGGTATTTTGTATGATTGGAAGGGAGAAAAATGCTTGACAAGTCTGACGAGGGGATTAAATGTGGATTTCTGTCTTTGCTGCTGAAATTATTTTCCGAAACAATGCATTAATGTCTTGATCTGACTTACAAGATTCTTGATTATCATTATTAATATCTTATTTTGTATTCGTAATAGGCCAATTGCACTCTATGTCAGTTTGATGTTAGTGGTGCAACTGCTTTGAGCTCGCCTGCTGCTTCAAGTGATTTGTATGGAACTCAAACAATTGGTTCATACGGGAAAATTCGTTCATTGAAGGCAGTAAGTTTTGAGCCTTCAAACTATACAACTAGCTTATATGCATTGTTCCCTCACATTTTTCTTTTAAACAGGTGGCTGTTCTTCAAATGTTGGAGAAACAGATGGGACCAGACTCTTTTCGGAAGGTTGCGATATGCATCTTTGATATTTTTCTGTTTATATTTTTGATAAACTGTTGTCATCTTGTCAATATCAATGCTGCTGTTTGCCCCGGCAATTGATGTTGCTTTTGAAAACACCTATGTACCACTTGCCAAGTATTTTATCCATATGATACAGATTAATAGCCAATTTTTCAAATGCTATTAATGAACAGCACTTGCTTAATTGTGGATGCTAATTCTTTCTGCATTTTTTATTTTTTTGTATTGTGGCTGAACATTCTTTTTCTTACCTACCTACTGGTGGTCTTTGTTTACCTATATATTTCTTGATTGACCATTATGTACATGGATAGTTATGCTAATGGGCTGTCATTGTTCCCAATCTCAGATTCTGCAGATGATAGTGGCTCCAACTCGTGCCTCAAGAACACTAAGTACAAAAGAGGTACAGCAATACATGGCTGCTACCTGTTTAGTGTAATTTTCTTTGTTAAGTCCATTGCATCTATCCTGTTGTTTGTCCAGCTTGCATTCATGATCTTGAGTTTGCAACTTATTCCCTTGGCATTTCTGAGTTCATTATGAACATAAAACATTCACAATATTAGAAGTGGTGCATCATATGCTACAAATTTTTGTAATGATGTTTTAGTTACCATGTGCTCCGTTGTGGGCCAAATCTTCTCGTATGTTGAACTAAGCATTATCGCATGCTGATAACTGTACTTTCATTATGTGGTCTCGATGTGATGTTAGTCTGGTCTATGGGCCTCCTTTGTTCAATGCATTACATTTGTCATTACTTTTTTAGTCCCATCTAACACAGCCAGTGTGACATAAACTTAAAAGACATGCATGTGATATGGGTTTAGCAGAAGAACCTCAACTTTGCACACAATTGAATTTATTAGTTTATTTTCATTTATTCAGTTCAGGCACCTTGCAAATAAGGTGGGTAATCTTGAACGCCCATTCCTGAAAGAATTCTTTCTACGGTGGGTTGAATCTTGTGGATGTCCAGTTATGAGGTAAAAGAGCTGCCTTTATTGTTTGGATGTGTCCAGTTCTACAAAATCCCTTTGTTTATTATATCCACATACTTACTTTATATACATTCCCTCTGTTTGCAAGATTGGGAATCTCGTATAGCAAAAGGAGAAATATGGTTGAATTGGCTGTTTCACGGAGTTGCAAAACAAAAGCTGATCATGATTCTGATAGTCGTGTGGATGGTGATATTCGAGAAGGTGTTACTGGATGGCCAGGCATGATGAGCGTACGTGTTCATGAAACCGATGGGGTGTATGATCATCCAATTCTACCAATGGCTGGTGAAGCTTTGCAGGTGGTGGAAATACAATGTCATTCCAAACTAGCAGCAAAGCGCTTTCAGAAATCCAAAAAAGGTTCAAAGCCTGATGGTTCTGATGACAACATAGATGCTTCAACTCAAGAGAACCGCATGAGGTCTATTTCAACTAATCCACTTTTTTTGTTGTGTAATTTAGATGTCATTTATTGTGATTTTTGTCTATTGCAGCATGGATTCACCTTTACTGTGGATCAGAGTAGACCCGGAGATGGAATATCTTGCTGAGATCCATTTTCACCAACCTGTTCAGATGTGGGTGCGTATTGCTATATAGAGCTAACATTTCTTGATAAAAACCAGGAAGTCTTGGTGTCTCCATCTGTTCGAATTTGCCATGTAGAAATATAGATGTCATTGACCACACTACATTTGAATTCAGTGCTGAATAATTTGTGTAAAGAAAAGTAGTGGTTTTTGTTGGTTTAACCACTACAAAAAAATTCATCCCTATTTATCCAGATCTATGATCATTGTGTTAGTACTTAGTTGTGAAGTTCTAGCTACAAGATGGGCAAGTATCTTTTGAAATGATCTAGGTTTTCCTTTTCCTTGCAAGTATCTTTTGTAATGCTCTACGTTTTCCTTTCTGCCTTATTCTTGAAGGCACTACTATATTGACCTGAGCTTGATCCAGTGATGAGACTTGTATCAGATCTGTACAGCATCACTTGCCGCACCCTTGATCTAATACCACATTTCTTCTGGATACCGGAACATGGTTGTCTTTGTCTTCCAGATGTTTCAGGCATATCTACTGATGGTCTTGATTACTTGGTGAACCAAAAACAAATGATAAAATATCTATAATGCAGTTCAAATTATTTTGTTGATATGGGATTATGGGTGACACACTAGAGATAAGCATCCATAAGAATGGTGGAATGTTTGCTTATGCGTTGCGAAACATAAGATCTCTCGATAAGTAAACTACTTTTCACATTTCCTTCATCTCTCGGATTTCTGCATATGATGTATATTGGAATGACTTTCTGTCAGTAGTCTAAACTTTAGGTGGAATAGAAAAATTAATAATTAATCGAACATTATCATGAGATATTGTATTTTTTTTTATTATGTGTAATCTCAATATACTTTTCATTTATTTCCAATTTCGAGTCATTTTGGCAGATCAATCAATTGGAGAAAGACAAAGATGTCGTTTCCCAGTCACAGGCAATAGCTGTCCTGAAGAAATTACCTCAGCTCTCTTTTGTTGTGATTAATGCCCTCAATAATTTCCTGAATGATACAAAGGTATTTCAACAGTGCTTCTTGAGATATTAATTGTACAATGTCACTTTGTAACCGATTGGTAACACCACAGGCTTTTTGGAGAGTTAGAATTGAAGCGGCATATGCGTTAGCTGTAACTGCATCTGAGGTGCACTTCCTTAAGTTTATTTGTTTGCAACTATTTACATTTTAAAGAAGCATTCATATTGTATTGTTGTTGCACATTTTATATATGCATTCCATTCAGAGACATTTGAAGATCAAAAGCTTACATTTTGTTGGTAGCTGACTGTACTTATTGTTTATAATTATGCATTTGCGATGAAAGGGTTGTAAAGTTGTTTTTTCCCCTGAATTTTACTTACGAAGTTCCATGTTGTGAAATGCCTAACAAAGAACTTCTGCATATGTTTTCTCCTCCATTTGAAAGCATTCATGCAACTGCTAATGGATGCATAAGGATAGGATGAAAATCAAAGCATTAGAATAAAGTTGAATCTGAAGTAAGCTATACAAAAAGGCAATTAAAGAATAGCAATGAGAAAGAATATAGAACTAGTGTTTTAAAAAACATGTTCGCTCTTACATTTTCTTGCCTTCTTTTACTGCTTCTGCAAACAACGTAGCTGGGACCTGGGACTGAACATTCAAACTTTTTTTAAATTTTTTACGGGGAGCATTTACACAATTGAGCCAGCGATTGACAATAGTGTTGTATCTATGTGTGTTAGACTACCATCTATAGCATGTCCATGTATGGACAGGCGCCTAATCAGGGCTGCGCCATATCCCCTCTTGCCATACCTGGCTGGCGCATGCACTGCCTTATGATTGTACCAAATTAGGTGATAGTTTTCCTTACCTAGAGATAGCTTACCATGTATGGTACATATTCCTGTCTATATGTATGACCTTCTGTATCAATGGAATGCATCTGAATTCCCTCAATCTTACTTGGTATCAGAGCAAGCCTTCCATGGGCGACGCTCCTCTTCTTCCTCCTGCAACCGGCGCCCTTGCTGGTAATGGCGTCCCTGCTGCAGGCGCCATTGTCCCCAACCCCAATACTGCCTTCAACCCCACCTCCATGCTCTCCACAATCAATGTGAAAACCCACATCCCTTTCTCCCTCCAGCTAGACCCTCCTAACTATTCCCGATGGCGCGAACTTTTCGAGATCCTTGTCGGCAAGTTCGGCGCCAGCCACCACCTTTTCTCCCCAGCCCCGGCAGCCCCCGATGGGACATGGACGACGACGGATTTTGCCGTCAAGTCCCTCCTTTATGCTTCCGTGTCCGAGGAGATCCTTGGCATTGTTCTTCAGCCCGGCGCTTCAGCTCGCAACATTTGGGAAAGTGTGGAAGTGCTCTTCCGCAACAACCGCACTTCTCGCTCTCGCCTTGGAGGTGAGTTTAAGTAATTTGGCGCAGGAAATCTCTCCATCTTGGCTTATTCTCAACGCCTCAAGACCTCACGACTCCCTTGCTTGATGTCGGCCACCCATCCGGGATGATACTCTTGTCCTCGCTCTCCTCCGAGGCTTGGCGAATCCTACCGCCACATCGCCGCCATTGTCAAAACCAGGGAACCTCTTCCTTCCTTCCTGGAGGTTCGGTCCATGCTTCTCCTTGAAGAAGCAGAGACCAAAACCACCAAGACCTCTGGCGCCCCTGTTCTCTTCTCCGGCACCACTGGGCACGCTTCCTCGACCAACAGCCGTTCCTCCTCCAACCAAGGCGGCACAGGTAAACCCAAGGGGAAGCACAAGGGGCGTCCCTATTTCAACTCCGGCGGCCACTTCTCTGCGCCGCAGGCTGCTGCTGGGCGCCCTCCTCTGCCTCCGCTTGCTGGTGCCCGCATGGGATTTAACCCGTGGACCGGCACCTTCCAGATGTGGCCATCTCCCGCTGCTGCTCCTGGGATCCTCGGACCTCGGCCTCAGCAGACCTTCTTCGCGCCCTCTCCGGCTTGTCCAGCGGCCGTCCAACAACCTCCGCTGCCACCTGTGCCTGCTGCTGCTCCTCCCACAGGTTATACATGCTGGGCGCCCTCCTCTGCCTCCGCTTGCTGGTGCCCGCATGGGATTTAACCCGTGGACCAGCACCTTCCAGATGTGGCCATCTCCCGCTGCTGCTCCTGGGATCCTCGGACCTCGGCCTCAGCAGACCTTCTTCGCGCCCTCTCCGGCTTGTCCAGCGGCCGTCCAACAACCTCCTGCTGCCACCTGTGCAATAGCTTATACATGACCTAAGAAACATATCTGAATGATTCAAACTATCTTTCGCTCTGTGTACGGTTCCACAGTCCACTTTCTAGATCAGAATTATTTTCCTACTTTAATAGCTTATGTCTGAATTTATGCATTTGTTTTACACTGCTCAGTAGAAAATATGGGGAAGTTTTTATGTTGTCTCTTTTTTCCAGGAATCTTTGCTTTGATGTAATGCTTTCTACACAGTTGTCTTACTTGAATTTATTTCCCGTCATTTAGGACACAGATTTATCTGGGCTGCTTCATCTGGTTAAGTTCTACAAAAGCCAGCGGTTTGACACAGATATTGGATTACCCAGGTCAAGATCTGCATTCTGCAGTAAACCTTTTTTTTTTAATCATAGACTATCCTGTATCTATATTTGCTTTGTGAGTTCTCAACGTGTAATAAGCATCATTCTGTTTTACTGATAGGCCGAACGACTTCCATGATATTCCAGAATACTTTGTTCTTGAGGTAATGCATTGAGGTAGGAGTTATATTTGTGATTACTGATTACCCATGGCAAGATAATCCATCATATAGCATCATTACCAACATTTTTTATATTGAGGAGTGCTTGTCTTTAGTTTGTTAAATGCACCTTTAGATTTAAAAAATGCAGTTTTTTGGTAATATAGAAGAGGCGGGCTTACAATGACACATGAATTTAACTAAATAGTAAATACATTTTTTTGTTGGGTCATTTAAAAATAGAAAGTGGCTGTTCTTTCAGATTTGGAGCCAACCCCCCGACACACACACTAATAGGATGTTGTCAATAACTGCCCATGTTGTTACTCGTATTATACATTTTTTACCCGCAATGATGTTCCATTGTTATCACTTTCTTTACTAGTTTAGGAGTTAAAGTGTTGCATTCGCTGCAGCTCTGCAGCACGTTACTTTTCATGTGGTAGTGTAGCATGGTGCTATTCCCATGGTGGCAATTTGCTTGGCTGACAAGTTTACTTAGGCTACAAAATACGTATTTCTATCTGCTGGCCCACTTTGCATGGGCTAGGATCCCACCTGGTGCTGGGCCCTGCCCACCCAAACTGGACCTTAGTTGGTTTATTTCCTTGTTAGCTGGGTTATTTCCATCTATCGGAGAGAGGGCTATAATAAATAGGGAGATTGTATCTAGAGTTGAGGCAAGCAAGAATCAAATAAAGAAAAATATCTAGTCTCTCCTTTTATAGTCTTGAATCCCATAGTTATTGTTTGACTTGAAATAAAATCAGTGGTTATATGCGTCACTTAAATAAAACTATATGGGCGAATATACCATCTCTTATCTAACTTCACAATTCATTGGACATAGCAGTTCAAATGTTACCAGCAAATTGCTATTGTGCTTTGTGCATGAGACCCTACATGTTAGACTAGTATTGTGGCAAAAGAGATTGCTTTGTATTGATGCACAGGCGTGTACATATATAGGCTAGCAGTCCAGGGCGCAGCCTGAATAGAAGGAGTCCGGTTAGGATTCCATGCTAAGACTGGAGAGGACTCCTACCAAATAACAGATCAATACTATCTATGAATAGACTTTCTATCTATAAGTAAACTGCCTTAACAGAAAGTCTATACAGATACGGATAGCATAAGAGGATATTCTAACACCCGCAGGATCCCAACTCTAGCCACTGCAGATGTTGAGGCCGGACAGAATTCGAAAAGACCGTGGAGGCAATCCTTTGGTGAAAATGTCAAGAAGCGGGAGGTCGTCGGGACATGGAGAGCCACGACATCGCCGATGGCAACGCTCATGAACAAGTGAAGATCGATCTCAACATGTTTCGTCTTGCCGATCTTTGAGCGGGGTTGGAGGAGATAAATAGCAGCGTTGTCATAATAGACAAGAGTACTCCGAGTCGAGGATCGTGTAACTCCTGCGACAATCGGCGCAACCAACTTGCCTCGGCGACTCAGTTAGCAACGGCCAGACTCGCTTGGCGACTCGAGCAAGCGTGTTCTGCCGCCGACGACCAAGAAATAAGATTGTCACCAAGGAAAACCGCATAACCGTAAGTAGACCGTGTATCGGGGCATCGGCCCAATCTGCGTCGGAGTAGACTCGAGCTCGGATGTTGAAGAGCACCGAGGAGAGACCAAAGTCGATGGTGCCTTGAAGATAGCGCATATACGTTTGAGTCTTTGTCATATGAGACTCCGGTCGTGCATATGAAGGCACACTGCTGAATCTGCGTGGGAGATATCGGTCCGGTGAATGTCAAATCTTGGAGTGCACTCAAAGGTCCAGATAGTGAGTGGCATCACCGACCGGCGCACGAGAATCTGAGAGAGCTTTGCTGAGTGTCCACAGCGTAGAACAAGGTTTGCAATCAACCATGGCGGCCGCGCTCAATGATGTCGAGAGTGTCTTGTGCCGAGTCAAAACAAACCGGTGATCGTCGCACGGAGATGCCGAAGTGGTGAAGGCCCCGGATCCTTCATAAAAACTCCGTTGCAAAGCGAGAGCGGTATGGTGCGGCGATTCTTGAAATTTGGATCGATGATGCGAATGTCATCCACGTAAAGTAGTAAGTAGACCGTCTCGAGCGCGATGATAGATGAAGAGTGAGGTGTCGACTTTGCTTCAACAAACCCGAGAGAGCAAATATGTAGCAAAGCGGTATGCCGGGCCCTAGGTGCTGCTTAAGTCCGTCTGAGGACTTGTTGAGGCGACAAACCAAGTCGGGTTGAGCGAGTCGACAAATCCGGTGGGCTAATCGCAATAGATCGTCTCGATGAGAGTCCGTGCAAGAAGGCATTCTTGACGTCCAAGCGATGTACCGGCCGATCCGTGAGAGAGCCAAGGAGAGAAGCTGTGCGAGCGATTGCGGCTTCTACAACAGATCAATGTCTCATCGTAGTCCACACCGTCATTGTGTAAATCGCGGAGAACCCAACACGCCTTTGTATCGTTCTAGCGAGCCATCGGCATGGAACTTGTGCTTGAAGATCCACTTGCTTGGTGGCGACATTGGAGCTAAGCGGGCGAGCACCAAATCCAGTCTTTGTTGGACATCGGTATGACGTACTCCTCTTCCATAGCACGGCGCCAATTGGGATCGGCAGAGCACATCGGACGACTTGAATCGGGGACGGTGATTGGCCACGTAGAGAGCGGTGACGGAAGCCTCGCTTCCTCAGCGTGGTCATAGGATGAGGTTGACCACGGAGGAACAACCACGGCACCCTTTGGGAGGCGAGGGTGCGATGAGGAGCTGGCATGAGGCGTGGGCGCGGTGGAGATGTTGGCCGTGTTGGTAGACCAAGACATTTGTCTTGGCGTCTTGGGACTCTGAGGAGGTGCGTCGGGGAACAAGACGCGCGCATAGCCTGGCGCATAAGCATGGCGTGAAGACGTCGGGGCAGCGCATGGCGCAGCGAAGACGAAGGTCTGCGAGGAAAAAATGCCGATGGGGAGACCACAGGCTCGATTCAAATAAAAATCCAAATCATTAGTAGGAGAGGAGAGCGAGAGAAGGGAAGTTGGACTCGTCAAACACAACGTGACGAGAGATCAAGATGCGGTTCTTTGGAGAGCTCAAGACACCGATATCCTTTATGGTGCGAAGAATAACCAAGGAAGACACACCGGGTGGAGCGAGGAGCAAGCTTATGTGGGGCCGTTCTTTGAGAGGTTAGGATAGCAAGCGCACCCAAAGACTCTAAGATGCTCATAGGAGGAGAAATCAAGAGAGGCGACAAAGGCGGCGTGGATGGTTTTTGTGGGTGGCGGTTCAACAAGTAGGTGGCGGTGTGAAGACTCTCGACCCGATGGTGTCTTTGTAAGGAAGCACTCGAAAAGCATGGGCGCATAGTGTTGTTAGTGGAGCGAATAATGCGCTCGGCTTCTGCTCGAGGGATGTGTAAGGGCATGACATCCGCAGGAGCACACCATGGGAGAGGAGGAAGGTCCGCATGGAGGAGTTGTCGAACTCACGCTTGGTTGTCATGACTGGACACTCTTGATGGTGCAACCAAACCGAGTGGACACGTAAGAGAAGAAATGAGACAAAGTGGAGAAAGTGTCGATTTCAAGCGTAAGGAAAAGTCCACAGTAGTGAGAGCAATCATCAAGAATAACTAGATAATATTTGTAGCTCAAACACCGACAGGGAGATGTCCACAAATCACAATGAACTAAATCAAAATTGTTGGCAACACGGAGGGCGAAGTGGGAAAAGGTGATCTAATATGACGACCAGGTGACAAGCGTGGCAAATGGAATTATCCGTGCTTTTATTATATGTGATGGTGAAGTGCTAAACGGTCTAGAAGCGAACATCGGGACCGGATGGCCAAGGCGGCGATGCCAAGTGGGCCGCGGGTAGTAGCAACAATCAAGGCGTGGGGAGTGGCGGCCTGATGAGGTATCTTTGGGCGAGCAGACGGATGGTGTAAAGCGGCGGAGCTATTGCACCGATGATCACGTTCTGTAGCGAGATCCTTCACGAGAGGCCAAAAGGATCAAATTCCATAGAGCGATGATTATCGGTGGTGAATTGACTGACGAAAGCAAATTCGAATAATATCGGTGTGACAAGAATATTGTTAAGATAGAATGGTAGGGAGGACCGTGTCTCCTCTGAGTGGCCGGTAGAATCGACCCATTGCCAACAACGATAGATGAAGGAGACGCGAATCGGGGGACGAAAAAGGAGATGTTACCGATGTCGGTGTCGTGTGGTTGGTCGCCGGTCGGCGACCCGATCGATGATCGCGGAGGGGATCTGAGCCATTGTCTTTGAAGGAGTTTGCCAATGATCGCGATCGAGAGCCCGTCCATGGCGTCGGCGGCGATTGGTGTTGTTGCGAGAGGGCCGTAGAGTAGAGGGCCAATGGTGGCGTGAAGGAGGCAAGCAGGCAACGGAACCCGTAGAGGTTGGCGGCCAGCGAAGGCTTGCTTGGTGATGGTCTTGTTGGAAGGAGGTCGCGGCGATTCTTGCGGTGTCTTCTTGATATAGGGGGAAATGCTTGTCCGCCGGGTGTGGGGCCGACCACATGGAGATGCTACCGTCCACGGGTTGTAGACGACGGCGGCGCCACCCTTGCCGTTGCCGTTGCTTGGCGGCAGCGATGGTTGGAGTTAGAGCCTCCGTTAGGCGCCACCGCCGAAGGGCGGGGCGATCCGCCATCGAGAAGACGATGGCGCGATTGCGAGAGGGCGGCGAGGAGGCAAGGCGCCATGGATCAAAGCGGTGAGGTCTCGGCGCCCATAGTGATTTCCTCAAGAAGGAGATCATTCCGGACTGTCTGGAACGTCGGGAATGGCGTGGTGTGCTTGATGAAGGTCTTCAGGTGGTCGTACCGCTTGTTCAGGCCCCGAAGAACGTTGAGGACGAGAGTGCGATCAGGGACGACCTCACCAAGGTTGGCGAGATCATCGGCCATGCCCTTCATCTTCCGGCAGTAGTCGCTGACACTCAGGTCGCCTTGGACGAAAACCCGGAAGGCAGCATCGAGGTGGAGGGCGCGGGTCTCACGGTTGCCGATGAACTGCGCCTCGATGGAGCACCATGCGTGACGCAGCGTGCCCCCGGGCTCGCGAACGATGTCTGCGATTCGGCGGTGATGGTGCCAAGAGCCATGAGAGAACGGCGCTATCCATCCTCTTCAAGAGGGATCGGCGTGGCGGCGTCGGAAGGGCGTGGTCCTCGAGGAATAGCGCTTCGAGGTGAGGAGGGCGAGGTCGCGCCCGGGGAATTGGGTGGAGGGATCTAGAACAACCGACACGAGGAAGTGGATGTTTTGAACCCGGCTGACTGCGCGTGGAGGTTAGCGATGGCGGCAGCCTCGTGGCGGCGTCATGGTCGTGGAGGTGGGCGTCGGTCTTGGGCGGAGTCACCGGCTTAGCGGCGGCGCTGCTCCGTTCGAGCGGCAGCGGCGATCTGCTCCTTCTCCAGGGCGTCGGCGGCGGCCTGCACACGAGCGCGGGCATCAACGGCGGCTTGCAAGCAGGCAGCTGGCGGCGGCAGCGAACATCGTGCTCCTTCGGTGGCGGGCTTCTTCCTTGGCAAGGGCAGCGGCGGCGGCGGCCCGTTCTTCCTCCGTTAGGCGACCATGGCGCTCGGAGAAACAGAGGCGGTGCCATGGATTAGCGGCGGCTAGGGATTAGGGCGGAAGCATTGTTACAGATCGTAAGCTCTGATACCATGTTAGACTAGTATTGTGGCAAAAGAGATTGCTTTGTATTGATGCACAGGCGTGTACATATATAGGCTAGCAGTCCAGGGCGCAGCCTGAATAGAAGGAGTCCGGTTAGGATTCCATGCTAAGACTGGAGAGGACTCCTACCAAATAACAGATCAATACTATCTATGAATAGACTTTCTATCTATAAGTAAACTGCCTTAACAGAAAGTCTATACAGATACGGATAGCATAAGAGGATATTCTAACACTACATTGTGTTTCACAAAGAGATTTTCTACAAGAGAACCTCCAATTATGCAAAACATAGAAACGGAGTTTTGGGGTGCCCTCCACCCCAAGTTAACAATTTTAATCTGCATTGCATTATTTGCAAAAACAAATATTTCTGAAGTCATTTAAATTTGATGATGTTGATTGTGCTAGTAATTCAATGCTTACAGTTTCTTAAGCCATTGTTGCACTGTTGGCAAAAAATTTCCTTGACTTGTGTTCTTTCTATTAGGCAATTCCTCATGCAGTAGCTCTTTCTAGATCATCAGGCAAGAACAGCCCAAGAGAAGCCATTGAATTTATTCTTCAGCTTCTAAAGGTTGCTGCTGCTCTCTGGTTTGCATTTTATCTGCCTGTACCCTGTAACCCCATGCTCATATTTCTTTTAAAAATTATGGAGTAATAACTATTCATTTATTCATGATATCCGTGCGTGTGTGCGCGCACACGTGTTAATGTAATAATTTTATATGATAACAGTTGCAATCTGCCTATTAATATATTTGCACATTTTTCGTATTGTCCTATTTTCAGTATAATGATAACAATGGAAATGCATACTCTGATGTCTACTGGCTAGCTGCAATGGTCCAGGCAATAGGCGAACTGGAATTTGGCCAGCAGGTTTGTATGGATGCACATCGTCTAGTACAGTATGATGTGTTTATATTTAGATACCTGTTGTGAATTAGCTTTTGCCACGACCGGATGCTTGAACTATTATCTATGCTACACATGTATTATCTGCTTGATAAGAATGAAATTATTTGAGATGACCAGTTAAGAAAATAAATGGACACCATAATGGAACTGACCTATACTTTTTCCTACACTTCGACCAGACTCTATTTAAGGACATACCAAAGTGTTACTATCTGTACATGCTACAATTCTGTTTTATTAATTCAATTTTGCCAGAAAATGTACATTGGAGGTTTTTTTTAAAAATCTACATGAAATTACTATGATCAACACAGATAAAGATGAATTCAATCTTGACCAAATGTTGCTCATCAAAACAGTGCAACTATTGTTTCAAATTGTACACTTTTTTTTATTCTGCAAAGAGTGAATTAGGGATGCAAGTGGGCCGGGTCAGGCCGATCAGCCAATCCATCCCAATTCCTTTTGCTTTAATCACTTCCAATTATTTTACTTTACCACTAACGCAAGGGCCATGTGCAGAAAGTGAACCATCAACTAAGTGGGATGGGTCAGTGAGTCGGCCCATTTGCACTCTTAAATGAAATAGAACTTATATCCTTTTTGGTTTTCATTGCTGAATGTTCTTTTTATTGTATTGGCAAATTACTTTTTGAGACACTGATATCGGCGAATGACATTTGAGTTTCTTTTCAGGGCATAGGCCTCCTATCCTCTCTTCTCAAGCGTATTGACAGACTCCTTCAATTTGACAAGTTTGTGGAATTTCCCTGCTAGTGTTACTTGTTTACCTGTCCTTCCCTCTTGGCAATTCCCACTAACTGACCTGAAAATCTTCATACAGCTTTATGCCTGGTTACAATGGGGTTTTGACTGTCAGCTGCATTCGGACCCTTGCACGAATAGCAGAGAGGCTGTCATCTTCCATTTGTCTTGTAAGAAGGCTCCTATTTATATCATGGTTTTCCATACTGTCTCATAGTTGGTGTGTTCTGCATTTCACATTCATGTGGTGTAACTTTTTGTTACTGCAGGATCGCATTTGTGAACTAATTGCTCCCTTTCGCAACATGGACAAACCATGGAAAGTTCGGATAGAAGCTAGCAGGGTTCTTATTGATCTTGAGATTCACCATAAGGGCCTAGACGCAGCTCTCTTGTTGTTCTTGAAATATGCAGATGAAGAAAAATCTTTTCGAGGTTAGGTTGCTAGTGTAGTTTAGGCTTATTTTGTATGCAGCTCTCTTGCTGTTATTGACATGGAGTTATGGCAGGAGGGACAAAGTTGGCTGTACATGTCTTGCGTATATGTCAAGCAAATATTCAATCTCACCTTAATGATCAAATAAAATTGGCAACTCTGGTTGGTCTCCTTCGCCTGCTTAGTAGCAAAAAAGCATACAACGACGTCTTTCTTCGTCATAATGTGTTCTGCATATTGCAAATTGCTGCTGGAAGGTTAGCAATTGTTACTTCACATGTATTTGCCGTATTCTCTCATGTTTAATTGTTACTGCAAATAATTGTTACTGCAAACTGCAAGCCTGTGTATATGCTGGCTTTCCTAAAAAAAAAGATAAAATGAATTAAGTTCAACAGTGTTTCCAGTTTTCCCTTTATTACCATTATATTTCTATTATTGAACATATAATTTAGATTTTTTTTATTATGTACTTTATACTACTAAGCTTTTGTACCATAGATGGTCATGAAATTTGCCTCGGTATTTAGCAAGTTACGCTGCATTATGAACTCAAAACAAATTTACTGTTAACTATTGGCTTCTTCTGAGAACCAGGATTGCTAAACTGCAAACCTAACTGGCTGTATGGGTGTGTTGCTGAGTTATGCCAAGTAATGCATGATCGGCACTAATTTTGACCTGCTTTTCCAATTTATGTGGTGGTAAAACCAACTAGAATTTTTTGTGAAGATGGGGAAAAGTTTTGTTTATATATCATTTAACGATTTGCCCTGGCTAGATATAATTTCTTTCAGTGCCCCAGTTTCTTAATTCCATTTTATCATTAATGCAAATTCATGTCATCAAACACTCCTTCCAACATGTAATTTGTTTTACTGTCTATTGTACCTTTATACTGATGTATGTACTTCCATTCTCAGGCCTCCAACACTGTATGGAATTCCAAAAGTTGTCATCCCCCCACCAGTGGTCCAGGAGATATCTAGTGATCAGCACACTAAAGCTGATTCCTCAATTCCTCAACTATCAAAGCCTCGAGAACCTTCCACTAGCACTCCTAGTGTCCGTGAGGTCTTACCTACCTCTGGACCTACCAATGATGCTGATAACATATCTAACTGCAGTGAGAGAAGGAATGTTGTCAAAATTAGGGTGAAGCTTACTACATCTTCCAGTAAAGCAGATGATGCTGATCACAGAGATCATTCGCATGGTCGAAGAAATGAAAACGAAGTCGCTCCATGTAGTTCTATGTCAGTGGATGCCCCCATCGTTGTAGCGCCAAATGAGCCATTGAATTTAAGTAATCACAACATTGAGGAACAGAACTCGTGTCATGATCGTGAATCACGGATGTCTGCAAGCTTCAGCAATGCCAAACTAATGGACAAACATGAAATTTCAAAGGAACTACAGTGTACAGCCGATTCAAGACTAGATGCTGTTCCCAAGTATCAGTTCTCTCCTGTTGTTAATGTGCAGGAAGGTTTAGATAAGCTTGGTAGTCAGCATGAAGGAGTCTCCACCAGCTATGATGGAAACCAAGCTCCAGAGTCCATGAGCGGACTGGAAACCAAAGAGAAGAAGAAAAAGGACAAGAAGGATAAAAAGCGGAATCGAGATGAAAAACGAGATAAGAAAGATGACCCTGAGTATCTGGAGAAAAAGCGGCTTAGAAAAGAGAAGAAAAGGATGGAGAAAGAATCCAAAAAGCAGAAGGAAGGTGAAGGAGTTTCTTCTTCCGAACAGAACTTAGTGAAGCCTTCAGACTCGCAAGGAACTTTGCCAGCAAGGCCACCAGCTCCAGCGCGAAGTGCTGAACCCCAGGTTTCAAACAAGGGGACAACAGTGGATACAGCACGAACAACGGCCACCACAAAAATAAGGATCAAGGTCAAACCCCTGGCTAAGATTAGCTGAAAGGAGTTGATATTCTAGATTGTGTCTGGGCCACCATTTGTAAGGATTAATTTTTCTGTACAGTAGAAAAGAACTGGGCGGGCTGTAGGTTACTATGAGTAGCCAGTTTTTTTAATGAATGGCTGATGTATCCTGTAAAGAAATGCTACTGCCCCAGTAATTTCTGGGGGTAATTGAGATCGAATTCTAGGGGGCTCTTATCGTGAATGAAAACGCCTCGTTTTGCATGTCTGATCGGTAAAACTGATGAAGATTAGCAACCTCAAGATCCCCTTCATGTGTATTGTGCAACAGGTGTTGTATCTTAGAATTGCTGGGGCGTGTCACTTCCAGGATTTCAGGAATCAGGAGCATGCTGATCTGGTGGTTTTGTCTGTTGATTACAGGTGTAACAGTATATGAACTGTTTGATGATGCTTCATGCTTGGCGGTGAGCCATGAAAACTTATTTTTTGCATTTTCCAAGAATCACAAATGAGGATTTGTCAAGCAGTGTAGTAAGCACTAAACGATGCTTGATTGATCTGGCCAGAGAAGGCTACTACCGTTGACTTGACTGACACTTGCTGTTCCTTGCTGCACTAGGCACTGGCACACTGTAATCTGGTACACAACTTTTGTTACTGTTGTGCTTTGAGATGGAGCCAGATCTGGTACCGTTGTTTCAAACAACGGCCGCACACTGCCATGCACACACCAAGGTTAAAAAAATCGCTAAAATCTCGGCCAAGATTTTAGATTCTGGTCAGGAACGGGATTTAAAATCCTAGTTGGGTAAAAAATTTAAATTGCTACAGTAATATTAAAAATTTTGGTGAGATTTCATCAAATCGTGCTGAAATCTCGAGTTTTTTTTTACCAGTTTTTAACTTTTTATGGCCAGATTTGGTCCAATAACACTTAAGAAAGTCATCTTCTATGAAAATTTGTTGAAAAACCGAATTTTTGAGATGTTTTAAAATTTCAGTAGAAATACTATCAATTTTTTTATAAAATTGAATCAGCTTGATCATGATCTAAAAAATTTGTAGTACTATCTTTAGTAGTGTAGGATCATATAGAAAACATTTCAAAATAATTGAACTTTATTTGTTATCTTTAAAAATAAAAATAGAATGAATATAATTGGGCGATAACTTTGTTATAATTTTATAAATTTTTTCGGTGTGTGATCATGATCCAAAATTTTTATGAGAGATTAATAATTTCCTCAAGACTATTCTTTAAAATTTTTAACTTTTTTGTTTGCTCAATCAAATCTATGTAAGCATTGAACTTCATTTGTTATATTTCAAAAATTAAAAACAAAAATAACATAAATGGTACAATGCCCTTGTAAGAATTTTATAAATTCATTTAAGCGTGATCATGATTAAAATTTTTATGAGATCTTAAGCATTTCCTTAGCACCCTTCAGTAAAATTTTCAAAAAATCTAAACTTTTTTTATTGCTAAAGCAAATCTATGTATTGATCATCAGGCTTTTATCAGGGCGTAGCACAATTAGATTTTTTGAAAATTCTTAAAGCTTGATAATCATATAAAAAATTTATATAAACATTAATGATACATAAGGACCATCTATTTTTTTTCAAATTTTTATAACATGGTTTGAACCATTTTTCATTTGGTTGAAATTTGTTTAATTGGTATACATGAGCTTGCTCTTGATGTTACCATGATATTTTTATTAGTGTTAGCATGTTCATGTGCAGATTGTGGTTGCTGATTCCGTTTAGTGTCATATACTCTTATCAGTGTGATTGCAATATAGTTTGTGTATAGATTCTTTGCTTTTGGGGGTTGTTTAACATAATGCTACAAAGTATATATTGTTTCATTGTCATTTATCTTATTCTATTAATATCCTTAAAATGATTTTTACTTTACATACCATTAATGTTGCTATAATACGATCACTGTTAGAGTTTAGTTTGCGTAACCTACATCTCCCGTTCGAGAGTGCTTGTTTACAAATATGCTGAAATGACATATTTATAAGTAAGCAGTCTCGAATTGTCCACATTTTTTTGTTCAGTTCGAGGATATGTGGTTTGGGAAAGTTTCTAATTAGCTGTTGTACGACTCCAGAGAAAGTTCCAGCAGTATCTCCCTGGTGTTCTCTGGATACACATCCTTTTGACCTATTGTCGAGATGAGTATTTGGAGAACAGCGAGGGCATGCTGTTGAAATTTTCTCTAGAGTTATACAATAGCTTAGAAATTTACCCGAACCACATATCCTTGAATGGGATTGGGAGTTAACCTATTTAGAGATTAGGAGTTACCGTTGGCATTTACTTAGTTGGTCAACAGATAGACTTTTCTTTAAGATCATTCATTAATTTGGTACTCTACTACAATATGCCAGAATAATTATATGATATGAATTATTTATTAATCTATTATTTTACATGATTCTTTGTTAAGTCCACATAATAGCTATGAATTGCTTTCTTTTATTTCAAATATATGACTATGTCAGATATACATATTCAAAATATCACAAGTAGAGGGCATTAGCTCATCACCAGACATAATAGAAGGTGCTACTGAGGGGCGAGTAAGGTTCTAAATGTTGAGGGGCCGAGTAAGGTGAGAAAGACCCAATGACCGAATAAAGGAGCCACAAAGAGAACACCACAGGTTCTCCACTTCAATACCACGGGGGTTTGCATGGATCCTCCCAAGTACAAGGGGCATTATCGGTCTTTTATCGGCCAATTGGTGTGGGAGAGAGTGCCAATCATAGTTAAGGATTGGAGGAAGCAGGTCAGCGTTGAGCAGAAGAATCGGCTGTGGGACGAAGTTAAGAGCAAATGGATTATACAAGAGAAAGATAAATACAATACGAAGCAGTATGCTTTGAAGAGAATGGGTGTGGCTTTGAGGCACTTCAGGGTCGTCATGCATGGTGAGTACGTGCTGAAAGGCCGTACTCTATTCAAAATATATCCATTCATGACTCCTGATGTTTGGGAATAGTTCACAAGGGCGAAGAGTACGTCCGACGCAGAGGAGCTGAGAGAGAAGAACATTGCTATCCAAAGATAGAACACTCACACGCACCACCTCGATTTCATCGGCTATAAAGGAAAGAAGACAGGGTGGGCATGACTAGCCGAGGAGTACGTGAATTCTGAGATGATGATATGTTACTCCCACATATGTGAGTAGACACGCGACTAGGTCTTAGCGAGGATTAAGAAAACCTCTGATGGTCAGCTTGTAGTTCTAAACCCCATGACCGCGCGCATCATCTCCACCATCATAAGACATCTAACTTAGTACATTATAATTGACCCTTCCAGTTGTATGTTAGAACTAATTTATACTCGCTTCTTGTAGAAGGAGGTAAGCCAGTAGAAAGTAGATGACCTTTCAGAGTTAATGGTCGAAGGACATTCTGCCTTTGACGATAGGGAAGCCATACCACAAGGGCCGAGTGCTTGCCACCGGTGTGGGCCATACGAAGAGATCCTTCTTCCAAGAGGACGCTGCTAGTGAGTCAGAACCAATTGTGATGATGACTTTATCACAATCGGACAAAAACCGATTGTGATAGCGCCTCCTCATCACTATCTAGTGATTTTGTATCGCCATCAGAACCGACTGTGATGACAAAAAAGAACCGATTGTGATGTACATTCCTGTAGTACTGATTATCAACATTTACCATCATGTCGAATATTCCATTTCCATCACGAACAATATAACTAAATATTCATGTCCCAATCTAAAGCATGGCTAAGCATATGCAAATATAATCGAGTATACCCATTTGACATTATTAAATGTCTGTTCCTGACTTATAGCTACAAAGGATGTCATGTCAATATTTATTAAGGATGTTCCTTCAATGAAGGTTATATCTACCAATACCACAATATAGCGAATTTACTGAAAATATACGCATACATAAAGAGTTTTAGCAAAGCAACTTCGAAATGCTGGGATCAACATGATCAGGGGGTGCTTTCCTTGTTGGTTGATCTCAAGATCAAGGTCGGGGTCGATGACAGTGGTGTCTAGAATGTCAGAGTATACACATCGTGTATCGCAAAGCAAAGCAATAACAATAATAGTAAGAGGCAAAAAGAAATCAAATAACATCAAATTCAAATATGAATTGAAAGAGAAGGTTCTATTGATAAAAAGATTTTAGGTGCTGGTTTCTCAATTTTTAAACTTGTTCGTATTATGAGTTCTCAAAGTCCATATTATAAGAAGGTGCATTAAGTGCAAATTACATCTGAGTACAATTATCTTCACATCAACAAAGGGTGCTAACCTCTGGAAATTGTCGTATCATTAAAGTATCAGAGGGTCCAAACCTCTGGGGAATATTGGAGCTGATCTCATGTTATTGTCTCGTAATTAAGGCATGTTTTACATTTGCATAAGTGTCTTTATAGGGTGTGTGTGTATGTATGTATGTATGTATGTATGTATGTATGTATATTTTAGGACAAGGTTACGACAAAGTTCATTTAAGCTCAGGCCAATTTTATTTACCTTATGGCTTTGATATTTGATTTCAAAGATTAATAAAAAATAATTAATTCAATTTTTTATTACAGTCTTACATATTCTAATTAAGCTACAAGTTATGAACTTACCTCCTTCTGATTTAAGATTTTGGGCTAACCAACTAGGCACAAACTGAATTGGTCCCATCGGACAAGGAGCAAGGAGGCATCTAAAATCACTTAATACTAGGAGCTATCGAATCTGGTGCATGTTAGAGAAGAAAAACAAAGAAGAGGGGAAAGAACAGAGCACCTAGAGCTGGCGCTATGGTTGTCTTGGCGAGCTTTGGTCAACAGTAGGGCAAGCCTAGGGAGGCGAAGGCGATCATTAAAATGGAACCCCGAGTCTTCATTGAGACTGCAGGTGGCTTCGGCCGAAGCTCTGATGAGCTGTAGCGGTGGTGTGACAAAGCTAGGCGGTGGTGGTGGCAATGCTCCAAATTGAAACTTGCCTCGGGTATGGACCGATTGAGTGAGGATGTAGGGAGCAAGGTGAAGCAAGGTGAAGTGTAGGAAGTCTCAGCCGGTTTTATAGGCAAAAGCAGCAAGGTTGGCAGGTGGACCCCTCTGTAGGTGGGCCTCACTTGACCATGATGGAGTGAGAGAGAGAGAGAGGTGAGATTCATCCCCCCATCCACTGACAATTAATACCCATATTAAATGGCCCATCAAATCATGCATGTCTAATTTTTTTTATAATTTTTATATGAAGTGCCAGGATAGTTCTAAACACCCTATTAATTAATTCAGATAATATTACTATTGCTAGTCAAAATTACTATTTTAAAACCCTTATCCATATTAAATACATTCATACCTCCTTGGGGTTTTGTAAGGGGTTTCTAATGACGGCCTTATATATAAATATAATTTTATATATTTTGTTATTATGTAATTTATTTTTTCATAGTTTATAATTCATGAATCAAATGCTGAAAACAATTTTCTAAAAGACCAAAAATTCAATAAAAATATAGAAAAGATGGAAATTCAGATTAAAATCTTACTTCCAATTAATCTTACATTTTATCTATTTTTGCATTTTTTGGGATGTTATAGCACCGCATCTCGCCTTGTTCACTTACATTGATCTCCTCCAAACCCAGTTATATAGGCCGCCCCTCTCCGTCTCCAACCTCGGGCTGCACAAAATCTGAGGAAGTAACGGATTGAGGAAAAGCGCCTAGGTGGAAGAAACTTTATCGAGCAGTGCTTCTATATATCACCCTTCTAATATAGATTATATAAATTTTAAAACTTGTCTACCTTTTTTTATGCTTTAATATCTCAACTTTTAAATAGTGACGTATAGAAGGCCTCCCAACTTTCTTTTAGATGCAGTGGATCCAAAGAAAGTTATGGGATAGGGAACACTCTCACCATTGTGAATGATTCAATTGTTCAAGGGCTGTAAC
This sequence comes from Guadua angustifolia, assembly GCA_036346375.1. Classification (NCBI taxonomy): domain Eukaryota; kingdom Viridiplantae; phylum Streptophyta; class Magnoliopsida; order Poales; family Poaceae; genus Guadua; species Guadua angustifolia. Next base: position 26,344,062 of record CM070517.1, read on the forward strand.
GAGAATGGGCCAACCATCTCACTGTCCACAGCCCAAATGGACGCAAGTCCAAAACTGAGCAGAACAGATGCTCCCAACAGATCAAAGGCTAATGGCATGGCTCACTGGCACAAGTTGCCTGTGTGCCCATGCTGTAACCGCTTCCACTCTAGACTAGGTATGTGTATGTGTGTGTAGTGCATGGTGTAAGTACGATGTGTGTGGGCGCACGTTCTGTGTTGTAATCTTAAAAAGAGCTAGGGAGAGCAACGGTTGTTGATTCGCCTCTGGCCCGTCTCTCCTCTTCCCTGACACTCTCATCGGTGTTGAGTGGGTGAGGGGCCCACTGATTTCTAGAAATAATTTTTTCTTTAGTTTTCTATTTTTTTTTCTAGATCAGGCTGTTCTATTTTTTTTCTAGATCAGGCTGTTCTAATTTGTTCTTCTTCGTGAGTTTTTAGTTGGATTTTCTTTAAATATAAAAAGGTTTTATCAGATGACTCACTTGGACAACGATAGAGATGCCTACATCGGAGGTCGACATTAGGTTGAGTTGGCTATAAATAAATCTCCTCTGATTTTCTTCTGACAAACAACATTGCGATCGATGTGTAGGTATTACATATCAATGGAGATCATTGACAATCTACTACTTCCCATTATTGTAATAATCAATAACCATGAGTTTGTTGCAAGATCTGGATTCTTTGGTAAGGAAGATAAAGAAGTTTAGCATATTCATCGATTTAAGGACTTGATGGTTTATCTAGTATTTTTAATGTAAAAGTTGAGTACTCTATGAGTTATTAATATAAATAGGACGATCTTTCTGAAAATGAGGTACATTACCAGATTCTGTGTAACACCAGATTGAATCAAGAATCCTAGCGAGGTAGATTACCAGCCAGATTGAATCTATGAGTTTACACACGTCGCATTGGTATAACCCATGACAAATCCTAGCGACTACACCAGATTGAACCAAGAATCCTAGTGATAACACCATGTACTTCAGTGGCAGACCAGAGATCGATCCTGCAAATTAGGTACTATACCTTCTAGAATTCATGATAAAATAGGTGACAATATTCTTATTACTTATTTGTCCTGCAAACGAGGTACATTACCTTCTAGAATTCTTATTAGTGCGGCAACATGTTTCATAAAGTTCATCTGCTTTAACACGTTATTTGAGTGGAGCAACACATTCTAATAGTTTGATATTTTTCAAATTCCTAAATGGAACTTGATTCATATTCAAAACTCTATTTTGGAACTGTAATGTGAGTTAAATGTGCATAAATTAAAATGACATATACTATCTTTGGATGAGTCCTTGATGTCCCATCAGGTCACAATACTGGTTTTGTCTGTGCAGCGGCCTATATCATCACGTAATGGGATTGGCCCCAGGGATAGTCAAGTGATAGATCTGTTGCTCGAAATGAGAAATTAGTTGAGTCCAATATAAAGTTGGCAAACGCTATCAATGAATCATCTCGATCAAAATAGGTGGAAGTAGAAACCATGAAGAAGTTGATAACATCTGATGTTCTATGTCTGTCAGGGAATTAAATAATATGACAATGCAAGACTTTCGCCAGTAAACATATGTCATAAGTCATGAGCAAGTACTACTCCAGCAGTTCTTGATTCAATCTGGTGTAGTCGCTAGGATTTGACATGGGTTATACTAATGTGACGTGTGTTTAGATGATTAACAACTAACTAATGTGATTCAAATCTCTTAGTAAAGTTGCTATTTATTTTAAGGTTCTGAATTTTGTTTCAGTGCATGGTTTTTATGAACATTCGTTTCCTTTGCTGTTAGCCTCGCTTTTGAACACAGAAAAGGGGGCAAGGCTGCAAAATTCATAAAAACCATCACGAGGCAATTAAAAATAAAAATCATCCACCATATCTACCACTAGTTTTTTCGTCTTTATCTAAGAGACGGAAAGCATAATACAAGAAATGCCAATCTTATCTCGAAAATGATGGAAGCGCGTATTTTTTTCGAAACTGAATTGAGTGCAAATTATAAATATTCCGTAGCTAGACATAGATGCATAGAGAGAGATCCATTTGTATAAGGACATGTCTGGAGGAGCCTGACTTTTTCTAAAAAAACTGTTTTTTGATTTTTTTTAGGCTAAAAAACAGCCATAGCTTTAAAAAAAAAATTTGACGAATAACTAATTTTCTTCAATCACAAATTGTAAAATTTAGCTTTTAATTTTTGCTAGTTGGATATGATTTCTAACCTATAAAAAACCATTTAAAAGTGCCTGAGTGGCTTTCCAGAAGCTGACTTAAAAGCCAAACAGGCCCTGAATATCGCAGGATTGTGCAACCGTGGGCCCAAGGCTGACAAGTGGACGAGCGAACGCCGCTTTCGCACTCGCTAGTCACTTCCCATCACAGAAAGCCTCGAAACGAGCGGAGGCGACGCCACCACACCACGGCCACCGTCACGTCTCACAACTCACAGCTCGCGCGCGCATCATGGCACGGGAAGCAGCAGCAGGGGGCGCCGCCGAAGCCGAAGGGACCAGCGCCGGGGCTGCCTCCGCCGCCGCGGCGCGGGGGAGCAGGGGCGCGCCGGTGACGTGGAGGCGGGTGTGGAGGGCGGCGCAGGAGGCGGCGGCGCACGCGCTGCTGCTCTGCTTCACCGCCCTCCTCGCCCTCAAGATCGACGGCCTCTTCGCTCGCTCCTGGTGGTAAGCCGACCCATCTCCTCTCCACTTCCTTTACCCCCATATGTGACGGCGCCGCTGCAAACGTCGCCGCCAGAGTCGCGTTTGGGTAGTTTGCACTGGTTTCTGCGGAGAATTGGAGTGCTGATTCGTTGCAAAACGGTGCGTGATTTGCGCTATATGGTCTAGTATAGTTACAGCGTCATTCGTTGCAAAACTGTGAAAGTTATGGCTGTGGAGAAGTATAGGAAGCCGCCGATGAGTATTTGATGGAAAACTCAAAACTGTATCCTAATTTGATGGAAAACTTCATAGCATGGAAAATGGTGTGCTGGTGATTTGACAAATTGGCCATGCATCAGAGTCACTGTTTGGTTACTGTTCGCTTCATGTTGGGATACTGGATTTTTAAATTAGCTGTTGCATGCTATCCTGATTCCTGACTCCTGAGTCAGGATATCTAAAACCGTTCAATAGTTGGCTTTTACCATCCAGGAACTATCATTGATATGTTTACTTTAGGAATTAGGTTTGTGACGTGCTATGAAGGATTTTGGATGGCACTGAATTTAACTGGTGTGTGGTTTCAGTTGATCTAACTTAACTTCTACACACATGACACGTGCACTTAATCTTGCGCTTCCAACTTGAAGAGTCTTGCGTTGCTTGAATGTGGACACACCATAATATTCTTTTGGAAATTAAAGCAAATGTTGGGGAGCATGATCCAGATTCGATGGAAACCAGCTGAAGCCACATGTTTACTGCCGTTCTTTTTTTTAAAAAATGTTTCCTGTGAATTGTTGGCCTGGTCTTCTAAACTTGGACCCAGCTGTTTAAAAAAAAAAAAGGGCTGAACAAGTTGCTTCTGTTTTTGTTTCTAATTATAATTCAGCTGTGCTCTGTCCAGTGATGATACTTTTAATTTTCTGCATGTTGAATTCTCAAAATGCTAACCAAACCTGCAGGGTGCTATTAATCCCTCTATGGTTGTTCCATGCTGTTGTTGCTCGATATAGATTTGCATTACCTGCTCTGTCATCACCTCAAAGTTGTCAGGTGCGTTTGCTACTATTGCTTTGCAAATCCATACCTCATTCTGAACTGGCTAGCAGCAGGTTAATTATATTATTCAACTTTACAGAGGATTTCATGCCATTCCATTGTTGCCACACCCTTGCTAGTTTCTTTTGAGCTGCTTCTCTGTGTATACCTGGAAGGCATCAATGGTGAATCTAAATCTTAGTGTGGATTTATCCAAAAAGCACATTCATTTTGTTTGTTTCTCTTGTGTTTCACCTGCCAGCTGAATGGTTCATCTGCAGGTCATGGTGAACCTTTTATAGATTTAAAGCTTGTATTCCTTCCACTCTTGGCTTTGGAAATTATTACTCTGGTTGACAATTTCAGGTAATCGCACAATTATGCTCTGCAAAACTGCAATTATGCTTGAACATATCACTAATTCACTAGAAAATTTACTAGTATCGATCAAAGAGTTTCTTGGCCATATTTTTGGAGCTGATTCACTTTGATGTTTTGGACCCTAAATTTGAAATACTTGTATTCATTGGCCTAAATTTGTATTGTGTAAACTGCCTGGTTATACTGCGATGCTGGCAATGCAAATTGATGAACTGTTCTGCGATACATTTTTTTAAAAAGCAATTTGACAAAACTCCCATACTACAATTGTCTTTTTAATCTTTATATGGTTTTAACTCACTGTGCTGGCCTAGCTATGGTAAGATTTTACAATAATGTGAACTGATGGAATTTTTTTCCATGATACAATTTACTTAGCAATAATCCAACAAGCTGAGCTGTACTATTTCTCTCTCACATGTAGGAAGTGCTGCATTGTGAAGAAAATCTTTGTATAATTTAAGAATCACATGATAATGATTGATCATTTGTCACATACAAGTATATACTTGTTAGATGTTACTGGGTTGCTGAACACCTTTTTATAGGATATTAATTACCGTATTATTGACTAAATTGTCATGGGAACAAATGACTGGACCTCTTTGGAGGTGAACAATTCTTAATTGTCAGGAACTATACCGTAAAGAACACTTCATCTAATCATTCCTAGTAGAGTATGCTTGTTTGTATTTATTGTTTATTGTGCTTCCTATTATTTTGCATTCTCATTAGGATGTGTGGTGCTCTGATGCCTCGACATGGAGAAACAATGACCGATGAAGCAATTTGGGATAGGCTACCTGTAAGAATCCAAAGACTACATTGCTCTCCTTTTAATTCAATCAACAGGACCTATTAACCTTTCAATTGTAACCTTGTTGTCCAAAAGTACAAATTCGTGTTAAAAACTGCTGCTTTCTCTAATAAAGTGAGACTTTGTGCTAGTTCTACTAATTAAATGCAAGATGTGTGACAATGTTGTGTAGTAATTGAGATGGTTTTGATTGGAGGTATTGGTATATGGAGCTCCAACCAACTGCACATTTTTGCTGTCCTTCTGTTATGGGCCAAGGGTTGGATCGGGTCTATGTCCGACGCCGAGCCTAGGGGTCAAGGGCTGCAGGGGAGAGTCCAGCATGAAGGAATACCTTCAGCCGCAGGTTAGGATTGAAAGTAATCAAGGTTGTTAGGAAAGTATCTATTAGTTAGTTATTTTTGGTTAGTAAGATATCTTTTGGTTTGGCATCTGATCCGGAGAGATCAGGGGCGTGGAGTCATATATATTTGCTGGAAATCAATAAAGGAAAAGGCATGCTTTGATGCCGCAATCCTAGTCTCAGGCGGTGGCTCAGAAAACAGCCAAAACTCAGGCGCACGCCGCCACGACAACCTCCATGTCGTCGAGCAGCTTGCGACCCGGTCTCCGGCCGGGAACCCGCGCTTACGAGCAAGCCCACATTGGGTTGGCTCGTAACAATTTGGTATCAGAGCCGGTCGAGATTGGGAGCATGGCGTCGCCTATCAAGAAGACGCGCGTGTGATGGGACCGGAGAAGGAGATGAAGACCATGATCGAGGAGATGATGAAGCTAATGAAGGAGAAGGGCCCGCTAGGCGAGTCCAGATTGATCGGCGGTGGGGAAGGCCAGTCTTCGCGTCAGGCAGCGGATCATGGCACAGGTGAAGTGGGAGATGATTCCTACGTGCCGCCGCCAAGAAGGAACTTCGTGCTGGGTCCTCGACCAAACCATGCACGTGACAGGTAGGCACCGGGAAGACGGAATGAGTATGGGCGGCGAGAAGAGGAGGAAGATCAAGACAGAAGATGGATACCTCGTTTCCCCCGGTTTGATCTCTCGGAGTACGATGGGCAGGAGGATCCCCTTAGGTGGTTGCGACGGTGTGAATGTTTCTTCCGTTTACATCGCATCCCTGAGGAGGAGTACGTTGAGGTCGCAGGGCTCCATCTCACAGGGGAGGCGCAGGAAGTACTGGACAATTGGCAGCAAGAGGAGAAGTGGATCGCGTGGGAGGATTTCGCGGAGACCTTCGTGCAGCGGTTCACTCGACACTCGACCGTTGGGCCGTGGGGTGACCTGATCAACCTCAAACAGAATGGAAGCAAGGTGGATGAGTATGCGAAGGAATTCCAGCGTTTGCTAGCGCGAGCGCCGCGTATGAAGAGAACAGAGCAGATTGATACATTTGTGGCGGGATTTTCAGTCGCGCTAGGGGCAGATGTTCGATGAGAGAGACCCCGAGACCTAGCTGAGGCAATTGGATTTGCTCGTGAAGCAGAGGCAAGGAAGGCGGCCTGGATCGCCGAAGCTGTGCAAGGAATGTCGAGTATTAGCCGCAGGCGGTTCCAGTCTGGCGGTGGCTCACTTTCGGTCCAGTCCGCTCCTGGCGTACCAACCGGCGCAAGCACCGCCGCAGATGTGCCCTTCTCTTACGGTCGATCGTCTTCGGGCATTTCACAGGGGGGAGCGGGTCACGCCCATTCTGCTGTGATCAGTGGTCGTGCGAACCCAACGCAGGCCGCCAGCATGCAGAGTAGCGCGGCTTCCGCCCCAACGAGGTTGCGTCTCTCCGCGGATCAGTTAGCAGAAAGGAGGGCTAAGGGGTTGTGTTATAATTGTGATGAAGTTTACACTAGGGGACATCGCTGTAAGCGTTTATTCCATTTGGAGGTGGAAGAAGAAGAAGCTGAAGGAACAGAGGAGGAGGAACCATTGCCGCAGGACACTGATATTTCTTTGTCCATGATTACTGCTTCGGGACCTAAGCATGGAGACACAATGCAGGTGCGCGTGAGCATGGAGGGAAGAAGTTGGCTCGGCCTCGTGGATAGTGGGAGCACTCACAATTTTGAGTACTTATGTAGCTCGCCAAGGCCCATGGCAGCCAGTAGAGGGCGCTCCCCAGCAGGTCCGGGTGGCAGGGGGTTCACATTTACCGTGCCTTGGGACTGTGCCGACCGCATCTTTTACTATCCAGGATCATAAGTTTCAAGCACCATTTATTGTGTTACCGATTGATGGGTTTGACATCATATTAGGCGTGTAGTGGTTGAGGACTTTGGGGAACATTCAATGGAATTTTGAGGAGCTATCTATGGAGTTTGGTCCCAAGAATGCTCGTGTCCAGCTTCAAGGGATGTTGCGGCCGCGTCAGGCTGCCCTGATGCATGCCGAACTGAAAGAAGCATCGGCCATGCAGAAGTTGCTATCGAGTATGAAGATGTCTTCGCTGAACCGGAAGGGCTGCCCCCTGCTAGGTGGTGTGATCATCGGATTACTCTCACAGAGGGCACTGATCCGGTGGTCGTACGACCCTACCGGTATCCGTATCGGCAGAAGGACGAAATAGAATCCCAATGTGAGGCTATGCTGAAGCAAGGAATCATTCGGCCCAGCAGATCACCCTTCTCTTCCTCGGTCCTGTTAGTCAAGAAAGCCGATGGTACTTGGCGTTTTTGTGTGGATTACCGCGCGCTCAACACGCGGACCATAAAGGACAAATTTCCCATTCCGGTGGTGGAGGAGCTGCTGGACGAGCTTCGCGGGGCTCGTTTCTTCACCAAGCTCGACCTACGGTCGGGCTACCATCAAGTCCGTATGCGAGAGGAAGACATTGGCAAGACGGCCTTCAGGACGCACCATGGACATTATGAGTTCCTCGTAATGCCGTTTGGTCTATCTAATGCGCCGTCTACATTTCAAGCTCTCATGAATGAGGTTTTACAGGCATCCTTACGCAGGTTCGTCCTCGTATTCTTTGATGACATATTAGTGTACAGCCGCACGGAGGACGATCACAGGGAGCATCTCCGATTGGTGTTGGACAAGCTACGCCTTCATCGGCTGTACCTAAAAAGGTCCAAATGTGCTTTTGCTCAAGACAGGGTGGGATACTTGGGCCACATCATATCTCATAATGGAGTAGCGGCGGATCCGGAGAAATTGCAAGCGGTGACCTTATGGCCTTGTCCGACGACAGTGTTAGCACTGCGAGGATTTCTGGGGCTCACAGGTTATTACCAGCGGTTCATTCAGGATTATGCGATCATTGCCGAGCTCCTCATTGCCTTGTTACGCAAGAATAAATTCACCTGGACATCGATTGCTCAAGAGGCTTTCCAGCGCCGCAAACAAGTGTTGATTTCAGCTCCAGTGCTGCAAATGCCGGACTTCACAACTCCCTTTGTCGTAGAGTGTGATGCATCAGGCTCCAGGATTGGGGCGGTTCTCCAGCAACACGGCCACCCCATCGCCTATTTCAGTCGTCAGCTTGCCGACCGACACAGGAAACTTGCGGCATATGAACGGGAGCTTATCGGGCTTTCCAAGGCCGTGCGCCATTGGCGACCTTACTTATGGGGTCATCCCTTCATTGTCCGCACCGATCATGGCAGTCTCAAGTACCTCCTGGAGCAGGCCCTCATCACACCGTCGCAACAGCATTGGTTAAGCAAACTGATGGGCTTTGACTTTCAGGTGGAATACAAGCCCGGGAAGCACAACCAAGCAGCAGATGCATTGTCTAGGGTGCACGTTGACCTCCTCCAGTGTGCAACAGTGTCCGCCCCTCAGGATGTTACGCGGGCGCAGTGGCTTGATCTTCTGCGAGCGGATCCCGCAATGCAACAGCTCATCAACAAGCATGGGGCGCAGTCCTCCCCACCATTGCCGGTCGGGCATGGACATGCACCGCAGTGGGAAGTGCGGCAGGGATTGCTCTACTGTGACAACTGTTTGGTTGTGCTCGCTTCCTCCGAGTTGATTGAGCCGATCATCGCATCGGTTCACGACTTGACACATGAAGGGATTCAAAAGACCCTCCATCGGGTATGTTACTAACCTTGGGATTAGAGAAGATAACCAGCAACCATAAGGTCTATGCTTATATATATAGCCACTAGATGGGCCTATATGATGTATGGGCCTTAACACCCCCCCGCAAACTCAAGGCGGGTTCAAAGCATTGAGTTTGAGCAAATGAAGCCGATGTTGCTCTCGAGTCTGTGCTTTTGTGAAGAAATCTGCAACTTGCAATTCAGATGGCACATATTTGAGAGCAATAGTTTTCTGATGACAGTGAGATCGGGTAAAAGAGGCATCCACACCAATATGCTTTGTAAGTTCATGCTTCACAGAATCATTGGCAATCTGTATGGCGCCAGTATTATCACAAAAAAGAGGTGTGGGAGCATCACAGGAAACACCGAAATCTGCTAGCAACCAACGAAGCCATATAATCTCTGAAGTTGTAGTGGCAAGTGCTCGAAGTTACATACATGCTAGACCGAGAGGCAATGACTGCTTCTTGGACTTCCATGTAAGAGGGAAGAGCCAAGAAGAATACAATAACCGAATGCGGCGTCGATCGGTCGGATCACTCGCCCAAGTAGAGTCCGAGTAAGCATGAAGATGCGAGGGCTATCATGAGCATAGAACGGACATTGGGATGAAGTGTCCCGTAAGTACCGCGAACACCTTGAAGCAAATGTCCATAGTGAACCAAGTAGGGGTGCTCTACAAAGCGGCGAGGATATGAGCTGCATGAGCTATGTCGGGTCTAATAACGATGAGATAGACCAAGCGACCCACAATGTGCCGATGTCGAGTGGGATCCGAAAGAGTCTGTACCATCGGTAGGGCGAAGCCGGACATGAAGATCCATAGGAGTTGCAACCGTTCGATTATCCGTAATGCGGAACAAGCAATAAGGTCTTGTGTGTAGTGAGGCCGAGAAATATAATAGCCTTTTGAAGAATGGCGAACCTCAATTCGAAAAATAGTGAGGGTCCCAAATCGGACATCGAAATTGTTCATTTGAGTTGCTTCTTCACCTTTGAAACATAGTGCGCATCATCCCCGTAATTAACATATCATCAACATCTGAAGAAGCAAAATCGACCACGGAAGAGAGAGAGAGATAAATAAAGGCGGGATCATGGTCACTTGGTGAAAAACCGGCATTACGTTATGGCCAGAGACAAAAGCGCTGAAACCAAGCACGAGAACTGTTTAAGACCATACGAGAGCACGCCAAGGCAGCAGACATGTCCCAATGGAGCTTCAACACCTGGTGGTGGTTGCATATAAACTTCCTCATGCAAATCACCATGAAGAAAAGCATTCTTAACATCCATCTGAGAGATAGTCCAAGAACGGATAGCAGCCACTGAAATAAGTGTTCGGACAGTAGTCATGTGAGCAACAGGCGCAAAGGTCTCTTCATAATCTTGTCCTTTGGTTTGCTGAAACCCTCGAGCAACCAGTCGAGCTTTATATCTCTCAATAGTCCCATCATTTGGTCTTAATTTTGAATACCCACTTGCATGTGATAGGAAGCGCATAAGATGGTAATAAAACAAACTCCCAAGTTCTGTCCTATCCAAAGCGCAAGTTCTTGAGACATAGCTTTACGCCATTCAGAATGTGAGAGGCTTCGATAAGTGGAGGGTTCACCGTGATAGCACCCACACGAGGATAACCAAATCTGGCGGGAGGCTCAATTGTAATGCGATCTACAAATAATATCGTGAACCAAGTGGTGGCACATCATTAATTTGTTAGCTCATCGAAATGTTAGAATCATCAATAAGGGGAGCATTAGGACCGGTAGAAGAAGGAGAATCCAAGAGGATGGGTGCAGTGGAGGACGACGAGAATAAACATGTTTGATTGGTGGTTTGGTTGGTAGAGGAGGATGAGAGGAGATATATCATGAATATGTGGTGTAGGAACATCATCACTAGAAGGAATAGAAGGTGGGAAGGAACATCATCCTTTGGAAGGAATAGAAGGTGGTGAAGGAACATCATTCTTGGAACTAATAGGAGGTAAAAACAAGAAACTAGTGGGCTCGGTTATGGTGGGTGAAGTATGAGTGGAGGGTTGTAAAAGAAAGGACAATCTTCATCAAAAATCACATCACGAGAGATCTGAATGCGGCGAGAGGAAGAATCATAACACGATAGCCCTTATGTTCGAGGACTATACCCCAAGAAGACACACTCAACAGATTGAGTCATCAATTTGGTTCGCTCACAAGGTGCAAGAAGAACATAGCATCTACAACCAAAAACCCGAAGATGATCATACTTTGGAGAAGTGCCAAATAAAACTTCACCAGGAGACCTGTCATTTAATTTGGAAGAAGGTTGCCGATTAATAAGATAAACAGCAGTGGAAACAGCCTCACCCCAAAAATGAGAGGGGACAAAAGAGGCGATCAAAAGAGTGCGAGCAGTCTCAATAAGATGGCGATGCTTGCGTTCTGCAACACCATTTTGAGCGTGTGCACCAGGACATGAGAGTTGGGCAAGAGTACCCTCAGCAAGCAAAAACTGGCGAAATTTCTCAGATAAATACTCACCACCAGAGTCAGAACGGAAAACTCGAATAGGAGTAGAAAACTGAGTGTGAATCATGCGAGTAAAAGTTTGGTAAATTGAACACAATTGGGAACGATGTTTCATAAAATAAATCCAAGTGTAACGAGAATGATCATCTATAAAAATGACATAGTATTTATGACCACCTTTTGTAGCAAAAGGTGCGGGACCCATACATCTGAATGAACAAGATCAAAAGATCTAGAAGAATGAGAGGTACTAGAAAAGTATGGAAGTTGTATTTGTTTTCCAAGTTTACAACCCTTGCAACTGAAACTAGACTTTATTGGTGTATGACCTAAAGACCCTTTATTTATTAATGTGGTCAACCGAAAGTGCCACATAGATGACCAAGACGATGATGCCACTTGGCGAATGATGTAGTGGATGATGACGAAGCAGAGATGACACATCTTGCGCAGGAATGATAGCGGAAGAAGGAAGGCAAAGTGTCCAAGATGTAGAGGCTAGAAAGCGCTCTTCGGCGATGGCGATCCCAATCACTTCCGCTTGACGATCTGAATAAAGCAAGATGAGTCATCAAACCCAACAAAACAATTTTGATCGATAATTTGGCCTCACGACAACAAATTCATGGACAATTTAGGTACAAGTGAGACATCGGTATAGAGAATTTGAATTTAAAAGAGAACCATGGTGAGTTATATAACAAGGTGTACCATCAGCTGTCTGAACAGAAACACCCTCAGGGACTGGTTTGGAAGCAACCAACTGTGACTGATCAGATGTCACATGAAAAGAGGCCCCTGAATCAAGAACCCAAGATGACTGAGGAGCACTGATAGGCGAGGCAGCAGCAATAGAAACAGAGCCTCTAGGCGCAGGAGGTGTGTTGCGTGCACGAGAAGCACGACGGGCACGATACTCAGCCAATTTCTCTGGATGTCGAGCGAAACAATTTTCAGTGCGATGATTTGTCTTGCCACAATGATCACAAGGTTTGGTGTCTGAAGAGGTAACCCTTGATGAAGCAGTCCGCTGAGAAGCTGCCAGAACACTGTGAAGAGGTGTCATAGAGCCAGTAGACATAGACTTGAGGCGGGTTTCTTCAGCAATCAAATCTGAGAGAGCACGAGACATGGTTAAATCCCCAGAACTGTGAAGTAATCTAGTGCGAATAGCCTCAAAATCTGTCCTGACTCCCATAACAAAGCGATATGTAAGAAATTTTTCAATGAAGGAATGTCTTTGGACATCCATACATTTGTGCCTTTGAGGTACCATGGAAAACAAAGGTCCCATTAGGCTCTCAAAAGCGAAATTATATTCATCAATAGACATATCATTACGCTCAATTGAATGGATTCTTTGCATAAGAGTGTGGAGAAGAGCACCCTTGTCTTGAACATAGCTATTTGTTTCAAATAGGACCACATAGCCTTGGCGCTCTTGAAAGAAGAAAGACTCATAATCATAGGCTGTTTGACACTTGTAACAATAGCGACCATGACCTTTATCATCAATTTCCTTTTTTGACATCAATGACATTACTATTATCGACTTTAAGGATTGGTGGTTCATCGGTCAAATGAAAAACAATGCCATAGGCCCTTAGTCTTGATCTCGACGGAGAACGCCCATTCTCGATAATTTTGACCATCAAGAATGATATTGATGACAATAGTATTAAGCTGCGACATGCTAGCAAGGTAAAGGCACCAGAGGGCAATAGAAGCTTCATTGGTCTGGGCAGCCCGTGGCGTCATTTGGAAGAATCGGGCGGCGATGAAATTTGGCCGAAGCCGAGGCCGAGCGCGGAGGAAGCGACAAGACAAGACGCGAGCCGAGGCAACAGAATCGGCGGGACGAAACACGAAGACGCCACAGAAACCAACCCGTCGGTCGGCGCGGAGGGCGAAGGGACCGCGAGACGATGGGCCGTAGCAGTCTTGACGGCGGAACGCAGCCAGCGTCAGGCCTTGATGCCGAGCGATGGCGGCGTGCGCGAGCGGCGGGGACGAACCGCGCGAGCAATGGATCGGCGATCACGCCGGCAAAGCGAAGGATGACGCGGAGGCGAGTCCTCACTGAAGAACGGCGGATGGCGACGCCAGGCCGAAGAAGAAGCAAGCGGGCGAAGGGGCGAAGGGCAAGGGCAGCGCAAGGTATAGCCGGTGACTTGCAAAGCCAAGGGAACGGCGACCAGAGAAAAAAAAATGACCGGGGAGAGATTTAGGGCACTAACCCTAAACCTAACCCTAAGCCTTGCTCTGATACCATGTTACTAACCTTGGGATTAGAGAAGATAACCAGCAACCATAAGGTCTATGCTTATATATATAGCCACTAGATGGGCCTATATGATGTATGGGCCTTAACAGGGTAAAGGCAGGTTATTGGTGGGAACAACAGCGAGCGTCTGTGGAGCAGTATGTGGCGAGGTGTACCATTTGCCAAAGAAACAAGACGAGCACCATGGCTCCTGCGGGTCTGCTGCAGCCACTTCCGGTTCCTCACCAGGTGTGGGCCGATGTTTCGATGGATTTCATCACACATCTTCCGAAATCTTAGGGGAAGACCGCCTTGCTGGTTGTGGTGGACCGTTTATCTAAATATGCCCACTTTATTCCCTTCAAACAACCGGCGCCAGCTCCCACTGTGGCCCGTTTATTCTTCGATCAGGTGGTGCATCTCCACAACATACCAGAATCTATTGTGTCCGATCGTGACCCAATATTCTTGAGTGCCTTTTGGCAAGGGCTGTTCAAAAGGAGTGGCACGACCTTGTTGATGTTCACTACATACCATCCTCAGATGGACGGACAAACGGAGGTGGTGAATCGGACAATTGAGATGTATCTACGTTGTCTGACTTCATCCAACCAGTCATCTTGGGCGCAGTGGGTTCCGTGGGCAGAGTATTGTTATAATACATCCTTTCATACTGCGCACCGGTTGACTCCCTTTGAATTGGTCTACGGCCGGCCGCCTCCGCCACTGACTCCTTATCAGCAAGGAACCACTACCATTGATTCGGTAGATTGCGCGTTGGTGGATCGGGATGCTCTCCTGCAGCAAGCCAAAAACCTGCTTCTCCAAGCTCAAAACAGAATGAAGCAAAGGTATGATGGACAACATAGGGAGGTGGTGTTTGAAGTGGGTTCGTGGGTTTGGTTGAAGCTCCAAAAACATCGTCAACTCTCAGCACGGGGTTCTATCGCCTCTTCCAAGCTGGCACCCAGATTCTATGGGCCGTATCAGGTCACAAGTCGGGTGGGACAAGTAGCGTATAGACTGCATCTTCCCGACTCAGCAAAGTTGCACAATGTGTTCCATGTTTCATTGCTGAAGCCCTTCAAGGGAGAGCCGCCTACACACACCATGGAGATAACGTCTGATGTTGCTCCTACAAGTACGCCAGTCCAGCCCGAGCCTCAGGCCATCCTGGCTCAACGGTTCCTCGCAGGGAAGCGCCAGTTTCTCGTGCAGTGGACAGGCGAGTCTGTTGATGACGCTACGTGGATGGATGCCATCGCTCTGCGCCGATCCTATCCCACTTGTCAGCTTGAGGACAAGCTTCGTCTCCAGGGGGGGAGTGATGTTATGGGCCAAGAGTTGGATCGGGTCTATGTCCGACGCCGAGCCCAGGGGTCAAGGGTTGTAGGGGAGAGTCCAGCGTGAAGGAATACCTTCAGCCGCAGGTTAGGATTGAAAGTAATCAAGGTTGTTAGGAAAGTATCTATTAGTTAGTTATTTTTGGTTAGTAAGATATCTTTTGGTTTGGCATCTGATCTGGAGAGATCAGGGGCGTGGAGTCATATATATTTGCTGGAAATCAATAAAGGAAAAGGCATGCTTTGATGCCGCAATCCTAGTCTCAGGCGGTGGCTCCGAAAATAGCCAAAACTCAGGCGCACGCCGCCATGACGACCTCCACGTCGTCACTCGTCGAGCAGCTTGCGACCCGGTCTCCGGCCGGGAACCCGCGCTTACGAGCAAGCCCACATTGGGTTGGCTCATAACACCTTCATTCTTTTGATTATTTTTTATATTAAATTTGGACCTTAAGTTGCAATCTTTGCTCATTTGTTACAATCTTCTCTGTCCTTTTATTTCATTCGGGACAAGTTGCATATTGGAAAAGGTTAAAGAGGGCCAATCAGCTCAACTAAAAGTCATATCCTATCAATGCAACTTAGTAGAATGTAAGGTTTAAAGCTCATTCTTTTAACTCCATGTTTTGTTAGAGGTTCTACATTTACAACACTGTGTCATTTAAGCTGTTGATGTGTAATTCTTTGCTGCATGATTGAACATATGAGTATATCACCATGTCGAGATGTAAATATACACATACCATGCTGTATTTATAATATTAGATAGCAGCAAAGGATATCCGTGATCCATGCCATTGCTTTGAAGCCTTTAGTGTTAATAAATAGATGAATTATATGCAGGCTTAAGCTTCGTATAATCATTACTAACAATTTTGTATTTTCCTTAGCACTTTTGGGTTGCCATTTCCATGGTATTTCTACTAGCAGCTACTTCACTCATGCTTCTGAAGTTGTGCGGTAAGCTATACAAATACCACTGAGTTTGTTCTAAAAGAAAAATCAAATATTGAATTGGTTCTAGTTGTGCTGATCAGAAATTTCCATAGATGACTGATATAATATAGTTTGCAATATCTCTACCAGATTACATCAAAATATCTAGCTTTATTCTTTTTTTTTCTAGATTATCACAGTAAATTATTAAGGATTCACTTGTTTATAGAACTAGCACACATAGTCAACCTTGGGTAAAATTTTTGAAGGTTTTAGCCACAGGTCAGATCGTCAGAGTATCTTAGTACCTTTTTGATTTTTGAAGTGATTAAGTTATATTGTTTGCCACTGTGCTACAGGTGACGCAGTTACTCTGGGGTGGTGGGATTTGTTCATTAATTTTGGGTAAAAATTTATTTCCTCATTTTAAATCATGCTTGTAATTACATGAAACAGTTCTATCTAATTACTTAATGACATTTTTTTTACAGGATTTCCCAGTGCTTTGCATATCTTGTCTGCACAAGGTGGTCCAATCCAATGGTTGGTAGACAGTCAATCTTTGGTATAACAATAAATTCATCTTATATGGACAGAGACTGCAACTGGAACAGCAGCGTTCCATTTTTCACTGAAAGGGATCCTGATATAGACAAACTATATGCTCTGCAGGACATTGGTGGCCCTATATTGATAATTCCTATCGTAATCTTTCAAGTTCTTCTATGTATGCGCTTAGAGGTCTGTTCAACTCCATTTTCTGAATGCTTTTTTCATTCAAAATCGATTGGTAGGCACTATTTTCCCATCTTTCTGTGCTGTTCTTTAGGAACATTTTTTGGGTAACTTATATTCAGTGTGGTACCACAATCTACATATACAGTGTGCCTTTTGAGGTGTGATATTTCATTTTAAATTACTTCTTTGGAAAACATGATGAATCAAATCTCCAAGTAGACTACCAGCATTCTATATATTATGTCCTGTGCACAGAATCACAGATTGTGGTACCATGTGTGTGTTATTCATCCCAAATTGTAGTTATGAATGTTTTAGGTGCAAGCTTGTAGTTCCCTAGTGTCTATGAATGCCAATATGATTATTAAATGTATGTTTGTTGAACTATTACTCGTCTGCAGTAACTAGTCTAAGTACCCTTTGTATTCTTTGCAGGGTACTCCATCTAGTGCACGGTTTATCCCAGTTCGAGCTATTTTCTTACCTATACTTCTGCTTCAAGTGGGTGCTCTATGTTTTACTGTTTGGAGATTCTTTGAGAGGCTTGTTATCAAACTACAAGATGGAATGATTAGTGAAGGATATATTTCTGTCTCGTCAAAAGTCGATGATTTGTTTATGATGATACAACATGGTTCAAGGTTTTGTTCTCTCTAGTGCTACTTTATTACCCCAGGCCATTCTTATGTATTTAAAAAATTGCACATCTATCTATCACAGGAATTGCACATGGAATTCTTATTTTGTTAATTTTCACTGATGATCAGGCTCATTACCTGGTGGTCTATTGATGAAGATAGCAAAGAGGAACAAGCCCATCTATGCTATACAAATAATATTGGGTATCACTGCATAATTCTATCTAGTTACATCTTGTTTAGAGTTTAGACGTAGTCATGACTTATGATTTATGTGAATATCTGGATATATGGGTTATAATCAACGAACCACCTGTGTTTTTTGTTGTACATGCCATATTTTTACTTGTTTACAGAATGGCATCATTGGTACTTAAATATATGAAAAACTGTACTCCGTAGGAGCATGAATAGCTAGAAAAACATAAAATATTTAAGTACATTCTTCATGGAGCTCACTATCACCTTAAAACAGAACGCCGACATGGCATTTTTCTTACCCATGTAGTGTTTTCACCCCCTTTTTTTGGTAGGGGAGTAGGGTAGTGCATTGCAGGAGATAGGATGATGGGGGAAAGGGATGGGTCTTTGTTTATGAGATGGAGGAGAGAAAAAGACAAGATAAGAAATAACTTATTATGTCAAGCCCATAATCAAATATGGGGGATCCCACTTAATTTTAGATGATCCAAAATATAGAAAAACTAATCAACTAAAAAGTAGTATGCTAATTTCTTTATTTAATACAATTTATGTAATACTCCGGCCTTTTAGTGTGGTGGCCCATGTGGCTGAGGTATTTTAGTGTGGTGAGATTAGTCCCATATAGAAAGTTGAGATAGGTTTGGGCCAGCATATAAACCCAAGTGTTTTAAACACAGCACCTTCAGATTAACCCTTTTACACGAAGTAAGGATAAAAATGTAAGTGAGGTGCTATACGAGCGTGAACCCTCCTCATGGTGGGCTAGGCATTGAGCGAATTTTGTGCCAGGGTGTTACAGTATAATTGTGAACTTCCAAAATTATAAAATTGATTTAAGGCAACTGTTTGCTCCTCCAGTATCCAAAAAAACACGTTATACATAAAAATCTCAAAATGTTTATTTTCACATAACAAGATAGCTAGTTGCTCAACATTCAACGAGATAAGCTAATCACTGTAGAAGCATTCAGGATTGTTGAATTCTTTTATTGATTTGTCTTGTTATTTCTTAGCAGGTATAGTACCTTTTGCAGCTATCCACCAGAGATGGTAAAAGAGATGCCGAAGAAAGTTCTTGTGAAAGAGGTTATTTTGTTATACTCACTATACTAGCTTCATTGTTTACATTGAGCTAATCAATCGTGTGTACTTTCAGGTACAGAGACTTCAGTTAGCGTTGGGAGAGCAAACCAAAATGGCAAAGCTTAGCCAACAGCAATGTGACAGGCTAAAAAATGTACTAGTTTTCCTTTTTTTTCTAATATCACAACATTCTTTACATTTGTAATGGATTGATACGTAGAGCTCAAGAATGTCTACCAGGATGTCCTCTGATTTGCTGGTGTGCTGCACCTGCTATTATTGGCACTATTGCACTTAACAATTTTTTGGCTTATTTAAAATGTTGGACTGGCTGAGACTACTTGCTCTCATATAATGATATAAAAGGGTTACGACTTAAGACGCATGACAGTTTCTTATTTATTTTGATTGGCACCTTTTTCCCAAACTAATACTCCATTTTTTGGCATAAACACAGGAACGTATCTTATGTAGAGTGTGCTTTGAGAGAGACATCGGCATTGTTCTGCTTCCATGCCGCCATCATGTTCTCTGCAAGTAAGCTTCTTTTCATTCACTAATATGTGCATGCTCTACATGTTACCAATCGTCATTTTGAAGTTTTGAAGGTACATTCTGATATATTCTTGCCACATTTTTGGTATATTTTGTTATTTATCTGTAAGTGGAGTTCCAAAGTTCACTTTTTGTTGCTCTTGCAGACCCTGCTCTAGCTAGTGCCGATCATGCCCAATTTGTCGAGTGACCATTGAGAGCAAGTTATCTGTTTATGATGCAGTGAGTACAGCTGATCTATTAAGTGACACTGTTTAGAAGTTCACGTGTTGACAGTAATTCTAGGATACGGACACCTACTTCTGGAGTCAGCAAACATGACCACACTGATTCCGAACAGAGGAAGACAAATTGTGTTGGCTATGAAATTCAAAGGAAAGCTAGAATAAGTCTCTATACTCGAACGGAGTAAGAACAAATCAAGAGCCGCACCGTACATCCCCTGTAGTGATATGACACAATGGAAGTGTGTGAGTTCGATGATTCTCACTCGCATGCAGCGCCAGCATGAATAACCACTTAAGTTACTGATTTTTTTTTGCAAAAGCTGCAAGTTCGGTTGCCCATGTATGCCATCGGACCAGTTTATCAAGGGATGCAAAACTGCAAGTTCTGTTGCCCATGTATGCCATCGGACCAGTTTATCAAGGGAGTGCTTATTAACAGTTGACAGGGGAGTTGAGCAAGCATGTGCAACAGGAACTTTGGGTTGCTAGTTGTTCGTCAGAGTTAAGAAAGAAGCCAAATATCAGTCTATTCTACTTCGGTGAGCTTATGAAATTTGCGCCGCTAAGATATCGCATGTTCCAGTGGAGTTATCCAACTTGTAAAAATATGCTTAGCCGTCTACCTTCATGTACATAGATGAGACAATAGCGTCCCTGTCTGCTCAGTTTTGTCTCCCAAGGTTTAAGAGCATGAAACTCTCGTTGCCGGTCTCGTCAGATGATGATGATGATGAGAGCATGTATTGTTTGCGCATGTCGGTCTCATCCGCATTTCCCCTACATCTGTGCATACCAGAGGATCACTTTGCAGTACGGGAATTGGCTCGCAAGTCAACATTTGTGGCCACGGCCTTTCGTTTCTCTGCCACGTCGCCATGATTCGGCGTGTCTTGTGGCCTGCCATGCATGCCCTGCCTGGAGGGCTTGCCTCACATGGTCACACCAGATCGTCGTGCTGGTGCCGATATTTATACAGGAAGACGCTAGGTGCATGCTCCGCGTGACACAAGGACGGGGTCGTTCCATTTTTGTCATCCTTATCCATGTCGCTTTCGTGTGTATCGGTCGCATTTGTTCGTTGCTCTAGTCCTCCTTTTTGCCATGCTTCGACCCGTGATGACCAGAATGTGATGGCAATGTAAGGGAGACTGCATGCTTGGCACAATATTTTCGTTTTCGGGATCTCTCCACTGGGGTTCAGAAAAGTTTAGAATTGATCCTTCTGCGGGCATAACTTGTAGGGAGCGACTAAGAATCGGGCATGATGTGAGCTTTTCCGTCGTAGCTGGTCCTCTCTACCTTCGATCTCATTTAAATACATAAATCTTAACCTTTTGATTTATGCAAAAAAAAATCAGGTGCAGCAATTTGTTACTTATCTTTCAACAAAAATCTCTCTCCAATGCAACAAACACAAAAGCACAACTAAAAAAATGCTAACAAATAAGAATTACCAATGCAACATTACGAGAAAAATGCTCGACAAATATATATTGTTGTTTCAACAAATATAAAATCACCGGAAATTGCTGCAACATTCATGTAAAATTCATGCAACAATTTGACTTAATTGCTATAACAATCGAGATGGGCTCGGATGAGGAAGAGAAGGAGGTTGGGCATGCGATGCGAGTGACCACAACGGCAATGGGCTGATTTGTACGTTCCTATACAAAGATGTACTAAAGACTAGCATGAAACCTCGAAGCAAAACAAATATACCATTTTACAACTATTACAACATTTTTGAAATGAAATGCGTATGCAATAATTTTGAAAAACACTTGCAACAAATTCACAAACTTGTGCAACAACAACATCAGACTCTAGAAAAAGGCACAACAAATTAGTGCTACACCTGAAACAATTCACCTCGGTGTGCACAAAAAGAAAGACAACATCACAACAATACTTCGTGCTACAACAATTTTGAAAAGATAAAATACAACAAAATAAAATGCTTATGGCAACAATTGAGAAAATATGATGCAACAATATGCAAACAAGCCTACTAGAGAGGGAGGAGCCAACAGTGGTGGCAAGGGGCAGAGCTCGGAGCAGGAGTTGTCTAGCTTGGCAGACCTTGAGAGGCCTCACCAGCTTGAGATGCCCTAGTGCACTCGCTGTAGATCTCCACTGCAAACCACTACCGGTTGCCCTTGAGCTATGGAGGCCTCGATGCCCTTGCCACCACCATACGTGGTGAAACTCTGATCGGAACTCACAGGAGGTCAGCGATATGCGAGCGTGATATATATATATATATATATATATATATGTTACTCCCACCTCTGAAATACTACCTAAACGAATTTGAAATACTCCTTTATCACTTTGGGTACACTCATACACTAATTATAAGATATTCCAATGTGAGCCACATGAAAAAATTGCAAGCGAGTCCATGATTTTTAGCGTATTTTGCAAATACCTTCATATACACACATAAAAGGGTATGCCCAAAAAATATACATACCACCTCTGAAAAATATACATACCACCTAGATGATCTTATATACTGTATATATATGAGTACATACCCTCCATCGCACGAGATACCCCATTCGTTGTAAGATACGGCATAGGGAGTAATTACTCCTGAGGAGTAGAAAAGAGGCTTCATATATATATATATATATATATATATATATATATATATATATATATACGAGAGAGAGGACTATATAGTGGGTGGGGATGAGGCAAGATATGGTGAGGGACGGGCCATGGAGTTTATTGAAGCAATGGAGGAAGATATATATATATATATATATATATATATATATATATATATTGTAACAACCATAAATTTTGCCAAATTAAAACAATAGAGCTGCCAAGCTATTTTCTAAATCTATCCTGAATTTCAGAATTTTTTTGGATTTTTCTTAGATTTTGGTATTAAAAAGATATGCTTTTCAATTGCTTGTGATTGTTAAACTTTAGCTTTGTTTCACTTTCAAGTCTAAAAATATTTTATTTGAATCTCAGATAGTCTGAAGGACCTTTTTGAAAAATTTTATGAATTTTAAAAGTAGTTTGCTATTTATGGAAAAACAAAAACTACATACTTTATGAAAGGCTAAACCACAAAAAGAATTTTTTAGAAAATTATGGGACTGCTTATGCTTTGAAAATTTTACAAAATCATCAATACTTTCTTAGGATAACCTTATAAAATGTTCATAAAAATTAAAGCAAGTTTGATAGCTCTAAAAATTCGAGAAACTCCTAACTACAAAATAAATTTTTTTAATAAAATCTAGTTAATCTCAAAAAGGAAGGCGCCTAGCCAAGAAGCTATTTTCTCTACAAGAAAGCATATTCCCATCCAATGCACTTTCCTTTTTCAGCCTCTCTCTTTCTCTCCCTCTCTCTGATGAGTCGGCCCCGTGTGTTAGCTGCCCCCTCACCCATGCGAGCCCAGGTAGTTGCCCGTGCCAAGTTATGCACACTCTGGCATGCCATCATGTGTGCTAGCCTTCCCACGTGTGCAGAAATCAGGCACCATGTCACCGCGCTTCACCGGCCGACGCCATCGGCATCCTCCACACCCCTCCAACCAGCCACTCCGCTCTAAAGCCATCGGACTTGTGTGCCACCTGCCCCTCTGCCTCTGATGCTGACTCTGGCACCTCGCATGCATGGCAAATTCACTAAAAATCCTACACGCAACTCCATATTGTCCTTTCTCCCTTGTCCATTGCACTCAACTCATGGGCCGAGCCCCAGGCCACCTCCCCAGTAGCTATAAAAGCCATATCGTGGTCACCCTAGCTCCTTCACACCCCCTACACTCTCCCTGCCCCAAGCCCAGTGCATTGAGACACCGAGAAGAGCCATTGCCGCCAAGAGCTCTCCAAGCAAGTCAAGCTCAATTTAGCCCCTACTGAGCCATTTCCTGATTCCCTTGCCTTCGAGCATTTTAAGTATACCCTGGACACATCACTAACCTCGTTTGCAACTCTAGTTGTCAAGAATAGCATCTCTACGACCATCGTCTTCCCAGCCACAATCATTGTTGTCAAGCTTCTACAATGAGTCACCATCCCCACCAACCCTCAAAATAGAGCCCTTAGACCCCTGGATATTGTCCCCTCATCTAGCCGAGCACCATCACACCTACACTCCCCTCTCTGCCATCCACCATTAGCGTTGCCATAAAGCTTTACTGTTGGCACACTCTGATCATCCTCAGCCATTGTCGAAGGTTCCCCTGAGTTCCCGTAGGTCCCCTCTATCTAGCCCAATCATTCACTCCTAGTGACTCACCATCGGCAAGCCTCACAACGCCTCTACCCTATTATGAGTCGCTGACAAGTAGGCTCGATCTATTAGGCTTACGCCCTCGCACACTCAATTCTCTCTCTAAGTCACTGACAGCCTGACCCCACATGCAGTTCTTTTTAATTTAAACCAAAATTATAAACCAAGTATATGACATGTGGGCCCAAACAAGAATAAAGCCTTTTCCATAAATCGAACTGGCATTTAAAGTAATGAGTTACTGATATGTGGACCCCACATGTCAATTGTTTTTCAAAAATAATAAAAATATGACAAAGTAGACCCCACATGTCAACCTCTATAAATAGAAAAAAACCCAAAAATGAGAAAGACACTTTCAGTTCTAAGGAAAATACGCTTTCTCTGTTGGAAGGCATATTCTCAGAAAAGTACGTATTTGACATCGGCCCCTTTTCTATTTTACCATACTTTCAGTCGATTAAAATTCAAATACACACAACTTTTGCAAAGAACTTCAAATTGAGTGAAACCAATTTTTAATTTTTCTAAAATCATGAACTTTATGTTTCTATAGAAATATTTGAATTTGGTCTCTATTTGAGTTTATTTAGCTCTTATTACTGTTTTACGATATATTGCGTGTAGATACCGACGCTTCGGAAACTTTCCTCGTCGACCCCAAACAACCTCAAAAATTCAATGAGCAATGAAAGCGCCTCCTTCGACTACGTTGATCCCATTTTTTTCACTTAATTTATGTTGTTTTATAAGCTTCTGTATGCATACGTGTATTTTTAGTAAATTTGTTGTATTATGGGTATGGTAGATATTCCTGTTTGTTGCATAGAACTTCCTTGATAAAAACACAAATGTTAACTTTGAAATCGATAAGGTAAGGGTTAGGCAATATCTAATGTCAACTTGGGTATATTCGTTTATATGTACAATTGCTTAGCCATGCCTTAGAATTGAGAGAACAAATGGTCGGTTATACTATTTGTATCGGATAGAAATTTTGACATATTTGTCTCAGTTATTTTGATATAAAAAACAAAACTAAAAAACTAAAATTTTGATGCGAGCGAGTTACGTATATAATCTGTGAAGTGCGAGGAATGGATTTGCACGTAATATAGGGGGATTCTCGCCTGGGTTGGTTAAGAACCGAATGTAGTGTTGCAAAACCCTAAATATCTACATAACCATAAGTGTTATTATGGGGTAGACTTAACCTATTAAGTCGTCTAAGACTAGCTTTGCACATCGGAAGGCTATAGTAGTACTAGAATTCCAGGATCGATTGCTCAAAGGTGTGTCCACACCATGGTGTTAGGAATAATACTTATCGATACAACAGTGTATCCTTTGCTATGTGGGGAAATGGTATGATATGGATGGATTGTTATGGTTATTATGTATATGACAGGGATGGACTGTCATGGTTACTATGTATGTTATGTATATGACAAGGATGGTCTGTCACGGTTCTTGTCATGGTTTCTCTGTCACACACCAAAGGAAGTGTGAAAATAGAGGCAATGACAATTGGTCATATCTTGTGAGTAAAGTTATGTATCTCTGCAAAGTGTAAATCTTTTCAAAAAGTAGTGCTCACGGTCATGAGAGACTTGGTGAACTAATACTAGTTATATTTTGTATTTTTAATAAAATTGTTTGAATTGGAAAATGGTGGGTATCCACGTTTAAGATGTTATGCGAAGTATGGCAGAAAATAGATCGATGAACACAAGAATGGAGGATTGTGAGTTACTCTTACTTATGTTATATACTTGTTATTTACATACTTGCCAACTGCTCGATCTTTACAAATTCCATTACAATTTACTACTTGTTACCATTGGTTAAATCTCGATTTATGCAAAAAAACCTAGAATAACCATTTCTTTAAATAACTAGGAGGTTGTCAAAATTATTAAAAATTTTTGCAAGACTCCCCTAAAACTAGGACATCCACTTTCAGACGTATGTAAGAACAATAGCAGATATATGATATCATTCTAGCGCATCCTTAGTTAATCAATCGCATATCCAATAGAAACTAATAATCTCCACCACATAGAACATTACAGGATGTAAACTCATTAAACATAACCGCCAATGCCTTTACAAAGAATTGACTCGAGCTATTTATATCGTAACTACACATCAACATAATGGAGAGGTGATGATGCAAAACGTGATTGTGCTATTACCCTTCCATGCATGTGTTTCAAGATACCGCAACAACACAATTCAACAAGTGTGAGTCGATGACTCAAAGAAAGTACACGAGAGTAACAATTCCAATTCACCGTAAGTAAATCAAGAGCGTAACCATAAGAACAAGTAATACAAATGAAGCAATATCCGATAATACAAATTTATACCCATTTAAAAACAATAACTTGACCATACCAACATTTTCAAATCAAGACATCAACTTGATAATAGAACCATTCAACACCCAAGAAGCATCATTTGACTCTAAATCACAACGTAATTAACAAGGCAAAGAAGTGCACTCAATCATCAAATCAAATCAATCTCTCCCGACATACCATCACCACAAAACTCATTATGAAAATGCAATGCCATGAATGTCTTCTCGATGCATCGCATCTTCGATCGCTGGTGAAGTGCCCACCCGCTTGTGCACTCTCAAGTCCCTTCGTCTCCCGTGGAAGGCGCCTTACTCTTCATCGCTCTCGCTCCCATTCACCTCGATGAAGGGGACTACGAGGTAGGACTTTCGTCGTGTTCACTACGTAGAACACAGAGGCCCGCAGATCGAATGGGTCGCCTCTTTCATTATGAATGCACAAATGCACATTTTTCATGAATGAAATGCCACTTTTCATTCAATGCCAACACTAACATACCATAACCACATACATACACATAGCCAATTCTCACATTCATAACCATAACTTCACACACACATAAGCATAGCCCAAATTCTCACATTCATAACCATAACCACACACATACATAAACATAGTCCAAATTCTCACATTTATAACCATCTAATCTATTCGCACACATACTCAATTCCATTTCCCTGACAAGGGCACAATTAAGTACTATACCCACGCACCCCTGCGCCTCGCCACTCACAAAGAATGTTAACAAAGGCACAAAGAACTTACCAGATTAAGGCTTACTAGGACCACTCAACCTAATAGTTAATCACGTCCCTCAAGGACGATCACCAATATACTCATACTTTAAAAAATCAATAGAAATTAGCCATGAACAATTAAATAACAATGAACAACTCAATTAAGCACACAACTCGATGTAATTTGCCTTTTACCGACGGAGAATGGAGTGGCATGCGATAAGGCCACTCCAGGCCAAACCTTCCCCGCAAATAAACAATACCCATCCAACTTAAATTTATGCACACTCAAACAAGTTTAAGCAAGAAAATCAACTCTTTGCATAACATAGGTATATAGCGACTCAACCCCAAATTCATTCTGGGGAGTAGAACAAGCAAAATCCACAAATTCATGGTCCTCGCGATGCCAAGATGTGACAAATAAACTATACCTCATCCGAAAACCAGAGTAGCATAGAACTCAAACAACACAACTCAAAAATCCCGTTATTTCATCCATGAAGACAAAGGAATTGAGTAATAAAAAGAGCATGCATGCCTCATCAGTTGCCTCATAAGTAAGCACTTCTAAAATGTAAAATAAGTTCATAGAAATAATCCAGCTTAGAAAACGAGAAGAACCTTCTAAGGGTGAGTTTGGCATTGCAAAGGATTTTAAAAGCACGCTTCTTGTCGACCTTATGATATATTGACTACCCGATGACCTCCTTTTCTAGGCTCCAAAACAAAACATTTTAACTAAATGTTTAGAATCACTAATAATACTTCATCAGAACTAACTATAATTCAAGAACTCAAAGATATCCAATGCCAAACTAGCCTCAAGATTATCTATCTGAAGTCAAACCTCAATTGATTATATGAAACAACAACACCAATTAATTCAAACCAGGGCTTAATAAAGCACTTAACCTAACCCTCAATATATCCACATTATTCATTTCCATCTATGGATTCAACAAAACAGCTTATTATTTCAAACATCATTCCATCGAGCCATTAACACACACGCATTGCCCTCACAGTACCATTTCATCGAACACATGGCATGCACAACATTTCCTCTCAAGAAACCTAGCTAGGCATATCATCAAACACTTGGCATGCATACTAGAAACCAAACATTTCAATGAACTACTAGGCTTGAGTCCTCACCACAGAGCAGGGAAAGGCGGCACTTTGCCGCGGCAGTGTCGGTCTTGCCGCCGAGTCAGCTTCCAGAAAAGACCAGGAGGTAGGCGATCGGGGAAACGGTAAATGACGCAAGCAAGCGAGCGGCAAAGACTGGCACGGATCGAATCGAGCGCAGCGCTGTGGCACGGTAGGCGGGCAGGACGCCAGACAAGTGCTGGCGCTAGGAGAGGCATTGAATCGGCAGTGAGGTGGGAAAGACTTGATTCGCTTGCAGTGGGCGCCTACAGCCAGGAAGGATTGGGGAAAAATATCTTGTAAGGAAAAAACAAATGGCAGCCACTCAAGGAAGAATTTTCAGCCACACACATGAAATGGAGGGGGTGAGGTTAGGTGGAGAATGGGTAGAGAGGAAATTTCAAAGACCCTCCAAGTTCGAAAAACCTTTTAAACCTAACCTCCCTGATGGAATTCAACCACCTTCGAGACATTACTGCGCCAGACGGCCAAACACTCTGTTAAGGCTCAGAGTTTGGAGCGAGGCGCCTAGAATATTACACCATTTCTTTAACATAGCCGAGTATTTACTTATAATTGTAATACACTATAAGCCTTACTTAGCATAAATATATTCACCCTTATTTGTTGATACTTATTAAGATATTGAGGAAGCCGCAATCCCCATGATTCCTACTTTACTGCAGATTAGGGGGCTACAGTGACGAGATTTTCTAGAGCTTACTCTTTGTCTATTGCCTGTGGATACTTATGGCTAAGGCATACCATGAGATCCTGCTTTCGTTACTTTTCTGCTACATTTTGTTTGGCCTTTAAGGTCTTATTGTAAGAATTATGTACCACTAGCTTTCATATTTATGAAATATATTGTGTATGGATATAATCACCAAGTTGTAAGTATATGTACTAGTCACTAATCATGGGACTAGTATAGTATAAACATAAGGCTTTCTGGTATTTCACACTAGAAGGGAGGGTCTCGACATTTATGCGTTGCAGCCAATAGCGGATCAGAAAAAAAATAGATGAAGAAGGGGACGGTGGTCGCTGGTTATAAGTTATCAGCAGTAGGACAACAGGTCCGATGGGCTCGGACACCCAGCCAATAACAATTCCCTAACTTTTAATAACAATCGATCTTATTCATATATAAGATAATAGTTTAGTTTCGATTTGGACTACCTAAAGAGGCTGGTTTTGAGATAAGCTGAAGCCATCCTTTCAGGACATAAGTTACATAACAAATATAGCCTTCATCATCACCTGTTCTTAATTTCTACAAAGTTTTGGTATCTCGTCTCCTCTGTAAAGTCTAGCTACGAAGCTAGCTTGTGACCTAATCTAATCAGTGTGTGTCCCATTGGTGACCGACAAGGAGGTGATGCTCTAATCAACTTTCACTAATGGTCGCCTTATAAATTTGACACAGATTGTTATTATCACCGAATAAGCTAGATATATCCTATGAATAATTGGGCGTGATCGATCGATTGGTCCAAAGTATATATCCAAATGCAAGACCGTTTTGACCGATTAATCAGTCTCAGAAGACGTACTACAGAGTGTGAATTAGTGGCCAGGTCAAGGCGTGCCCTCGATCTGTGCACGTTTCATTTGCTAGCTGCTCATCTCCATACCTAACATCTCGATAGTGTTTGTCAGAGAAAAATGCCCGATTCGTCCAGGCGCAATGCTGCTACCGTCGCTGTTGCTCTGTTGCCTGCCCTCTCAATAATTCATAGACAGAATGGCGGCACACATATTCGACCTACAGATACTACATGCACACAAAATATACCACCGGCGGATAGACAGGAATATTGCGCTTTGCAATCACGAATATTGATTTGTCAGATGGACATGCAGATGGGACGCGTCAACGGCAGGTGCAGAGAACGATCGAGATCGTGCACCGCATTTGCTACATCGCAGGTGCATTGCATGTAGCTACGGCTTTTACATGTGTGTGAGAGGGTGACGTCCTCCCCGAAATGCTCTCTTGTGCCCTAGCTAGCTGGAATGGAAAGAACGTCCTAGCTAGTGGCATGCATATGTATATATCATGGCCCGATAGATCTCTGAGTGGGTCGGTCAGAGGATCAAGCGGGAAGAATTCCATGGCGAAATGATCAATTTGATGTATATATAGCGCACTGACCTAGCTAGCTTCGAGACCAATACATGCATATCCGTTGATTCCTCTACATATGTACGTAGGATGAGATGAGAGCTCTCGCACGCGTGTGTCGGGACTGGCATGCGTGCATTCAGCCACTGGCATGTACACTATATACATATGTAGCTACTTTCGACGGCATCGTACGGCCCGTTAATTGGCATGTGCATGCACCGGCAGGCCGACTGGACGGCTGGCCATCCGATCGGGCGATGGGTGCATGCGTGGTCACCAATGTTATTATGTCGTCCACTACTCATCGACTAATACATATGATTAGCCATTTAGTCAGTATACATGGAGAATGACTAGGCTGCTCGACTTGACAGAGACGACTAGTCACCACTACAGAATAGGATATCACTGCTGGCTTCAAAACGTCATCACTGTCGGTTATGGGAGCCGACAGTTTTTGATCGGCAATGATACTCGGGATTATCACTGCCGGCTCAGACGAAACCGGTAGTGATAAGAGCTATCACTGCTGGTTCGGTGTACAACCGGCAGTGACATTGGACTATCACTGCCTGCTCAAACCAAAATCCGGTAGTGATAGGTCCATATTACTGTTGGCTTGAACTAACAACTGGCAGTGATATATATATATATCATTGCCGCTTCTTGGATGAACTGGCAGTAACAAGCCATGCACCAAATGTTTTCATTGCATATTTTTTTCTGCATTATATATTTTTATACAATATTTTTCGACAGTGTGTATTAATATAAAGCATCGTTAAATCATAATTTGTTGTACCATATTAATATATTTGAATTACATATTAATATAAAGCATCGTTATATTAATATGTTGCAACAATATAGTATATAAAGCATCGTAAAATCATAATTCAAATATATTAAAGCATCACAATATTTGGTCTTTACAATAGTCTGTTTACAAATATAGTGTGACTACATCTCATTCACTTTGGTTTTAAGCCGACTCCAGTAGAAGGTGTCAAAGAAGGCATGTCACGAGTCACGATCGAAGGAATGAGGCGATGAGGTTACTCGTGAAACTCGCAGTTTGGATTGATGACCTCATTATGAACGAATCAGGCGATCTGTTCTTGAATTGCTAAAATTCTGTTAGTAGTAACTTATTGGTTCTCAGCTTGGAGCACTGTTATTGAAGAAATAAGAAAGTTAATTAATGATGATACATGTTAAATGAAAGAAAAGTAGGAATCAATGTGAAATTATATACCAAGGCTTCGTTATAGCCGACACCCTTTGTGACAATTGAATATATATTTGTACAGACATAGTATGCATATAAATTATTTCCCTGGTCCTGCCTCATGCATGAAAAGTTGGTTATTATTTAAAAATCTTTCTTGTAGGGACGATGCCGAACACTTTTCTTGCAATATCATACGAACACTACACCATGCCACACTTTTGCCAACACATGGTACAGTCGGCAAAAGGAACCTTCCCCGACACAAAAACTGTTGGCAAAGGTTTAGCCGACTGTACATAAACAGTCGTGGTAGAAGCAGTCGGCATAAACAGTCGCGGTAGAAGCAGTCGGCTTAGGCTTTGCCGACAGATAAAATCTTTGTCGGCAAAGATATAAGTTTTGCCGATAGTTTCTATCTTTGCCGACAGTTAATGTTTTGCCGATAGTAGAGGCATTGCCGACAGTAAATAAGAATTGCCGACACTTTACGTGTTGGCTAATCAATTTTCCCCTCATAGACCCAAGCTAGTTTTCTACACAAGTTTTGTGTCGGCAAAGGTGCCAGCACACATGACATACAAATTAAATATGCAATATATACAAAACCAATTCCACATTATCCACCATTGATCGAATTGACATACAAACTTTACATGCAAATGGTGCCACTCACATATATAACCATATACATACACAATCACAGTTCAAATAATCACTTCAACATGTAAATAATGCAACGCATATATCTCCACCACAGGGTTTGATAAACATAGATCGATCCTTCAAATAAGTTAAGTTGCATACATGCCCGTCCAAAATAAGTAACAGTCAGTGAGAGGTAATGAGCTAAGTCTCAGCCTAGTAAATAAGGGCATACATTTTCACTAAAAGAGAGGATGCATATACTTCTCTAGCTACTAGTTAACATTTCTAACCATAAACAACACTACTATCTTGCTGCACAAAAGGTTGCCACTCCAAAAACTTGTAGCTCCTCCAACTACACAAAAGTACTCCAGAAAGCTATCACCTTGTACCTGTGTACCTGACATGATGAAGAAAAGGAATAATCAGCAAAAACAACAGAAAATTAGTGTTAGGTAGCTAAGCTGTAGGTAATCTCAAATATATGACAAAATCAGACAAATGGATAAAAAGTTATGCCACATTTAACAGTTTAGTATATATCAATGAAGCTATCACATTTAACAGTTTAGTATATATCAATGAAGCTACTCGAGAAGATATATTGCCAAATTAAATGTTGAAGCTAAAAGTTAACATATATACAAAGGAAAACAAGACGTTAAAACTCATAAAGATTCAACAGACGAGATGGTTTAGAATGATGGAATGGCTAAGGCCTATCACTCACAGCTCATACACCAAGAAGCGTAGTAGAAGGAAGACACCAACACGTAAGAGCGGCTAAAAACAGAGATGGTGCACAACGATTTTCAGACGCCTCAAAGACCAGACAAAGCTCCCGATTTTCCTTTTATCGATGCACGATACAAAAAGTAACTAATCAAGCAAAAACCGAGCATGCACATTTGCATGACCTCCACTATCCTACATGTTCGAACTGAAAGGAAATATGTGATGCGCTAATTATGTTTGCTACATACAGACTCACACAGCCAAACACAAAGTCTGCAGTTTTTATCCTGAACAATAGAACAATGCAAGATAGAATAACTAATAAAGCGCATGGAACAAAATAGCTGTTTCATTTGTGGTCGTGCAGGCCACCGCCTTTGTTCTCGTCCATCCATGCCACCACTAAACTTGGGGCGATTTGAGGCCCCAAGTTAGTCACCAATTATAGGGTGTATATCTTGTAATGAATGGTTATTCTCATTCAATTGTCCCAACATCCAAAAAGGGTATTCAAATTCTCATTATATTCCCTAATACAAAACAAACTAAGTCGGACATCAGATTGAACATTACTTATCCTCATATGTTCTCAATCTGATTCCCATTCCATACAGATGCCACCTAGTTATCTTATATTAACTTCATTTGATTGATCATTCCATTCTCAGTTCTATTCACAGAAAGAAATTATTATGCATCATTATAAGGCTGTCTAAAATGTTCCTGGGTAGTGTAAACTGCAGACCTGAGGCTGAACAGACACACAAACCCCACCTCACTAACACAAACCCTACAAGTAGTACACTGAGGCTAAAGAAGTAGTACACTATCAGACAATCTCCCCAAAGAGATTAGCTAAATCTGTTCTTGAGGAAGGTGGTTGGTCAAACTTGGTGAGTTACCCCTCCAATATCCCAATTGGTGGAACTTAAGTTCACATCCAACTTTATTGAACTATGAGTTCTTAGTATACACGAAGAAGTTAACAACTCATAGCGTTGTCATTTTGTTGTTAATGTTCAAGGGAGAATCCTCAAAAGAATGTTGGTGTTGCACTTCTTTTTCTTGGATCAAGGGTACTTATTTGACTCCCATCCATCTGGTACTATTTATGAACTAATCTTTTGGGTATTCAGTGGTAGCATTACATGCACATTTTACCGAAGCAGTGATTGTTTATAAAAAATTGAAGTAGATGATATTTCTGCTCGATGATATTGACCAATTCCGAGAGGCCATTATATTTTCCAAATTCTCCATGTTTCAATCTGTGTTGCAAAATTATTCATAAGCCCAATTCTTTTCATTGAAGATGCTATGCCCAGATTTGTTGCTTCATTGGCAATCGACCAATGACTAATATTGTTCCTTAGCTACAATCCTTGGACATCTCTAAAGAAAAGCAAGATGATCCAACTTTAGCGCATGATTGAAGGTAGTCACAGATCATTCCTCGCCCTTACCCCACCCAATTTAGTTATCATATATGTTTTTCTATTTCTAACATATATGATTTTTACCACCTCTCCTTCACAAGTTCTGAGTTCTCCATGGCATTCCCTTATGTTGCCATGTCAGATGATGACTAATTGGAGAACTCATTGATACTTGGATTTGCTGAGAATTGTAACTATGGTTTTGGAGGAAATCATATCACATACACAGACACATGTACTATAAGCGGTGAAGATCTGAAGAAACATCGAGCATGGATTCCATTCATGTAAGTTATTCTATATTTTTCTCTTTTGCTTTTATTTTATATTTATTTCATATTTACGCCTATGCATTCCAGACTTGGTGATGTCACGAATGGGGAAAGCAGGTTTAGTGCACTCAACCACATGAACAAATAACATGAATATGTATGATTCAAATAACATCCATTTTATCACTATAACACAAAACAACTGGAGTAAATACAGAAACAAGAACAAATTCTTTGTGTCGGAGTAAACACTAGTATGAACTGTACTATCTATTGCAATAAATTCGATTCTTACTGTCTACCATTGCCAACTAAAATTTCTGAGTAAGCACAAGATAATATATGCTCATACCTATGGTCACATGGGCACTTCAGCGCAAAAGATTTCAACTCCCAAACAGTTAAAACATCTTTTGGTATTTAAGTACCTATCAAAGAGAAGAATTTAAATTTTATAAAAGGTGAAATAATCAAAGAGAAGGACTCAAGTTAGCAATTATACCAGGACTTGGATCTTTTGATTGCCTTGAAGACTTCTTGTCATCCTTGATCTATAACAAATTGGTAAGTTATTGTAGATGATAGACCATAAATTTCTTAGTCATATGGATGTAAGCTAAGGTATTACTCTATCATGTGGCCACGCGATGCATCTCCCACGAGCATCTCCAATGGACTGTAAGGCTCCATATGGGCGAGGTAGTATGGCATCCCTCATGAAAACATGATTGACAACTACCTCACAATATTGAATGCCAAGAGGAGTACCCCCACAATAGATGATGGGTTTGTTGTTTGAACAGTTCCCTTAGCCATAGGAAGATTATAGGGCCTCACAACATTATGTAGTATCACATCTCTTCCACCCTAAAGCATAAGAGTTTCAGCACAAGGTAGCAAGTATGTTCTAGACATAAGGTAAACTATATATTGTGGGTTTAGCAATTACCTCTTCATCATGTGGTTCATCTGGAAAGACAACGGTATGCCTATTCATGAGCATATTTTCATTATCACTTAAGTGTATTTCATCCTCAGCTTGTGACACATTATCATCATTATCATCATCATGGTTCTCTAGTTCTTCCACAAGACTAGGTCGACTCCGCAGGTTCTAATAAAAAAGAACAACTATGGAACAATTACTGCATTAAAAATAAAGTTATAACAGAAAGGAATGACCAATTACCACTTGGGGGGAATTATTAGATCCATTTGGAGTCTTTGCCGAAGCATTTTGTTGTTCTTGGAGTAACTTTTCAAGTAGTTGTTTCATATTGTCCAACCGGATTTGTATAGCTTCCACTTTCTTATCAGATTGTCGACGTGCTTCAATTTCCATTTGAAGCCTTGTTGACGATGCATTTTTGGCCCTAGGCATGTCCAACTCAAAGCAGTGTTGGTCCCAAGCCAATAACACGAACATATCCATTCTTCTCGGCCCACAAACATGGAAATAAGCATCACCTTCCTCTATACTCTTCTCTATTAGTTCAGATTATCTCATCGCATCTTTAAGTGCATTCTATAGAAAATGAAGATATTAGAATAATTGCAGCATGAAGAGAATAGAGAATCAGGAACCGGGTAAGCCACGAAATAGCTGCCTAGTGCTGGAAAGGATTGTTCTGAAGAAGAGAGAAATAGTCAAAAGATAGGTAAATGCATGAAGCAGAAAAAGATTTGCACTCTAGAAAGTAAGGAATAGGATGAGAAGACAAGGCTTGGTTGGGGTAGTTGGCATTACCAGGTTGAGCTCGTGATTACTAGTTCTAGCTATAACCACCACTCTCTTTTCATGTAGAAATACTCGTTCTTGGGACTGACGGCCATCCTTGACAATTGCCCTCAATTGGAATCTGTTGACATCAGTTGCTCTTTCTATTGCCTAATGGACGAGAAGCTACTGGCCAAATGTGCTAGAGTTAAGAACCTGACTCTACCTGTTGACTCTTATAATGAATATTACCCATTTGAGGACTATGGATCTGATAAGGATTAGAGTGTCAGCTTTACTTTGCCTATTGTCAAGCTTAGATATGTAGAAAACTGATTCTAATTTCTTATTCCAAGGGCAACGGTCACATCGCTCAATAATTCTAACCAGAGAATTAGCCCAACCCATTCCTCAGTATGACTATCGAGGAAATTCGGACTTAATTGTCCTTATTCAAAAGAATAAACAATCAACATATCATCTGGAATTAATGAATCTGAAACCAAAAGAGATATTAGTTTGTGAGTCACTGCTTTTCCTGCTCATCGCTGTCCAATTATTGTTTACTCATCGCCTTATTAACTATGTTAGATCACAAGATCATGTCTTTGAAATGGAAACAATCTTAATTCACCATATCTTCAAAGAACATATTCCATGCTCATTTTAATCATGATCGAACAACAGCTTCGCCAGTTGAAAGCCATGCTACTAGGAAGAAAAAATTATATCTAGAAGCAAGCAAATCCAAAGAAACAAACAAATACAAAAGCATCGGAGAGATTAGTCTGACTTTCGGGCCAGAAGGGCTCCAAAATGACAATGCCGCTTTTATTGGGTTCTACCATTGGCCAGGCCATGTTCTTTCCAAGCTTATTCCTTCCTTCTACCACTCTTTAGGTTAGTACTAATAGAGTAGTAGTATATCCCAGATGCGTTACTATTAGAGATGGTACACTCTCTTTTCATGTAGATTGATTGAGCTAAATTTATTAGTTTAGAGTGATGTCTTTCATAAGGCTGTAAATAAGAGT
The DNA here is from genome assembly GCA_036346375.1 of Guadua angustifolia. Taxonomy (NCBI): domain Eukaryota; kingdom Viridiplantae; phylum Streptophyta; class Magnoliopsida; order Poales; family Poaceae; genus Guadua; species Guadua angustifolia. The sequence continues at coordinate 26,381,241 of CM070517.1, forward strand.
AGTTATCCTCCTACTACTTAACTATTGCTGTCTGAGATGCCCTATTAGCATATAATATCTCCATCACTTACAATTGTTGTTTCAGCTCCTTTGTGAGGTACTCCATTCTTGTGTGTGTGTGTTTTGATAAACAATTCATCTCTACGCATGGGCGCCTAGCTCTTCGCACTACATTTTATTACCAACGGGTGCAATTCAGTAATTGGACTCTAGCTACACAATCGGAATAATGGATACAAAATGACAAAGAACGGTGCATACCATTTCATTACCAACACGTGCATGACTCTTACTTCCAGTTGTGTGGTTTTGGACCAACTTTGACCGATTTGCTTTCCCTCTCATTGAACGGACCTATCATCAAGTGTTAATATTGTTCATGATTCATATATAAAAATTCTAGAAATAGGGAATTGTAGCTTACGGTACCGCTTCGAGACCTCCAAAGGATCAATTAGCCACTTCCAATCCTCCTCATGCACTCTTTCGTCACATAATGCAAGCAGTTCTTCAAATGACAAATCATCATCAAACACCTTCTTCAAATCTGATTTGAACTCCTTCCATTTTGCAAATTTGTCCTCATAAACCAGCTTGAAGCAACCTTTGTCTATATCCCAATAGAGTCACACAGATGTAGTAGATAAGGTAGCAACAAATCACAAAGCTAAATCACTTCATAATTCATTTCCAACAAATTTCACTACCTGAGCATCTGTCCACAACTTATATTTTTGTCGTGGGCAAACCTTCCTCCAATCATCATGTGCAATCGGAAAGCCCTTTGTTCTCACAAGTGCACCAATAAAGTTAGCAAATTCAGTGCTTGAAGGTCCGCAAGGCTGGCCATGTTCATTTATCTCTACTTTGAGTTTTGGCTTATTTTGTCTTGCAAATATATCAGCCTTTTTAGTTGGTCCTCTAACATTTTTCTTTTCTTGTACACACAACTCTACATCAAAATGATATATCTAATGAGATCAACAATAAAAATACAGAAATTCATTTAAACCGATACAATCAGCTCACAAACATACCTTCATTCCTTGGAGTACTGCCATTCCTTGCCTTTATATGAGCACTTGCAGCACTACTCCCATTCCCTCGTCAGAGATCACCACTTGAGTACTCCCATTCATTGGTCAGAGATCAGCCCTTGCAAAGACTACTCCCATTCCTCGGTCAGAGATCAGCCCTTGCAAAGAATTAATCTTGAGCTTGTTCGTAAGTTGTGTCAATTGTAGCATCGCTACCATCCCCTTTTTCTGCTGCCTCATAGCATCTACCTTTCTTTTTTCTTTGTCATTGATGGTGAGGTAACTTCTTGTCCAAGCTCTTGAAGTTGCAAAGCTTTGATCTTCATCGATTGGCACAGACATTTGCATTCCTTTGTGATTCATATTCGCAAACCGAACGCCTTTTCTTTTTTCTCCTGCAATACCATCTTTCCTCCTGAAAATATTTAATAATGGTTCAAGAATCATAATTCAACAGTCGCAGATGCAAGTATAGAAGAAAGCAAAAAAAAGAACAACCACAAAATATGAATGATAAATTGTTACACCATGCAATTGTTACTTACTTCCTCTTTTTTTCTGAAACAATGGTCCCATCTATATCTGTCCTGACATAGACCATATCTTGAAGAAAAATATTCAGGTCATACACTTTTGTATGCAGATCAGGAATCGGACTACGAAACTCATTTTGATGATCTATTTGTTCACTGTCGCTTGCAGCCATGTCATAGATTTCTCGTGGTTTGGACCGAACAACAGCACTCCATTCTCTATCAACAGGATCTTGAACATAGTAAACTTGTGTGGCTTGCGATGCTAAAATAAAAGGCTCATCTAATAATCTTTCTCCTGTATTGAACAAATGATTCAAATTAACGATTGTGATCCCAAATTGATCTGTTTTCACCCATTTATAGTATAGCTACTATACATTGTAGCAATCATGAATGGCTCACTGGCCAAAATTTTCATCTCTTCCGGTACTTCGATACCATTTTCAACTAACCCTTCCACCTGTAATACAGAACATTCTAATCAACTTAAATTCCATTCAGACCTAACAACAACAATTTGAAACACAAATGGTTGGTCATGTACTGACTTACATGCTTTCCAAACCACTCATGAAACATTTCATGATGAATACTATTGATTTTTCATTTGATTATGATGGCCAATTGAGCGAAGGTACTCAATATGCTTGCTGAAAATGTTTTGTAAAGTTAAAAGACTGAGAAATATACATATACATAAGGGTAATGCAATCTATAAAAATAAGTTTGAGCAGCTTACTTCAAGTATGGTTCGATGTTGTCATAGTTGAACAACACATATCTATGTGCTTGAAGCCATGTCTTATAGTCTATAGATGTAGTGCACTTGCCGCTCAAACCTCGCCCAAGGCTTCGAAAGAAAGGATTGATATTGCACATTGCATTATCCAAATCCTCACCATTTCTTACTTGCCTAGTAAATCTGATCTCACAACCACGTAGAAATTGTGAGCAAAATGTAAGACTCTCATCAAATTTATAAGACTCACAGATTGATCCCTCCGGATGACTTTTGGTGCGAACATAGCCTTTTAACCTCATCAAAAACCTAAGAATGAATAAATTTTAACTGTATAAACTTAACCATAGTCTACAAGTTAAAAATAGGTACTATTAGTGAAAATAGTTTTATAGTACCTCTCTATTGCCCACATGCTACGATCATCAGATCGACCACCAATTCTTGCTTGAGCAGAAGATGAACCATCAAGTGTACCATGGTGTCAAAAATGCGGTACAAATATAGTTTCTAGAATGCTTAGTGTCTCAAATATTTCAGCCTCTAGTTTACGCATATCACTTACTCGAATAGTAGATGAGTATATTTTCTTGAAGAAATTGCTCACACAAATTAGTGTCATAGCTTACTCGTGTTGGCAATATCCTTCGTCAAACAAGTGGAAGTAATTGTTGCAACAAAACGTGGTTGTCATGGCTCTTAGTCCAATCAATTTCATTTCTCAAACATGCACATTATTGTGTATATTTGATGCAACACCATCTGGAAACCTCACATCCTTCAATACTTGGCAAAACAACTTCTTCTCATCCGACTCATTGCATATAGTGCTAGAGGCATGTAGAACCTACCATCAACATCGACGGGATGAAGATCGTGTCTAATGCCAAGGTTTCTTATGTCCAAGCGAGCATTTAAATTATCCTTTGACTTGCCATCAATGTTCAAAAGTGTATTAACAATGTTATCACATACATTTTTCTCAATGTGCATAACATCGAAATTATGTCTAAGTAATAGATCCTTCCAATATGGTAACTTAAACCAGATAGATTTCCTTTTCCAAGAAAGTGGTGCCTCATTTCTACCCCTACGCTATGGGTTTGCTGGCTTCTTTGTAGTTGGATCCTTTCCAAAAGTTGTGTCCATGTTTGTCAGAAGCTCCAAAATTTCCTCTCCACTAAGTGGAGTAGGTGCCGCCTATGCTCCTCAAGACCATCAAATAGTTCTCAGAAAGGCACCTAAATATGTGGTTGTCATCTAAGAATCTACGATGGCACATGATGACATACTTACCTCCCTTTTTTAGTTGGAGAGAACATTCATGTGAATGGCAATCCGGACAAGCAACTTTACCAGAGGTAACAACTGCATGCAAATAGCCTAGACCAGGAAGATCTGAGATGCTGCATAATATGGCAGCACACAATTGGAAGCACTCATCCTTAGAAGCATCATATGTCCTAACACCATCAACAAACATATCTATCATATCATTGACAAGTGGCTCAAGGTAAACATCCATATCATTTCGGTGCCTTAGGACCGTGAATTACTAGAGAGAGGATAAAATTTGTTTGCTTCATACACTTCCAAGGTGGCGATTGTATGGAATCAAAATAACGGGCCAAATGCTATAAGTTGAATTGTAGGTCCTAAAAGGACTAAAGCCATCACTAGCCACAAAGAAGTCTAAGATTTCGACTATCCGAGGAAAACTCGATATGTAGAGTCAAAATCCTTCCAAAAGGAGCATCTATTGGATGCCTAAGCAAACCATCTTCGTATGCTTCTTCATCATGCCACCTTGCATCACCATTGCTTTTGGAGGACATAAAGTACCTTTGAAGCCTTTTTTTTATTGGAAAGTACCAAGTACTTTCATAGGAACTCTATGCACACGCTTTCCATTAGGACTTTTCTTTTCGATTTCCACCTTGAAGTGTTGCACTTTGGACAAACATTTTTCTTTTCATGCTCTTTCCAAAACAATATGCAATCATTATCACAAGCATGGATATTGGTGTACCCAAGACCAAGGCATTTTACTATATTTTTGGCTGCATTGAAGTTTTTAGGAAGTAATGACCCTTCAGGTAAAACATCCTTAAGTAACTCTAGTAGCATGTCAAAACTTTTATCACTCCACCCTCCAAGAAATTTTATATGCAGAATCTAATGATGAAACGAAGCTTTGAAAAGTTTCTACACTGGTACAATTCTTTGCCAAAGATCTTCTACCAACCTATAAAAGGATTCCATATCCTCATCATGTCTGCTCTTCATTCCTTCTAAGTCACCCATGTCATCTAAACCCCGACTAAGTCTCAAGTAAATCGAGATGTCATCTTCTTCATTTGACTTTTGTACTTCTACTCTGTCAGTCACCGGATATTTGACAAATAATCGGAGCTTGGTTCTCCATGGTTCAACCAAGTTATGTACCATTCAAGAAACCCTCACAAATTAAATGCTCACTTAACTAAATCAATCGGCTCTCCAACAACAGCTTTTACATGCCTTGCACGGGCATAATATCTTTCTTCCTTTAGCTGAATTACGAAAAGCAAACTCCAAAAACTTGTCAACTCCTTTTATATATTCATCAAGATGCCTAGGCATATCCATCCAATTTTTATCCATAATGCACTTTGACGAACTTGAGTCTAAATATTGAAATATATGAGCAAACACACCTAGATAGCAACACAAAACCTCGGATATGTCTCATTTATGTACATTCAAACAACAAACTGAATTTATAGCACATAGATTACTTCGAATTGGAACCAAAGACCGAAAGAAAACAAACATACCAATCACTAGGTATCCGATGAAGATGAGAATGTTGTCCAAGAAATGTTGATCCTTCAACCCTCGGTCCTCCCTCATATAGTACAAAATATAAGCAAGTAAAACAACTAGCCAACCAAGGTGCAGAGTTAAGTAAAAGAACTCATCAACCATACAATATTGCAGATATTTCTTGGTTACGTAAATGGTGGCGATATGATCACAAAAATGTTGGTGATAGAGCCACAAAAATGCATAATGGCTAATATGAAAGACCAAAAGATGGGCTGAACTACATGTCAGTAAGTGCCAAATGAAGCTATTTGTGTGGCATAGTGCACCAATTTTTTCAATAGTTGGACAAAAGTCTTTTGAGTAAACAAATAGTAAAAATTGAAGCCAAGAGTTGTAGACATGTTCATCTAGTTGGGTTACATGCAACAATCCCTCTTTGCACCATATATGTAAACACAACTATTGTGCCTCCGAGTCCTGACATACAAAATAGGGTGCAAACTCCTTAATGCAACAATCGCACTACTCTATCCTAGAACATAAATGGACCAGTTTATCCATCCTACTCACATAGAAATGTCAAATGCAAGTAAACAAATAATGTATGTATAAAAATTGACTCGACAGAATGGCACAACGAGTTCAAATGTAGTTTCACATACCGTTGTTAATACTTAGTAGCTTAGTGCAACTGTTATGCCGGTTCACGCTTCTAGACACAACCTCTTTCAAGGTCCTGCATTTCTATCGGGCTATGTATTTGCCACATTATACACATTCGGCGCTCATAGGACAGCTAGCAATTCATTCATTTGCATGAACTATATTGTCCATCAAAATGAAAATTGAAAAAGTCAAACCGCTACAGAGACGACTATCGGCAATGTCAATCTTGATATCTACCGAAAGATATGGCAATGGACTAGACTTTAACTCGCGTTCCTTGCATGCCACCTATATAATCTGGTCACCAAGCATTTGGTCTATTCAAGAGGTTAGCAAAGAAGAACATCCTCTTCCTTTCTCGCATTGACCAATAAAGAGGTGATTAATAAAATAAGAGTGACAAATGAGAAAAATGATGGCTAATTCAATTTTGCACTATACTCATTAAGAGATACAAATCTTTTCAACTTTCTTATAGGCAAAAATTCAAAATATATAAAAGGACAAAATTATGGCTTTCTTCTTTGGTTATAGCTACGAGGGTAAGGAAAATAGTGGCGACCGACTAACTACCACCGGCCCAAATTAATTGGCAAGGAAAGAAAACATTACTTTGCTAGTTGAGAAATATCATTTTGCTAGCACATTTTACGCCTCTAAATCAGGTTTATCATTCTTCAACCCCGTAATTTTGTAAGTTTCAGAGGGAATGTAAAGATCCAAGCTTGGGAAAATCAGTGAAAGCAAAAATTGAAGCTGAAATTAAGAGGATAGAGGTAAACATGTTGATGTTCTTCTACTTATTTCATGGTGAACTATCAAGACCGATATTTTTCATTTGAAAACTATCGATGCAATTTACTAGTACTATACTTCTAATCAGCACTAATCATTGTAACTCAGATCTATCTCTAAACAAGAGATTGTGACTTGATGCTAACTAAAACTAGGAGCTACCGGACAACAATATTTCGTAACGACTAGGGTTCAATTACTCCCTCGAAATACATTATCGCGCCTTTTGTTTCACCCAAGTGTCAAACAACAAAGGCAAACTAGTTCTTCAAAGGTAGTCATCGGTACCAATCTAGTAGGAAATGTAGAATCAAATTCTTTCCCCATCACTCAACGTAAAATGGCAAGAAGAAAGAACCAAGAAATGAATTCAGCCTTTTGGTGCTGCAAATACTTCCTTCAAATTTTTCGATTTTCTCTTCTAATGCTTATATACGCCACAGACATAAAGACATAAACCGAATTCAGTTATGACTCCCAATCCAAATTACTTACACTAATTTGACTCCAATTCAAACTCTAGAACTTCAACCAAACATGTTCCTATTGCCCCGTCCGACAACACTCAAAGCAATCAGACTACAAGACCAAACCAACTCGACTCGAACTTTAACAGAGGACTCCGATCACAACCGGAAAAACAATCGGATCACGACCATAACCAAGCTGATATGTTTCTTTTGTGCACAAGATTAATCTCAACACTACATTCATCTTGCAAGTAGCAGGAGTGGCAAGACATCCTGCACTACCAAATCTATCGATCCATCTAACCAAAGGAGGTATACCTTGGTCGAGAGGAGGCGGCGTCGGATCGTGAGGAGGAGACGGCGGCGAGACGGAGAGGAAGAGGCGGCGGGTGGATGGGACGAGTGGCGCTGCCGAGAGGAGGCGCGGGCGCTGTCGGAGGAGGCGGCGACGTCCGACGGAGAAGAGTAGGAGGCGGCGTCAAGCGAGAGCAGCAGAGGCGGCGGCGGTGGAGAGGACGAGCCGGCATCAAGCCGAGAGAGGCGCTCGGCGCTGGCCGTGAGGAGGCGGCGACGTCCGACGGAGAAGAGCAGGAGGCGGGCGGTGGAGAGGGCGAGCCGGCGCTGCCGAGAGGAAGCGCCGGGAGGCGCTGGCCGTGAGGGGGCGGCGCTCAAGCGAGAGCAGAGGCGGCGGCAGGGCTAGATGCGGCTTTAGAGCGCAGGGCGATCGGGCCGGGCTTGGGAGAATCGGGATTTTCTTTCAGCTAGGTCTCACATGGGGATTTTTCTTTTCTAGGTCATGCGCGGCGAATCTTTAGATTCCCGCCTACGCTGTGGCCGTGCGCGCCTTTCTTTTCGCTGGCTAATCCGTACATACCCTTCGCCGACTGATCAACTAGGCTACTCCAACAGATAAACTGTCTACTATCTTTTGCCGACACATTATCAGTCAAAATAAAAATGCCGACACATAACATGTTGCTCTATTATACAATTGCCGACAGCCGAGGTGACAGTAAAAGGTCTGATTATTGCCCACAGATTATATGTCGCCAATATTAGCCTTTTGCCAACAATTCACAGTGGCCAAAAGTGTGCCATGGTGTAGTGGAATGCCCTGTGAATGATTTTGAATAGTAATTAAACTTAAATGCAATAGAATAGAATATTGCTAGAGCAATAACGCAACGATCGAGTTTACCTATTCGGCATGTCCCAAAAGTCTTGATACAGATTAGTTGATTTTCTCAACTAGTCCAAGACAAAAATCCTGCTAGCTTCTAACTCATGACAAGGAGGACCCAGTGAAACCTGCACATATATGTCAATATAGCCCATTAATCCCACATTGTGTTATGCAAAAATAGTAAAATGATATTAGAAGTAAGGAAATATGTAATTAGAGTTATAGGTTAAAAGTATAGAGGTTTTGTATTGCAGTTTCAAAAAAGTATTAAATAAATAGTCTTCAACATAGTGTGGAGAGTCCTTTACAATTTTCTCGTTGACAAGCCCTGTATCAAGAAATGCTAACTTGTCATTGCCATTTCTTCTACATGTCTATACCTCCATTCTACATAAGAAAGAAGTTAGACATGCAATTAAACAGTACAAAAATATACAATAATATACATAGAGACTTACAATATCCACAGTCTGAGTATATTCACATTCTGGGCATCTTGCTAGTACAACATATACAATTCCTTGAAAGCCACCAAGAAGATGTCATCCCCATTGTGAAAATCCGACTCTGTGTATCTGATTGGGAATGCCTCGATACCATCATTGGGACGTTGCATGTACCACTGATGGACGCGCCACAATTGTGTTGTTAGATGGTCTAAATGAGATGGTTCAACCAGCGGTTTCCCCATAAAGAACTTCCACCTTAGACCTTGCTGGTGAGCATGATCTCATTGAGCAGCATCTCCTTGAGTTTCCGACCTCAATGCGTCGACACTAACCGCCTTCAAGTATTGCTTTTTGGAGATGCGCTCGTAGTCTGACATTTCGCAAGGTTCAGAAGTCCGCCCCATCTTTTTCACTTTTCTCATACTCAAGAAAAACTTCTGCGCATTAGCATCAACTTTAGTCTTCTCAGGTGATGGCACCTTTTTGAAGTGAGATGTTACGTTGGCGCTTATTTGCCTTTTCCATTCTTCTTCAGTCATCTCAGCTGGTATTTTCTTTTGAGGTTGTGCTAACTTCACAGATGACTGAGATTTGTTAGACGACGGTGCCGACTTCCGAGATGGTGTTGGTGTTCGATTTTTTTTAGATGTCGGCGAAAGAGTTGGACTTTTCCTGGGTGGTGCCGGTGGAGGAGTTGGACATTTTCTGGGTTGTGCCAGCGGAGGTGTTGGACCTTTTCTATGTGGTGGCAACAAGGGCAGGAGGTCTCTGTGTAGAGAGTGCGGCTGATCATCATCATCTTTGTCATCCTCATCGTCCGAGCCAAACTTAATTAAGCTCTTACACCACGTGAGGAAGCCATGCACGTTTTCTCCTAGTTTGTTTTTTCCGTCCTCGCCAGGGATCTCTACCTCCATTTTATGGTATTGGTGGACTACACTATCTACTTCAACCCTGGCAAATCCCGACGGTATCGGGCGGCAGTGCAAAACCTGTTAGGAGTCGCATGGCTAAGCCCTGCCCTTAGCCACCTTGATAGTAATGTTATGTGTGGACAAATGCAGTTTGCACGGTGTCAGTTCTATAATGTCATCCACTGGATAATTGAGTCCATGCTCTTCGGGAATCCCTATGGATGCGCAGCTGCTCTTACGAGCACTGGGACTGAAGATCTGAGGGTTATCATCGGGTGGCAATCGTGAGCTAAGAGCTTTCTATACTGCTTGCTCCACAACCTTATCCAGTTCCACTCTCTGTTCCTCTAATGCTCTCGCCACATCAACTTGTATTTGATGGTCTAGTTGATCTTCTCTTATTCTCTTTGGACGCCTATACAACCATGCGTTAGCTGAAAAGCTTTCTTTCCATGGCACCAAACCAACTCCTCGGGTGCGACCAGGGTGCTCCTTGTTACCCAGGGATATGGTTAGCTCGTCATTCTCCCTTTGTGGCCTAAAAGAGCCTTGGGAATACTGCACGTGAGCATCTATTATTTTGTGTGACACTTCCTGGTCTCTATCACTTCTAAAGCTTAAGCTACCATCATCTGAGATAGAAGCCCCCCTCCCAAGCAACCAGTGCTTCGATCGTTCGCTCAACTCGGCCGTCATAGGAATGATGCCCCTGCGAGTTAGTTCTTCTTCGCACCTATCCCATGCTGGTATTTTCTTCACGTACCCATCTGTGCTTAATGTGTGAGGGTAAATATTCTTATCCGCGTTAGCCTTATTCTTTTGACTCACTATCTGGGGTTCTTCAGAATTCTTGTACACCACAAAATCCTCCCAAAACTCCCTTAACTTTGGGTACGTGTCAAAATTTGGCGTTTCATTCTTCTTCACATACTTCTTATTTAGTGTCGTCTTCCAATTCTTTCACATTGTGCACATGATGCATAGTGCACATTTCTTTGCAGCCAACTCGGTCCCTTGGGGGAACTAGAGCACTTCTTTTAGCTTGTCCCATAGCAAGTCCTTCAGGTCATTGGGAACCACCCCCTTGGAGGCTGGTCCATAATCTATAGCTGATGGGCACATAATCCCCAGCAAGAACCCCGCATGATGTCCTGTACGGCCCCAACGATGACTTGGGTATAGAAGGTTCCCTGACTGCCGAGAGCTCTACTATATTATAAAGTCCCTTCGGCATCTTGCTCGGACCATGACCTACGTGCTGCCTCTGTTCATCAGATGTCTGAGCCTGCATTTTGATCTTCTTATTAGTCGTCCGACCCTACAATATTTTAGTGATCACAATCTACTAATACTTTACCTCGCCTACATTAGTGACGTCAGGTTAGTCCATGGCGGTGGCGCTAGGTTGCTTCATGTCAATATCCTGTAAGTTCAGGTAGTACGTTGGGCTATGATTCGGGCTACCCGTTCCTCCTTCGTCCATATTTAAGGGCCCAACTCCCTCGGCACTTGTGCCTGATCAGAGGCCATTCCTAGCAAGTTTATCAAAAATTTCAAATTAACATATATACACATACAATGGTAACAAAGAAAGATGTAACGAGGATAACGAATGAACATAGACATAAAAGCATATGAGCCTAAATATAGCCGTGTTGCTGGCTATACTATTGTTTTGCTCGTGATGCTGAACTTATCAATTCAAAGAAATAAAATTACGACACATATTTTAAAGATAGATACAATCCTTAACGCATGGTACTCCAATGATTTACCATATATCTCTTATGAATAGATAAATAGATCTAAGTACATTTTTACATATGCTGCAAAAGGCTTTGGCAGCTAGATAGGTGAATTGATGGGCTATTGCTATTTGCAAATATTGTGCATTTGCTATTGACATTTAACAGGCAAATATATCTGTTCCTTTCTTGCTAGCTAGTGGGTCCTCGGGAATCTAAATATGGTTAACTATGAAAAAACCCATTACCTAAAAAGAATGAAAACGATGGCATAGACACATGATAGTGATTTTTAGAGTTGTTTTTGAGACGGTGATATATATGTGTTGCTCTCTTTTGCTTTTGCACTAGTCTGTTGAAATAGAGGTGCTCTACGTACAGGTCAATATAAACAGTACAATTTATATGTCCCATGCACACGCGTGCACACAGAAAGAGAGGAGAGAGGGAGAGATACAAAGGGTTAATCCCATCCAATCAACTTTCAGAGTCACTTCAAAATAATAAAGACCTAGACTGTAAGTCTGGAACATCACAGTTTCATTGAAACCTTACAAACTAGAAACCCAAGTGCAATTGATGCATATGCCATATATGCTTAGTTCGGTATAGCATACACTGCTCCTTTTACAAATTCCTTTTTAGTTTAAGAAATGCATTCATTCTTTTCACTACCTAGGTTTATGCGAATGCAAGTCAATATCGAGTTTCTGTGGCCTAAACCTAAACCAGCATCCCCTCTCCTAACGGCATACAACCTTACTGTAGTACTAAAAAAATCATAAAATTTGTCCTGCATTGTTATTTTAATGTCCAATATTAATAACTTTGAAGTTTATATCATACAAAAAATGGTTATTTAATAAAATGTAATGTCAATAGATAACTTTGTATGTTCATTTCTTATTGGTTCAGGCTATTTTTTTGTTATGATGTTACACGTAATTATTATAGTTTTGATAATTTCTAGGGTTAGCAAGACTAATTATAAACCATATGGTTGAGTTATTGCTTTATTACAGTGGTTCTAATAGCCTTAGTTTCAGGGGATCACTTGATGAAGGATATGCAGGAGATCTGTCATTTGCCGATGCTCTAATGATCTGTCACATGGGAAAGAGTTTCTACCAGCTATTGATACGTCATCTGTTTCGCATTTGATACGGAAGGATGTTCAGTTTTGATTGAAGCACTGCTGAACATAGAAACGAATGATCAGTTGATCACAGAGAAAGTTCGAAGATTCTAAAATTCAGGCCAAAAATTGCTAATTTGCTATCCTAGAGGAAATTACAGCATGCAGTTTCCTGTTGTAATATTACATTTCGGTAGGGACATTGGGGACTACATGAGAATCATATACTCATTTACTCCACAGTTCTTCTGCAACCATTTGATAATACACCACGCATGCCCGGTTCTAGGAGTTCGTGCCCAGCCATGACTTGCCCCAGATCATATCCAAAAGAATGAACATAACTTTTATGGAGAGCAACAAGAACATAGGAAAATCACAGTGTATAAAACTCAGTGATGTTCCTCTCTGAGCAGACTTTGTTTACTTGCTGGCTTTACACACTCCTACATGAACTCAGTGACGGCGGGGAGACGGCGAGGAGGTAGAGGTGATGGCGGGAGGTTGAGGCAACGGCGGTGAGGTCCAAGGCGATAGCGGCCGGGGAGGTCTGAGGCGACGACGAGAAAGTCTGAGGTGACAGCACGGAGGTATGCAAGGAGGTGGTGGGGAGGTCGAGGCAACAGTGCAGAGGACGAGGTGACCGCATCGAGGTCTGAGGTGATGGCGGGGAGGTCCAAGGCGACGGCGCAGAGGTACGCGAGGAGGTGGCAGCAGAGAGGCAACGGCGCTAGGGTAGAGTGTAACTAAGAGGAGGGGCAGGGGTTGAATTTATAGGGGTGGACTATCACTGCCGGCTCGCCACAACAACCGGCAGTGATGGCCTATCACTACCGGGCCAGAAATAGAGCCGGCAGTGATAGTACTTATCACTGTGAGCCCACTCCACAAACCGGCAATAATAATAGAATATCACTGCCGGGTGGATCTCCACCCGGTAGTGATAGTACTTATCACTACTGGTTGAGACTAGCAACCAGCAGTAATGAGCCATATCACTGCCGGTTTTATGAGCAACCGACAGTAATAAGCTGGTCTCTGACCAATTAAGTGAAACTTTCAATTTATTTCATTTAAAAGGCTGAGTGCTTTGGGATTTTTGAAATTCTATCAAATTTTATCTAAATTTTCTGAAAATTTTTGAAGGCATACTGCAGGACATCTAATATTTTATTTAAATATTTCCTAATTTTTAATCAAGTTATAAAATTATAAAAATCTATATTGCTCACTGTTTTAATAGTTTTAATATTTCAAAAATCAAATAATGCTTCAAAAATTCACATAAATGCAGTTAAATTCATACAAATCCAAATGCAGTTAAAGATTTGCACTCAAATCTTGGATCACACTTTTCTTCGAGCTACCAAAGAACAAAGAGAACCAGTCCCAAGCATAATCTCAATTTCCATTAATTACATCATATAATATATTAATTGTTACATATGAGAAAATCGTACAAAAGAAAGCATATATTTAATTAGTACAATTAAGCTATGATTTGACCTTCGTTTTGATTGTGGTGTATGTATGTAGCTTCCTCACTCTCTTTCATGAGACTTAGGTCAAAGTCTTCTCCGAAAGGAAGAAAAGCTCATCGAATTGGTTGTACTCTTCCTCGTTGACAACATTCTCAACTCCGACAATTCTTTTTTTCCTTGAATAACCATGTGGCTTTCCTTGTTGGCCAGTTCAATTACAAAGAAGATTTGTGTAATAGAATTAGCAAGTACGAATGGTTCTTCTCTATATCCGACGAGTTTGAGGTCCACAGTAGTGATACGGTACTTGTTGATGTTCACGCCCCCTAGAAGTCTGACCCATTGACACCGAAAGAGAGGAACCTTCAAAGGTCTATAGTCAAGCTCTCAAATTTCTTCTATGAATCTGTAGTAAGTTTGCCTATTTCCATTGTTGTCATAGGCATCTATATGGATACCGCTGTTTTGATTGGTGCTCTTTTTATCTTGTGCTCTTGTATAAAATGTAAAACCATTTATGTCATATCCTTGGAATGTCCGAATTGTAGTTGACGGTCCCTGAGCCAACACTTTCAACTGAGTGTAGTCTGTCTCTATATGCATCATATGTTTATGTAACCAATCACCGAAGTTATCTCTATGCTCTCTCACGATCCAAACCTCTGATCTTCCTGGGTTTGTTCTAGATAGTATGTTCTTGTGCATGTTGACATATGGGGCCACCACAACTGATTGTCCCAAAACTGCAAAATGTGCTTGTACGAATGAAGCTAGATTGCTAGTACGGAGTGATTTCTTGCCAAGTGTTCCTTTCCCTGTAGCCTCCCCTCGTGCTGAGATACAGGCACACCAATCGATTTGAGATCCATATAATCGATGCAGAAGTCAATAACCTCCTCGGTTCCCCAGCCATCGGCAATGCAGCTTTCTAGTTGATGTCAGTTACAAACATATTTCTTTATAACCAATATGAACCTCTCGAAAGGGTACATCTGATGTAGAAACATGGGATCAAGAATCTGTATCTCTTTCACAATGTGAACAACGAGATAGACCATAATATCAAAAAAAGATAGAGGGAAACACATCTCAAGCCTGCACAGAGTGTGGACCACATCTTCCTGCAGCTTATCTAGATTTAACGGATCAATGGCCTTCTGTGAAATCACGTTGAAGAATGAACACAACTTTATAATTGGGTCTCGAACTTTCTCTGGCAGAACACCTCTAATTGCAATTGGAATCATCTGTGTCATCATCACGTGGCAATCATGAGACTTTATACCAATTAATTTTAAGTCTTTCATTGAGACTAGTCTCTTTATGTTCGCAAAGTAACTAGACGGAACTTTGACTCCGTGTAAGCATTCGCACAAGCTAATTTTTTCTTTCTTGCTCAGAGTGTAGCAGGCTGCGGGAAGGTACTTTTTGCCTGTATCTAATTCTTCGTGATGCAGCTCCTTCCTAAGTTTCATATCTTCGAGGTCCATCCATGCTTGGAGTGTATCTTTCGTTTTGCCAAGTATGTCTAGAAAGATACCAAGCAAGCTATCACACGCATTCTTCTCTATGTGCATGATGCCGATTGTGTGTTGAACTTCCAAGTGTTGCCAATAAGGTAAGATCCAAAATACTGATATCTTTTTCCACAAAGGAGCCTTATAACGGGAACTTAAGATAGATGTATTGCCGGCTCCCTTTCCATGAATAATCGTAAGGTCCTTTACGGCCGCAAATATCTGTTTCCTAGTGTGATTCTTCGGAGCTAAGGCAGTCTCCTTTGTCCCTTCAAAAGCTCTCTTATTATTGCGGTATGGGTGATCCTTGCAGAGGAACCTACAATACTGCATATAAGCCATTTTTCGGCAGTTCTTCAGCCACCGGCTAGCTGTATCATCCAAGTACTGGACATATCTGTTGAAGCCTTTTGTCGTTTGGCCCAACAGGTTACTAAGAGCAGGGTAATCATTGATGGTTACAAACAACAATGCACTAGGATAAAGTTTTCTCTTTTATACTCATCCCATACCCGTACATCATTGTTCCATAATATTATAAGATCTTCAACCAATGGTTTGAGGTATACATCGATATCGTTGCCAGATTGCCTAGACCCTTAGATCAGTAGTGGCATCATAATGTACTTTCGCTTCATACAAAGCCAATGAGGAAGGTTGTAGATACATAGTCACTGGCCAAGTGCTATGATGACTAGATTCATCCCATATGTACTCAACCCGAACCTTATATTCCTCATATCATATGCAAAGTGTTTCTTATATTTTTTATCGATGTTCTTCTATTGCACATAATCAGCAGGGTGTCTAAGCATTACATCCTATCGTAGCAATTTGGCATGCCTTTTGTTTGCAAACAATCACTTTAGATGGGAGATTATAGGGAAATACCACACCACCTTACGAGGGGACCTATTCTTCTAACACTTCACCCCGACATCATCATTATCGATATCATCATCGTTACCCTTATACCGCTTTACTTTGCAAACAGCACATGCATCCAAATCAGCAAACTCATTGCGATACAATATACAATCATTTGGACATGCGTGTATTCTTTGTACTTCTAGTCCCAACAGGCAGACAACCTGCTTGGCCTGGTACATACATGTAGGCAACACGTTACCCTTTAGAAGCAAGTCCCCCAAGAGACATAACAGCTCAGTGAAGCTCTTATTGGACTAACCATTGCTTGCCTTCAACTATAGTAGTGAAAGCACGGTATGTAGCTTTTTGTAATTCTCCTTGCAGCCCGAGTACAATGGCGTTGTAGAGTCCTCTACCGTACGCTGGAACTTTTGAAACTCTCTTTCACTTGTGAAGTCCCCCTTCTCATCATGCAACATTTGATCTAGATCATTTTCGTGGCTATCAACAAACGTATCTTCGATCGCCGTCATATCGTTGTCTCTGTCATCTTCATCAATGTGTTGCCCTTCATGTACAATCTCATCTTCACCATGCTCGGTCCAATAGGTATAGCCAGCCTTGAAACCCCTTCGAAGCAAGTGCGCATGTATCGACTCTATAGTAGAAAAAAGTTTCTCATTTTTGCAATCAATGTATGGACAACACATATAGTCCGCTAACTTCTTCGACATGTGCACTACAGCCATGCTCAGAAAACAAGTCACGCTATTAAAGAACTCTGGGGCGCGACGATCTGTGTCATACATCCACCTTCGGTCCAATGATCACAAAATAATTTATTCTTTACATTAGTCATGCTAAATCAATAAACATATTATAAGCATATGATTGCAAATAACAATATAATTGTAAATGATTAGATTTTAAAATCTATCTAGCAATTTTGACTATATTAAAATATATCAAACAGTGATAAAATCTATCTAGCAATTTTGACTATATTAAAATATATTAAAATCCAACAGTGATAAGGTCGGATTGCACAGGAAAAAACTTATCACACAGGAAAATACTTATCACTGCCGGTTCTGAAGTAAAACCGGTAGTGAAAATTCTGATATCACTACCGGTTAGTAACAGAGCTGACAGTGATATGTCACTACCGGTTTTTGATATAAACTGGCAGTGATATCTGGTTATCACTACCGATTATTTCCATGAACGGCAGTGATACATGTCTCCCCCCGATCGGACTTTTGAACCGACAGTGATATGTTATCGCTGCCGGCTCTAGCCCAACCAACAGTGATATGCCGGCAAGGATGTACTATTCTATAGTAGTGAGTCGACGACCAGCAGTGACTAATCGTTCGTGGCTAGCCACGCGACTTAATGACCCACTTTTAGATAGAGAGGCATGGGACTATAAGTACTAGTTTGTAGTCTCTTTGGAAAAGATTGAGCCCAGTTACCCAGGGCACGAGTAGAGCCTTAGCCACCTCTGCCACTAGTTACCAAGTAAGTAACCCCTCATCCTCTGAGATCATAAATCCTCCTCCTTCTCGACCGTCCCCTGTTGCAGAGTGGCATATCGTCTTGTTGGCTCGTCGCCAGCCCATCTTCGTCGTCATTGGCACCACTCGCCTGTCACCAATAAGCGAATCCTCCCCTCCCCTCTATTCTCCTTCCTCCCCTACTCTCCTCCCTTTCCATCATCATTGTGACCGTCTGCCCTACTCCACTCCATTTTAGCAATTTAGATCTGAATCTGATGCTTTGGCTCTGCTATGCTTTCTTCCTCTCCTACTTTGTTTTGCTCTACTATTCACTACTACACTGATGTGCTGACTGCTCCACTTTGTGCTTTCTTTAATACTTAATTACCTAGTAGATGTAGTGCTGGTAATGTAGTATGTATGGCAGCAGTAGCAGGTAATGTAAAAACAGTAGACAGTAGCAAGCAATGTAGTAGTAGTAATTCAGTACACTACTACAGAAAGACCTATATAAGACTCCTCATCACATATAGTTTTCAAAAACCATCTGTGTTAAGGGGGTGTTTGGGACAGCTCCAACTCCACCAAAATCAGTGGAGTTGGTGGAGCAGGGTATTTCTAGCTCCATAAATTTATGGAGCTGGAGCTATGGGTGCATTAAGAGTGTTTAGGTAGATCATCTTGTTTATATTTTAGACTAAAAATATAAACTTAATTCACTTTATTTTAGCCTATAAGTTTCAGATCTGAGCTGGAGATGAGATCTAGAGCTCTCCCAAATAGGGTCTAAATATAATCACAGACGGTTTTGCTAGCACGACCGTCAAAGTTAGAGGATGTGCTAAGAACCGTTTGTGATCAGTTAATACCATAGACTGTTCATGGTATAAATCGCTTGTGATGCATTACAGATGGTTTGTTCCACAATATCACAGACGGTTTTTTACTCAAACCATCTATGATGGCACTTTCGTATTATATATATTTCTAGGGTTTATGCCTGCTGCACTCCTCACTCAAACAAAATCTCTTTCATTGACCTCGGCCTCCTTCCTAAGCCTATCATCACCACCCATCCTTGACGCCACCACCCTCGAGCCTGTGCACCTCCTCCCTGAGCCTGTCATGTGTCTCCTCCTCAAGCACCTTGCTACCTCCTCCCTTGAGCCCGTTGTCGAGGGTTTGAGATGACAAGACTGAACACATATACAACTATAATTTTTTTCACTTCTATTGAATTTTTCTCTTTCCTTTTGATCTACCTTTGGTGATCTATGATACCTATCATGTTTAGATTGAATCTTTTGTAAGATTTAAGAGTATGTGGTATCAATTTTATTTGCACATTAGATATTAAGCTTCATATGAAGTGTCCTTTTGCAAGACTGGAAGACATAATCCTAAATTACAGTCAGATTTTTTCATTGTAGGTTGATTCAAGTGAGCTCTTCAATTCAATGCTGCTCTTGGTCAACTGTACATAACTTCATTTTCTTTCTACATCCTTCATCTCATTATTGTGTACATAACTGTGGACAACAATTACATTTTCTTAATCATTGAACCACTTATCTTGTGCACTTTGAACCTTACGATATTTTATCTACTACAGCTTGATTTCTCTTACTTTACAGGGTAATATTTAGTTTTTGTAAGGTTGGCTATAACATATCTTACTAGAGTAGATATTTCATGTTATGAGATTTAGAAAATAATTATCATGAATTTTATATTATATTCCACAGTTTATATGCACATTATATTCTAAAATATCTAGATGTTTAACTTCTTATTGAGAGAGAGAGAGAGTAATTTGGATGTTTATCTGTCGTGATTCATCATATGTTTAT
Source organism: Guadua angustifolia (assembly GCA_036346375.1). NCBI lineage: Eukaryota > Viridiplantae > Streptophyta > Magnoliopsida > Poales > Poaceae > Guadua > Guadua angustifolia. The sequence goes on from CM070517.1 coordinate 26,400,935, forward strand.
TTATATCCTAGTGACTGCAAATTACACATATGTATAAAATAGAACCTACAAACAAGATAGAAGACATGGAAAAGCTGTTGGATGCTAAACAAAAACTTGAGGTGGAGAGATAAAACAATTTAAGGGAAAGTTTGAATTAACAGAAAAGATTCATGAGATGAAACAAAAATTGAAAGCCATAGATGACAAATCGCAAGATATTGAATCTCTTAACAATGTACTCAACATTAAGGAGTGTGGGGTGAATGCAGAGCTGGAAGAAGCCAAAGCTGAGATTATAGAGGTAATATAAATGTTTCTAGTATTTAATTCGATGTGGTTACTGATAATATATGAAGACACCATTTTCACAATAAAATGATCGCTTTTGTAGGATTAAGAGATATGACTACAAATCAATCAGTTATTGGTGTTAAACAAATGGGCACTGTGCCGGAGCTGCGAAACTTCAGGGAGAGCCAAAAAAGCTTCTATTGCAGAAGCTATGGCACAGATGATGACAGTCATGAAAAAGCCCTGAGATCTCCTTGTCTTGATCTATCAAATAATATTATTTCTCAATGTATACTAGTTGATATTTGTGGTATCATATCTTCTCAATGTATTGTTACCTAAAATTTTCCTTAATATTTGCTCATCTTGAATTAATCCAATTACTGAATAGTATCTTATTTGTTGAAACCAAGGTATTATCATAGAAATATTCTACTGTATAATTATTGAATAGTGCCTTGCTTGTTGGAAATTAAATATTGTCATAAGAATATTTTTCTTCTTCTTTTGGAAGAACTTCCATGATTAGTATTTGTTGTTGGAAATTTCCTTATCCTTAGAGATTTTCACAATGATATTTATAAAGCACAACTAGCTATAGATTTTGTAATATCCTAGATGCATCTAAGCAAAAGTTTGTCTGATCAGGATCGTCTTAAAATATAAACATTTATAGTACTTTCATCTCTTTTCTTGTTCTAATGTTGATGGATTCTAAGGCAAAATCCATATCTTTCCACAGTTTATACCAAAAGTTGTCATCCTCTGATTTATCTTCCACTTCATTGTCATCCCCGAATGAGAATACTATAGGCAGCCTACTTTCACTCTGGTCTTATGCAGTACATGATCACCTCCTGTTCCCACATAAGACTAAGGTGAAAATAGGCTGCCTATGGTATTCTCATTCACAAATTTCAAGATGGATAGTGGATGGAATTGAATTTTGTCTTGGAATCCATCAACATTAGAATAAGAAAGGAGATGAAAGTGCTACATAGGTCATATTTTAAGACGATCCTAATCAGACAAACTGTTGTCTCGATGCATCTTGGATGTTTAGATAATCAATTACAAAATCTATAACTGGTTGTGTCTTATAAATGTCATTGCTAAAATATCTAAGGAGAAGAAAATTTCTAACAACAAATACTACTCATAGAAGTTCTTCTAAGAGAGGAAAAAAAATATCTAAATAACAGACAGTTCTTTACACAAACTGTCTGTGATAGGCTATTATTCCATATGGCTTTTAATACAAACTGTCTATGTTGGCCTATTACCACAGATAGTTTGTACTACAAACTGTCTGTAATAGGTGCTTCACTGATGGTTAAAAAACCGTCTGTGATTATCACTGATACATACTTACATATAATTCATAAAACTATCTGTGATGACGTTTTTGAACATCTATGATGGCATTTTCTATAGTCGTGGTAGCAGTCTACCAGACAAGGTGCTTCTCAATTTCAAAGAAAGACATTCATCAAGGAAGATATGTTGAGATCAAAACAGGTAAATCATCAACTCATTATCATGCTTATGTTGTTTTATCTTTATTTCATACTTTACAATATGCATCACTGCTACAGAATGGTCCAGCACTATCGTTTTATCTGGATCGGTTCTTAAACCTTTAGGAAAAAATGATTGTGATAGATAACTTAGGAGGGGTAGTAAAAATAATCACTATCGGTTCTGAGGTTAGAAGCGATTGTGATGTAGCACTAGGCACATCACAATCAGTTCTTATGTGAGAAACGATAGTGATGATAATATACATCACTATCGCTTCTTACAAAAGAACCGATTGTGATGAGCATGAACATCACTATCGCTTCTCAAGTAAGAACCGATTGTGATGTGCCTTGCTAGGTTATTTATACCACTCGGGTTGAATTTTTTTTTGTTTTCTAGAGAAGATTTATCCACCACCACCAGAGAAAGTGGCTCATATTCTTTGGTTAGTGTAACATCCTGAAAATCTTAAAACAGTGAAATGCTATAATGTGAATTTGCATTTTAAGTGTTTTTGAGTTTTATGGAATTTGTGATTTTTCCTGAATTGATTTCTTGGATTTTGTGTTGCAAAGACAATTAAAGGAAATGGGAGAAATTAAAAGAACCAAAGAAGAGTTGGGAATAATTTATTTTCTGAATCCAATTCGGTGGAGAAATCAATTTGCGCACTGATAAAAAGATACAAATATCAATTTGAATATTAAAAATGAAAAAGGAGGTCAGTTTGACTAGAAACAGTGCACCTTCGGAATTTTTGAAAAGTATTTGGAGCTTGTCTCTAGCTGAAAAATTTACCAAGTCACCTTTGATACAGTAATTACCATTGGTAAAAATCTCAGAAAGTCATCAGATGGGATGAAGCCCCAAATAATTCGAAAACAGAAAGCAACAAAAGTTGAAAAATAGGCTGTTAGAATTTTTATAAATTTCTGGAGCAATATCTTGAGCTGAAAATTTTATCTAAGAATCCTTGTCTCAAATCCATTTGAAAAATAAAGTTTCAAAAATTGTATAAAAGATTTGAATCATCTGGTAATTCAAACACAAAAATAGAAGTCTAGTGCACTATACCATATCAGAATTTCAGTAAATGTTATACCAAATATTTTAACCCCAATTTTCATCTGGAGCTTATCACCTGCCAGGAGAGAGTATGCAAAAAGTATGCAAAATTGCTGATGAAGTTAAGTGGGTGAAATTAATGCAAGTTCATTGCATTTGACCGAATCCATCCTTAAGCTGAATTCTTGCCCTCACTGCCATGTGGGTCCAGTCCCACCGGTCAGGCTCTTCCTCATTCGCCTTCGCCATTCTCTTCCTTCCTCGAGCGAGCTGCTCTCACTCTCTCTCTCTCTCTGGTCTCACAGATCACTTGCTCGCTAACTGCATCGAGCTCCTCCCAAGCCACTCAGCGGCGTCTTGGCTCGCACCAGCGGCGTACGCTGCTTCGCCACGGCCCGAGGCTCCCAGATGCAACAGACTCTCCGTGACTTCCAAGAGAGATCACAAGAAGCAGCACTCGGTGCTCTCCTTTTGGCTCGCTACAAAAGGCCATAGTTGCATCGCCTAGAGACTTCTGAGCCAGTATCAACTTCCCACTGAGCCAGCACAGCCTTTCCTTCTCCCTTCCGTCATTCTTCGCCAAGGAACAGAAGAAGGGGAGAGAATGGAATTCCTATGACTGGGTGAGAGATACCACGAATCGGTTGGTCTCGAGTATCCTCAAGCACTCCTGAGTTCATTCCTTTGGTTTGTTTCAGCCCATTCCGCGCGGATCGGCGCCGCCGGGGGACCTTTCTTCTTCGGCTCTAGCGCACCGACGACAACCCGTTCCAGCTCAGTTCCAACCCGAACCCAAGGTGAAATAGCATCCCCTACCATCACTGATGCTAGCCGAGTGTCTATTTTGTGGAATGGATCGCCGGGGGTGAGTCGCCCGTGCTCGCCCGTGGCTCCACCGCCCCTCACCGGTGACGACCACCTTCCCGGCCATCCCAGGTTGAATCGGTACCACCCTTGTGTTCGTCTCGTCGTGACCGATGTCAGAGGTGTTACCCATTCCGCTGCTCGGTGATGATTCGGCGGCCATAGGTAGAAACCGTAGCACCCTGTTTTGAGTCACTGACGTCTGGGTCCGGTCTATTAGTCTCAGGGGGTTTTTCAAACTGAGCTCTGCACGCGTGTAAGAAGGCGTATTCTGGTCAGAGAAAGCGTATTTTGGTTTAAACTAGAATTTCAAGCCTGAGTTAAATTCAAACAGTTATAATGTTTAGTAATACTATTCAAAGTATAGCAAAATAAATTCCTAAAATCATATAAAATCCAATAGTTCCAGAATATACAAAAATATTCTTGAAAGAGTTTCGGTGAGAATATTTAAAATGAAAATACCGAAATAAGTATTTATGTGTTGAGAAAAAGATTAATTTGGATTTCACCAAAATAAATAAAATCAAATATCTTTGAAATACTTGTTCTGGAATGACTCCAAATTTGTAAAAACACTTATACTTAAAGTTAGTTTACTTGTCAAATAAATCCATGTTTAATTTGGCTAAAAAGAGAATGGGTATAAAATAAAATGCTACAAGAGAAATAAATGGATTTCAGTAATTATAAATAATATAAATTTCTGGGAATTAGTATGTGTTGAAAATGAATCAAGAATCATGCACAGTGTAGTTGGAAACCAAGTTTGAATCTTGACCGAGTTAATGTTAACAATATGATCATTTAGGCTATTTCAGTGATAGATAAAATAACTTGTTCAAATACTAAAATCTAGTAAAACCAGTGTAGAAACATTGTGCAAAGTTTATACTATCATATTCTATAAAAAGAATGTTATTTTATTAAGGTTTGCATATTAATCTTATCAACCTAAAACCCTTAAGTGTTAACCTTTCACTTTGCGTTCTTGCCGATTTTGTAAACGTAAACTTTACAATGCCATATGAGCCTTTTCAACGATGAATATAAAGTCGCGTCTAAACTGTCAAACTTATGAAATTAGATCAGTGGTGCTCTCCAAAGTATAGACTACCCAAATAGGAAAAGATAATCTCATTCCATTATGTATTGTCTATTAATTTCGATAGCTTAATAACCCTAAGTATTCACGTGTTTGAAGGCCGTAATAAGAATGAACGAACTGTAGTTGCAAATGAAGAAAACTATAGTTAAGTCATTTGTATCACCAGAACCTTCTCAAAAATCATGTAAACTAACCCAGTAGCCTAAATTAGAAGATCTAGCTTGTGCAAAACACATTCTAAGTGAAATCCATTTAAAGTAAAAGAACTAATCACTCATGAACTTATATGATCACTTAAGACTTTTCATTAACTCGCAAAACAACTCATCTAAACCTGAATTTAGTGAAGAATAGCCTAGAATTGATCCCTAAGATATGCTCTGCAATAATCTAAGAAAATAATCTTACTTTGTCTTGCTTTGGCTCTAAATCCTACTAAAGCAAAAAACCGTAAGTAATAAGGTTTCAGGAAGCATGCTGGGAGCAGTAAGATCAATACACATTGCAACTAATGAATAATTGTATTAAGCTAAACAATTTTAGCATCTTGAATTCGAAAAGGGTAATTAAAGGATTCATAAGAAGACAACCCTGGATCTTGTGCAAAGGTTTTATTCGCTTTTCTATTTATTTTCCTTCGTTCTTTCTTTGCCAGTTTGTAATTGCCATTGGTTCTTTTGAATTCGACGTGTCGACACAGATACCCTCGAGGAGGAGGAGGCAGTTGCCAATCCAGAGTTTGACATTGCTGAAGAAGAGCAAGGTAAGCATTCCATTGACCATGTTGAACCTACTGATTCACCTACCATATGTTGTTTTTGCAACTGTATAGTGCATCCGGATAATTCTCCGTAAAAACTATTATTTTGGATAAGGTTAGTAACTATCCAAGAAATTTATGGTTTTCCTTAATCTGATTGATCCTGTGAACCTTGTGAACCTTAGTATGCTTAGACATATAGTTAATGTCAGTTTGGGTATAATCGTTAAAATATTACAACTGCTTAGTTTTGCCTTAGATCGTCATGATGTTTCTAAAATGATTTCACAACTAGTTTTTACTCTAGTAAAGGTGGTGGATATGTTGGTTAAAAACCTGAAAACCCGAAAAACTATGCTTTGATGTGGGCGATTATTGGCAATAGCCGGATGTGCAATAAGGGCTTTGCACGTAGTGTAGGGTGGAGTATCGCCCGTGTCAACTTAAGGACTGAGCAATGGGACGCTATCGATCCAAGAAATTCCGTGCAACCACGAGGGCTATTTATGGGGTAGCCTTAGCCTATTAAGTTATTCAGACGTGGCTTTGTTCATTGGTAGGCGGGAGCTAGCACGCATTTCCGGTCAGGTCTGCCTGGAAGGGTTTCCACCCGTGCAACGGTGTACGCCCTGCCATGTTTAGAAACGTTGTGTTGTGTGTGAAAGTGGATCCACGGCTTGGGTGTGTGTTTCTAGTTCTATGGCAGGGGTTAACGTCCCGGGCTGGATCAAAGTCACATCTGAATAATGTAACGGCTATGTATGATCGCCTTGCCGGCACACCTAAGGAAGTGTGTCGTATGGCCTAGCAAAAAGGTGTTTCATTCCTTGTGGGTAAAGCCGCACAACTCGCAGAGTGTAAATCTAATCGATTAGCCGCATACCATGTTATGGGCACTTGGTGAAGTCATTCCAATGTTAGAGTTTTACATTTTTATAAAATGGGTTGGTTCTGTTTTGACAACCACTTGTTTAAGTCAAAGGATCGACTTCTGTGGATTTTCACCATTTGGGACGCTAAGTCATGGAACATATTTATTTTCTGGTGGTTATGCAAATCTCTTGTTGTTTCATAAAAATGCGAATTGTAATCTATTATGTCATATGTTTAAATTCTTTCTGCCAAATGCAAAATAACTTAGAGCCTGTTCCTTTGAAATGGCCTGCATGATTATTATTTGCATTTGCTATCAACTCTTGCTGAGTACAAATGTACTCATCCTTGCTATCTACATTGTTCAGAAGAAAACCCCTGCGATGTGCCAGAAGATGCGTTCTTTCAAGCAGGTCTCGGGGAGTTCGACAATGATTTCTTCTAGGGCTTTTGCCTAGTCAGATGCCTATGGGGTTTCGGTTGGGCATACTACCAGGCTTTTGGATCTTAAGCTATCTAGTATTTTCCGCTGTTTTATTTCGCTTGTAACTATTGCTCTGTATAATTAGCATCTATGGTAAGCTGTGCAATTAAAACTTGGCGTTTGGTTGTGGTATGAATGTTGTAAACATGTGAGTGCTAGCTACTGATTCAGGGACTAGTATGGTAATCACATGGAGTTTCCTGTTCCTCGGAACGGGGTCTCACAGTTAGAAGCAATATTTGGGTGAGAAATTTGAAATCCTCAAGGGTGGGTGTTAAGAGGGTAAATTTGAAGCCTAGTTGAAGGAGATTTCCTCTCATTTTGTAGAATTTGTGGTTTTCTTCAAAATGTGAATATTCCTTCAAACCCCTTTAATTTTGCACTATGTAATTTCGATATGTCACGAAGAAAGTTTAGGTTGCACTATTATTGTGTATATCCTATCAGATTTCACACCTTTTATTTGACAACCACACATGTATTTAATTATCTTAATTTGTAGTGCTCTCATATTAATCTGGAATTATATTGTTGCTATCACATGATGAATGTTAGAGTTTAGGCTGAGGAACCAACGTTTCCTGTTTGAGGGTGCTTGTTTATAAATATGCCAATTGAAATGGCATATTTATAAGCAAGCAGTCTCGAATTGTTCACGTTCTTTGGACAGTTTGAAGATATGTGCTTCTGGCTAGTTCCTAAGCTGTTGTATAACTTCAAAGTATATTTCGGTAGCATCTTCCTATGGTGTTCTCTGGTACACACCCCTCTTGATCTGTTGTCGAGAAGTGTATGTGGAGAACAGCGGGGAGATGCTATCGAAATTTTCTCTAGAGTTGTACAACAACTTAGGAACTTGTCTGAACCACATATCCTTGAATAGGAATAGGACCTGACCTATTTGGAGATTAGTAGTCATCGTTGATACCCTTGTTTTGTTTCATTGAAGTCAAAAAGATTGGCAAGCTACAGCACTATATAATTAGTTTATTATATATCATTGTTGATGTTTGCAATGTATGTCTCCTAACTAGGGAATTGGAAGCTCTTAACTTGGGAAGAAGCTAGGTATCGATCAAAAGTACATTTATATATCTTAAAATCCGTCCTCTATTTTGCAAAGGAAATATTAATTGAAATGATGTCTCAATATTTGAACTAGCTAGCTAGCCATCGCTCCAGTTTTTCCTTAATTTATTATGCGAAGTTTAATTGCAGATGGACCGTGAGGAATGAATGTATCAGAAAAGATGTGTGGTGATGAATTTCATAGGGATGTTTACGACTTCAAAAAAATTACAGAAGAGGATATGGTGAAGAGGGGTGTAAACTTCATATATTGTCCTTACATTGATTGTACCAATCTCAGAAGATTTAACAACTTAGCTCAAATTGAGGACCACCTGATTCGACGTGGGTTCATGAGGAATTACACGTGTTGGATCTATCACGGGGAGATAGGTAGTACCCTTCCGGTATTCAACGAAGATATGGTGGAACCTGATGACGAGTTGCAGCGTGACTTATTTGAGGAGGATAATTTGGAGCAAATGTTGTATGATGTGGAGGGAAATTACACAAAAAAAGAGTTTGAAAAGTTTAAAAGCTTGATGGAAGACGATGTCAAACCGCTGTTCTCAGGTTGCAAAACAGAATACACCAAGCTGGGTTCGGTCCTTGCATTGTTCAAAGTAAAGGCAAAATACCATCGGACAGATACAAGTTTCAATGCACTTCTAGTTCTTTTATCAGATCTGCTTTCGAAGGGAAACGAGTTGCTAACAAGCATTTATGAAGTGAAGAAGCTACTATGTCCCATGGGAATGGAAATAGAAAGGATACATGTATGTCCAAATGATTGCATCTTCTACCATAACGCGCATCAGGAGCTGGATGTTTGTCCAATTTAAGGTGTGCCCAAGTACAATCGAAAGGAGAAGCGTAATGACAAGAAGTATAAGAGCCAGGCCGACGACAGTGAAGAGGTCACTAAAGATGCACTGGACAAGGTATTGTAGTACTTACCCATCATTCCCGGTTTGGAGCAGTTGTTTGCAAATCCCAGAGAGGCAAAATTATTGCGTTGGCATTATGAGTCTCAAAAGGAAGATGGCAAGCTGAGACACCCTGTTAATTCGGCTCAATGGAGAAACATCAATTGAAAACATGAGAAATTCGGTGCCAAAATAAGGAACATAAGATTTGGGTTGAATACGGATGGAATGAATCCATTTGGTAACATGAGTAGTCGTCACAGCACTTGGCCAGTTCTATTGTGTATTTACAATCTCCCTTCTTAGTTGTGCATGAAGCGGAAGTATATTATGATGTTGTTGCTAATCTCGGGACCCAAATAGCTGAGAAATGATATTGATGTGTACCTTGCTGTATTGATTGAGGATTTGGTAAAATTGTGGAACGAGGGGGTCATGGTGTGGGATGCCTACAAAAGAGAGCACTTCACCCTACGAGCTATGGTATTTTGCACCATAAATGATTTCCCAGCCCTTGATAATTTGGCAGGCTACAGTACGACATGAGCCAAAGTGTGTCCTATTTGTGAAGAGGAGACTGAGAGCCTATGGCTGCCGAATTTCAAGAAAATTGTGTATATGGGTCACCGTAGGTTTCTACCTAGAAGTAATCGATACCATAAGATAGATGACAAATTTGATAGGAAAAAGGAAGTTCGTTCGGCCCCACAGCCTATGAGTGGAAGGCAAGTATATTCACGTGTGGAGAATATCAATGTTCAATATGGAAAGAGCCATAAATCTATTCATCCTAGGACCATTTGGAAGAAGAGGTCGATATTTTGGGACTTACCATACTGGATGGAGTTCGATGTTCGTCATTGTATTGATGTCATACACGTTGAGAAGATGCCTACGAAAATTTGGTTGGCATCCTGCTGAACATACCTGGGAAGACCAATGATGGTGTGAATGCTCGTCGCGACATGGCCTACATGGGAATAAGGTCCAAGCTTGCAATGATAGAGTAGGATAGAAAATGTCTGTACATCTCTGCTGCATGCTACACCCTGTTCAAAAAGGAGAAAGAAGACCTCTGCAAGTGTCACCAAGGTATTAAAGTTCCATCGGGCTACTCCGCAAATATTAAGAAGCTTGTGTCCATGGATGATTTGAAGTTGCTTGGCATGAAGTCCCACGACTGCCATGTCTTGATGACCCAAATGCTCCCAGTTGTAGTTAGAAATATTCTACAAGAGGATGTTAGGTTGACACTCACAAAGTTGTGCTATTTTTCTAATGCGATCTCCTACAAAATTATTGACTCCGATGTGTTAGACAACTTACAAATTGAGGTGGTGCAGACTCTATGTCATCTTGAGATGCATTTTCCACCGTCGTTCTTCGACGTCGTGATCCACCTTGTTGTTCACCTTGTCAGAGAGATTAAGATATGTGAACCCGCATTCCCACATTACATGTAGCCATTCGAGAGGTACATGGGTATATTAAAGTCCCACGTGAGGAATCGGTCGAAACTTGAGGGTAGTATTGTTGAAAGTTATGGGACTGAAGAGGTTATTGAGTTCTGCGTGGACTATCTCGGAAAAAGACAAGCAATCGGTGTTCCTGTATCTCACCATGAGGGAAGACTTGCTGGCAAAGGAACCGTTGGGTCAAAACTAACGAGGCCACATTTTGATATGTATTGCAAAGCTCATTTGGCAATCTTGTAGCACAACACAGAAGTTGTAGGGTACATCAAGTAGTACAAGTTAATATTACAGAAAGAGAATCCACATATGGATGAGCTTTCCATCATGCGAGAACATAACGATAGATTTCTCACATGGTTCAAACAAAAAGCAGAGGTCTCTGTTAGTGAGAACAACAAATGGTTGGCTGACGGACCTACATTTAATGTACAGACATGGCAGGAATACGATATTAATGGGTATATATTTTACACTGAAAGTCAAGATGCTAAGAGTACTATTCAAAATAGTGGTGTAAGCATAGATGTTTTGTCCGATGAACATCACTCAAAAGGAGGATCCTCAACGGTAATGAACTCGTACTATGGGATGATCGAAGAAATTTGGAAGCTCGATTATAGAATATATCAAGTTCCATTGTTCCAATGTAAGTGGGTGGGACTTCCACATGGAGTGAAAGTCGACAAGAGAGATTTTACTCTTGTGGATCTGAATAGACTCGCCTATAAAGATGACCCGTTTATCCTTGCGAAGCAAGCAAATCAGTATTCTATGTGTGTGACCCTGCGAATTCGAGGTTGCATGTTGTCCTTCATGGCAAGCGGCAGATCATTGGTATTGAAAATATGGTAGATGAAGAAGAATGCGACCAATTTGATGAAATACGTCCGTTTGCGTATGGGGTCTGTCTTAGCGGGGTTGACGACAACACAATGGAACCAATTACATGCGAGTAGATCATTAAGAAGGGCAGTATTGTAATTAAATGGACTATTGTAATGTTTGTTGCTAATCTCATTATTCCATTATTGTAAATTAATTAAATATCTCTTTATGCCTAAATAGCACTTTGTGCTATATGGTGTGAAAGAAAATTTCTTTGGGTGAAATTATAGTTGGGAAAGCTTGTAAATAGTCAAAAGTTCATTTCTAGAAAAGTTCATCAAATCGGTTTTCTTCTCGAATCGACACTAAATGCCTTACACGCTCCTTAGAACCAGTTGTCTTCACGAACTGATACAAATTGATTGAGCTCCTACAACTTTAATGTTTTGTGCGCTTTCGGTTATTTCATTTGTAACAATTCTCTTATTGAAAAGATTTTAGAAAGACCAACTGATCCTACGTAATTTCATTTTGAAAGTAGCTGAAAAACTAATCTTGACCCACGTAGGTAATATTCTAGCATTATGTGAGTTTCACCTTTTGGACTAGATTTTGGTCATTTAAATATTCTTCATGCCTACTAACCGCATTTTTACCATATATTTTCAAAGAAAATTATTTTTGACATTTTTCTTTTTGGGAAAGCTCCTAACTAGTCCAAAGTTCATTTATGAAAATTTTGAAAAAACTTGGACTTTATTTTCAAAAGTTTTAACTTTTGAAGTCTTTAAGCAAAAAAACATGCCTAAGAAGTGAATTTTTGCATCTATTTTCAGTGGTAACTCTTTTTTGGAAAATTCTTTTTTGAAAACTCTTGTAATATCCCAAAGTATGTTTATGCAAAATCTGAAATAATTCCAACTATATTTGCAAAAGTTATGGTCTTTTTAATCTTTGATCAATGAATTCTGAAAATTTAGACTTCATCATGGTTTATCTGGAAACCCAGTAGTGCTAGTCATATTTGCATTAGTTTTTACTCAAACCGATAGTGATATTTATAAATTTCTATCGGTTTTTTATGAAAATACGATAGTGAGATTTTTACATTTTGTGTCGGTTTTATTACCAAATCGATAGTGACTAAATGTATTTGTATCGGGTTTTTTTCACCAAACCAATAGTGATATTCAAGCATATTTGTATCGGTTTATTGACAAAATTGATACAAATATTGACGCATATTTATATCGGTTTTTCCTAAGAACCGATAGGAATGGTCCTCCTAGTGGTAATTATCTTAACAGTGATCCTAACATATATTTGTATCACTTTATTGACAAAACCTATAGTATATTTTCATATACTTGTATCGGTTTTTACTGTTTTTAGCTAGAAAATGTGAAAACCTACATTTGTATCTATTTTACTTAGAAATCGATAGTGATTTACTCATCTAATTGTATTGGTTTACAAATAGAACTGACACAGATGATCTCTCCATCCGTATCAATTCTAGTATAAAACCGATAGTAGTGTAGTATATTTTTGTTGGTTTTTTCTTGAAAACCGATAATAGTCTAGTGATATTTGTGTCGGTTTTTTCTAGAAAACTGACAATAATGAGGTTTCACATTTGTGTCGTTTTTTGTTGCAAACTAATAGTAGTGTAGTTATATTTGTGTCGGTTTTTGCAACGGAACCAACACAACTAATACCCCTTAGCTCTTTTAACTCATATTTTTCGGTGAAGCTCTCATGCGCGCCGTAATTCTATTTTGCCCTAGCTCCCGTGCCTCAAGCTCCCGCGCCGTGATTTCTCTGCCTCCGCCTCCGCCGCCCTCTCTCCCTCGCCGCTCCCTTCCACGCCTCCCTCCCTCCCACGCCACTCGCTGCCCTCCCCATCGCTCATTCCACCACCGCAGCAAACCCTAGGTAGGGGCCCCCTCCCCCCGCAGCCATCGTCACCCCCGTGGAGGTCGTCGCTGCTGTCATCCTCACCCCTGTGGAGCTCGCCACCATAGCCGTCGTGCCCTCGTGGAGCTCGCCGCCACAGTCGTCCTGCCCCCATGGACCTCATCGTCGTAGCCGTCGTGCCCCTGTGGATTGTGAATCCGAATCCCGTACTGTAACTTGGAGGAACTACATTTTAGGTAACTATGCATGGTTTAATGTGCAATTATAAGGAAATGCAATGGTTTAGGTCATGCTTTGCATTTAGCTTAACATTGCTATATATGTCCGCTGGGAACAGGCGTTACCGGAGTTCTCTTGGTTTGATACCTAGGAGGTAGCAAGTGGGAGTCTTTTAACCTAGCGATGTTTGGTATTTAGCCTAGTGTGAAGGAGATCCAACTGCTTAACAGAGTTGTCGACTGGCAGTTCAAATATTCTGGGAGTGCTCTTGGTTTCATTCCCTTATTTTGGACGCAACCATTCATCAACTATTTACTTAGCAGGTAGCATCCTACAGAATATAGCAAGATTGGGGGGAGAGGGGCTTTATGCTAATAGTCCTATGACTGCAGATTGTGATGCTTCTGTGATGCCTTGTTATGAAGAAATAGATATATACCAGTGCTTCAAGTACTACAGATTGTGATGGTTTTGTGATGCCTTGCTATCAAGAAATAGATATATACTAGTGCTTCAGCATTGCTTATGTATTTTCCCCTTGGTCTAACTTGACTAGTCTCTTCATGAAGTTTAGTTGCACAACTGTGGTGCTGTTTTATTTTTATTTTTGAAAAACTGTAGTGTTGCAAAACTGGCACATGTTATAATGCTAGAAATTTACAATGTGCAAAAATATCTGCTACTTACTCTCAAACTAGAGATATGCTCTTGATAAGAAATTGTCAACAAAATTTTGTATAACATACTGTAACTTCATTCATGCATAATACATACAGGAAATTACTAATATGGTGGATTAACTATTTGGGCATGGGTTAATTATTTTTAGACATGTGTTTATTTTCAGCATATTACTTTTGTTTTTTATCTCAGCATTTGTTACAATTTAGGTTGTGTAACCTACGTCTCTTGTTCGAGAGTGCTTCTTTATAAATATGCTGGAATATGGCATATTTATAAGCAAGTAGTCTCGAATTGTCTATGTTTTTTAGACTGTTCAAGGATATGTGATTCAGACAAGTTCCTAAGCTGTTGTACAACTCTACAGTAGATTTCGGTAGCGTCTCCCTAGTATTCTCCGGATACACACCCCTCTTAGCTTGTGTCAAGACGTGTATCTGGAGAATAGCTGGGAGATGCTACCAAAATTTTTCTGAAGTTTTACAACAACTTAGGAACTTGCTCAAACCACATACTCTCGAATGGGGTTAGGACCAAACCTATTTAGAGAATAGGAATCATTGTGGTATGTCTTTAGTTGGTCAACAGATAGACTTTTTTTCAAAATAATTAAATGCTATGAATCCATTCATCTGTTCCTTTACATGATTTATTGTCAAGTGCACATAATAGCTATGAATTGCTTTCTCTCATGTCAAATATACAACCATGTTAGATAAATATACTCAAAATATCGCAATTAGAGAGCATCAGCTCATCGCCGGACAGAGCAGAAGGTGCTGCTGAGGGGCCGAGCGCAGTTCGAAATGTTGAGGGGCCAAGTAAGGTGAGGAAGGCCTAAGGATAGAACAAAGTGGCCATAAGGAGAACGCCGCAGGTTCTCTACTTCAATGTCACGGGGGTCTACACGGGTCCTCTCAAGTATAAGGGGTGATACCAATCATTTCTCGGCTAATTGGTGAGGGAGAGAGTGCCCATAACGGTTAAGGATTGGAGAAAGAAAGTTAGCGCCGAGCAGAAGAATCAATTGTGGGATGAGGTTAAGGGAAAATGGATTATAGAGGAGGAAGATGAACACAATACGAGGAGGTACGCCTTGAAGAGGATGGGTGGCCTTGAGGCACTTCTGGATACTCTACACAGTGAGTACGTGCTGAAAGGCCGTACACCATTCGAGAGGTATCCGTTCATGACTCCTGATGTTTGGAAGGAGTTCACGAGGATGAAGGGTATGCCCAAGGCAGAGCAGCTGAGAGAGGAACACCGCTATCCAGAGGCATAACACGCACCCGCACCACCTTGGTACAGGCAGCTATGAGGGGAAGAAGGCAGAGTGGGCGCGACTAGCCAAAGAGTACGCGAACTCTAGGACAGCGATGCCTTACTCCCAATATGTGAGGAGTGGGCACGCAACTTGGTATTAGCGAGGACCAAGAAAACTGTCGACGGGTAGCTTGTAGTTGCAAACCTCGCTATCGCACACATCGTCTCCACCATTGTAAGATATCTAACTTAGTACATTACAGTTGACCCAACTTGTTGTATTTCAGATCTAATTCGTACTCGATTATTGTAGGAGGTGGTAAGCCAGTGGAAAAAGTAAGGGATCTTTCAGAGCCAAGGGTCGAAGACATCCTGCCGTTTGCAATCAGGAAGCCCGACCATAACGTCCGGGTGCTTGCCGCAGGGGTGGGGCATACGAAGAAGTCCTACTTCCAAGATGACACTGCGGGTGCCAAATCAAGATCATGTGAGGCATGTGCGGAGCGCCTCAAGGACATGCTCAGGGAGTAGTTGAGGGAGGAGATCAAGGAGGAGATGAGGGAGGAGATGATGGCACATGAGGAGGAGATAAGGGGGGAGATAATGGCACGTGAGGAGTGCCTGAGGGCTGAGATGATGGCGATGATTTCCTAGAATCAGAGCCATATGCCCTTGCCTCTCATAGAGAAGCCTATGCCCTGATCCAGCAGTTACGGTTCCAAAAATGATAAGACCAGTCCCCAGCTGAAGGTAATAATTAATTTTTCCTAACTTAAAGCTACGAGTGTAACTCCCGTAATATTTTTCCTTAAGTTGCACACTTCTTGCTGACGTCTGCCAAGTTCTAGCTCACCACCCTAACAGAGGACAGATTTGCCATCGAGGCTGCACGCGGGGTTACATTTTCATGCAAGGAGACTGACACTATGCATGATCATCCTTTGGGGAAGGGCTACATGAGGGTGTAGATGGACTACGTCCATGAAGACTTCGTATCACATGTGCTAGAATTTCCCCCTAATGAAGATATCACCACTCTCAGGCAGGCACGCATGTCATTCACCAAGTGGCTCACGATGGGTGTCGTACTGGTCAAGGTAAAAATCTTCCTCATCTTCTCTACTATTCTAGTAGTACTACAACAAGTTACATATGCGCGTGCTTTATAGGTTTCTACCGTACCTGCTCCCGCTCCTGCTCCCACTACCAAGATGAGTCCTACTCAGAGTGCAGAGCTCACAATATAAGGACTAGCATGACAACCATTGAACTGCAGGAGGCCTCTAAGACTCTTTCCAAGAAGGCAAAGCTAACAGAGGTCACAACGCCTTCTCGAACACATGAAAAGTCTCTTGCCCTGACCTTGAAGACTCTTTTTGCGCAGAAAGAAAAGTTGATAGATAATACGAGGATTTTAAGGCTTACGTACATGGAAAACCCCTGATTGCATCCAACCTATTGAATGATCTAGGCAAGTTTACTCGCATGCTCCATGGATGGTACATTGATAGGGTTAAAGAGGAAGATCGTCGAGTCGACTTCACTGTGAGGTATAGAAGGGGACATTTCTACCACGATGAGCATGGGACATTCCTAGTCAGTTTTGAGGATCTATTCCATGTGTACCAATTGATAGCCGTTGATATTTCTACTTTACGATCTTGGACGTTGTGAGTAACGCACCATACAACATGAGCTAATGACTTTCATAGCCGTGACAAATCAACACCTAGTTGGGTTTGTCGACCCTAAGCTTGTGTCTGTGACCATGACTAGGCTTCAACCGGACTTCGTTGCCGGCAACATCAAGGGGGGCATTGAATGCTGAGTCGAAGAGGGACTTCGTTCTATTCCCGTACAACGAGAAGTAAGTAGTACTTTACCCTTCAATTACTTGTACACACTTAAACCGTCTGCGAACTTATTTCCTTACACTGCATACCATTTAATAAGTAACCATTGGGTTCTATTCATTTTCGTTCCGAGTGAAAACATGGTCTACACTTTCAACTCGATCGAGAAGAGACCAATGGCCTACGCGATCAAGTCTCCTTTGGAGCAGTAAGTACATTACTGTAACCTAACACTTTCTTCACAGTGTCATTAATAGGGCAGCGATAACCTGTGTGGCTTCTACGTCATGTAGCACATACTAATCGTGGTCGGCGGCTCACATCTTTTCCCTAAGGTATATGTACATGCATAATAATATACTTATCCTTTTACATACAAATTTTAAAACTTAAATTAGTACACTCATTTTTATTTTGTAGAAGATCAATATCCCCAGAGGAGCCTAGGCAGCAAAGCACTCACCTATATACGAGACCACTTATGCCAGTGGTACTGGTTAGAAATTATATCAGAGGATGGCAGGTTTAGAGATCCTGAAGGCTCCTACTAGTCCATATATAAACAATATTAATTATATATGTAGCATGGTTGTGTTGTATGTTGTCACCGAATGTGATATATGTGTTGTAATTAAAGTGTTTGTATTTTGTGAATGTGATATGTGCATTCTGTGTTCTGTACTGCGAATGTGATATATATATATATATATATATATATATATATACATATATATATATACATACATATATATATATATACACACACACATATATATATATACACACACACACATACATATATATACACACATATATATATACACACATATGTGCATATTGTTAATATGTGCTGTTTTGGAGAATATACAAAAATGGCACACCTCTATAAGGGTCATCACAATCGGTTCTTATGTAGAACCAATTATGATAACTACATCATCAGAATCGGTTTTTTTGAGAAACCGATTGTGATGATAGGGTCATTAGAATTGGTTCTATATTGAAACCGATTCTGATAATAGCACTCATCAGAATCAGTTCTTATATGGAATCGATTTTGATGACCCTATCATCACAATCGGTTTATCAAAAGAACCGATTCTAATGAGACTATCACAATCAGGCCAAAACCGATTGTGATAGCTTCTCCTCATCACTATCTAAAGACTTTGTATCGTCACTAGAATCGACTGTAATGACAAAAAAGAACTGATTCTGATGTACAATCATATAGTAGTGTATATGTGTTTAATTATTGCTATAACTACTTAGTATATAACATGCATGTTAATATACTTCCTAAACTGAGAACTAGTCGATCCTAGTTAATTGCGACTAGTCGACTAAGTCCACAAGTCGCCACTCCTACGAATCGACTCGATTTGGGACTTAATAACCCTATGGTCACGAAGCTGCCAAGTCGCCCGTGAGCACTACTGAGCGCAGCCGTGAAGCAGGCCACTTTTCCGATACGATCGATCGATGTGTGGTCACCGCACGTGCCAGGTGAGCATTCTTGAAGCCACAAGTAGCTAGATAGCTTGAATATAATGTATGCATCTGCATGAGGTAGCTTTGCAACGACTATTAGCTAGCTAGAGGGTGTACTGTCCTGTGCATGTAGACTTTACGCACGTTTGCACATGCAGGCGCGAAAAAGAAGAGCACGAGAACATCATCGTTGTAGCTAGACACGTCTAGTCTAAACTCTGCTTGTACATAGAGAGATATAGCAGGAGCTATAGCTATTTGAGGTGATGAGCCATCAGCAAAGGCGGCATGCAGAAACGGAAAGGCAAGAGCTTGAAGCAACCGAAAAGCTACACGTTATCTGTGTTGCTTTCTACCTTATTTGATGCTAAGTTTATTCACTCGTTTTATGTCACGTGCTCATACGACTTATCTACACGCACCATATCTACCATGCATGCGTACATTTTACTTTCTTGTGAGGTTACATGTGTACGTACAAAGCTAGATGTAAGCTTATATGCACGAGAGGGAACAGAAGATGGCAGCGATCCAGAGGACGACGTACGAGAGACAAGCTAGGATAAAGAAAAAAAAATCTATATATATTCAAAGCCTGAAGGCTATTGGCATTTGGCAGCTCAAAGTTGAGTTGTTCAGACATTAACACGAGTGAGATTCTCCAGAGCGGCCCCGGCCGTCAAATGACTCAGTGTACGGCCATGTCTATGTTTCTGACGAAGATCGATCGACAGGGTACGGCCGGTAGTCACCGCTCGCCTGCTCGCATGCCCAAAGTCAGTGTGCGCCTGGCCGGAAGTGCGTGGGCCCCAGACCGCAGCAGCAGGAGCAGCGGCGGCGGCGGTCTCGCCGGCCGCGCTAGCTCTGGCCTGATATGATGTTTCTTACAAGGGGGGACAGTGGCCAGGTATACGTACGTTGATATAATTAAAAACCTAATTTTGTTGAATCTATGTATATACTCAATCTTGTCTTGGACAAATAACATTAGTTGGAGGATAGTCCAAGATAGATGGGCGCATGCATTGGCGTGCAGAGAGATCGATCGATGTCAAGGAATCAATTAAATAGTACTAACAAGAAATACCTAGTGTTGATTTGTGAACCCCTTTGTTGAAAATACAAATAGTTCCTCAGGAGGTAAAAAGAACATGATATCTAAGTAACACTTAAGTTTTTTTTTTCATAGAAATTAAGACCAAATTCTCAGCCATTTGAGAGACTATGTGGTCGTCTATCTATATTTATGATGAGTAATTGATTATATATGAACCTATGGTGCTCAGATTTAAGTTTGATTTGAGTTTACTTTGTTATGGACAATTTGGTTTGAGAGATCTTAGCCTTGCCTACCGTGGTCTTTCTTAGAGTGGTCGAGGCCTTTATAATCTCTAGGGTGGTTGTTCCTTAGAGTAGTCCTTCCTAGATTGGTCATAGTCTTTGTGACCTTTAGGGTGGTCGTTCCCTAGAAAGGTCGTGATCTTCTAGGGAGTGGTTGTGACCTCTATGAACATCATGAGAGTGTTCAAGACTTTTGTGACCACTAAGGAGGTCGTTCCTAAAGTGGTCGTGACTAGTATGGGAATGGTTGTGACCCCTTTGGTAGTGGTCGTGAACACTTGTGACTATTGTAAGGGTGGTCCAGATCTCTAAAGATCTCTATAGGAGTGGTCATGACTATTATAAAAGTGGTTTAGACAACTAAAGACCTCTGTAAGAGTGGTTGTGACCACTATACGAGTCGTTTAGACTACTATAGTAATGGTCTAACCTCTAAAGGAGTGCTCTTGACCACTGTAGAGTTATCCAGACCTCTAAGAATCTCTATGGGAGTAGTTCTAACCACTAAGGGAGTGGTCTTAAGTGGTCACACCTAAGTGTGGCTTTGAGTGGCCAAAGCCAAGGGAGGTCATAGACAAATTGATCCACGGTGGGATCTTCTGATATGATTTTGGACATTGCTATGTGATGATTTGCTTGTCTGTGTTGGTTGCAAGACTTTGAGGTTAGGTCATAGTGAGGCGAAGGTAAGATCAGAACTAGGCTAGAAAAACTAAGGTCTAGAATGGTAAAAGGACACCAGAAGATAATTGAAGCCAGGTAGTGGTTGTAAACCGGAAAGATAAGAAACCAGAGTATAAAACATTGGTGATGGATATGGCAGACAATGGCATGAGTCGGGACTAGACACAGGGAGGAGTCGAGGTCCAGAACAGTCAAAAAAACTAAAGCCATCATTGTGAAGCAAATGGCTGATATGTTAACTTGAGCTCTACTCAACTGAAGGAGAATCGTTGGATCAAGTGTTTGCGGGTGCAATAGATGCTAAGTTAGTGCTAAAGGGTATGGTCAAAACCCGTGATATTGTTGGGTTTCGAGTTAGCCCATGTATGAGAGTGGCAGTGAATCTTCACTCTTGATGATGTTTCTTGAAGTTCAAAAAGATCATCTAAGGGTGAAGATTATGACTCCTAGAGTGCTATAAATAGAGGTAGGGTGCCTCTCCGATGCGCGTCTTGTGAAGGATTTTGGTATCCTGATGCTCTCTGAGTTTTGGCCCCATTTGGTTGTGAGGTTTTGTAAACCATTCTTTTAAGAAATAGAAATAGTTTCAGCGAAAAATCTTGTAAATGTCCTTCTTCCTTTCTAGTTCTTACTTTGCTTTGTTTGCAATCATCTCCTTTATTCTCTTGGTTCTTTTTTATCCTTCTTGTTTGATCTTGAGCAAAAATGAGTGATTGATGGATGGTGTATCTCTGGAACACATATCAATCATTTAGACCCTCAACAACTCCTCTCTTTATGTTCTTGATCATAACCGATCTGTTGTAGCAAGAAGAAATAAGATCTCAATATAGATCGCGTTCTCTTTGTTTTGGGCATTGATTGGGCCGAGATCTAGCTTGCTAAGATGTGTGAGAGTTTATCCTACATTGTTGATTGTTAATACCCTACAAACAAGAACAGATCAAGATTCTTAGTTGTTGTTTTTAAATTGTGCTATTTTTACTGTTTATCTGAGAGCTTTAGACATCTATCAAGTATTTCGATCCATGGCTAAGCACTTTAGTTGGTGCTTTAGGGAAAGTGACTATAATACTTTTTTGCTCACTACTGGATTTGTTTCCTTTTGTTGGCCTTACAGAAGAGAGGGTTGAATACTTTTCAAGAGGAAGTTTTTATTTAGCTACTATATATTCACTACATGCTAGTCGTTATTTCGATCCTTCACCATTAAATCCTGTCTAGTGCATCAATACTTCCCTGTACAGTCCACTCGCCTCTCCCTTCACCGTAATTAAAAAAGCTGAGTGCTCAGTAGCAAACCAGGCATACACACGCAGTGCGTCAATATAAGAAGTTAAGAAATGTCACTTGCATGCATGTGGCCATACTAGGTAGTACAAAACCTGAGCGTGAGTACGTAGCTAGCTTGCTCATGCACATAAACCAGTAATTTAAATAATCCACTATAGTTTCGCAATAACTATGCTGTAGCTTTTTTTAGATATAAAATTCTACGTGATTGAATCAAATTAATTCTGTGAACATATCTATAACTGTTATACATGTTGTATATTGACTGATATTCCCGCTATTTTTGTAGTCGTGTGATAGCTCGGCTATGCTACATGTATCAATTATCTTTATATTTTTAAATAATAATTGTATTTTGTTTATGATTTTTTCGTTTATCATATTATTATACTTAAATTGAATTAATTTGACTCCTAAAAAATAAATATTAGTTAAAATCCAAATTCATCTCCTAAATTTGCATAATTATATAGATTATTTTTGTTACATATCATATGACTAATATAGAACGATCATAACATGTACTTGAATTTAAATGTAGTTCATTATATATAAATTATAGATGCAACATACTTGAAATAGCAAAAACAGTATATATTATAATAAACTGCGATG
Source organism: Guadua angustifolia (assembly GCA_036346375.1). Lineage (NCBI taxonomy): Eukaryota > Viridiplantae > Streptophyta > Magnoliopsida > Poales > Poaceae > Guadua > Guadua angustifolia. The sequence continues at coordinate 26,423,534 of CM070517.1, forward strand.
TGTAGCATAGATCCCGCTATAGTCGCGATAGTTTTTCTATATCTCACCTCGACGGACTGTGAAGCGCTATTTAAATCCTTGACATAGACTACCTGGACTTTCTGTAGCAGCCACTATATAGTGAGCTATATCCTGTTTTCCTCTAATTGGATTGGAGAATATTTGAGCGATCACTACTACGCCACTATCATCACTTGATTTGAACCGATGAGCTATATCCTGTTTTCTCTAATTGGATTGGCCTTCGAATATAACCGATCGATGTTTCAATATTTGAGCGATGCTGGAAAGTTCATGCATATTCTATGTATATCAAGATGGTGGTGGGTTAAGAAGGTGAGGCCGACTCACGAGGTTGCGGGTTCGAGTTCCGCTTCTCCCATACATGCAAAGTACGGTAGTGATGGGGCTTATAAACCGTCATCAAGGCCATATTTGTAGCAGGATAGGTATTAAGACTTGAAAGCATGCAAAGTACGATGTAATGAAATGATGCAATTATTTTCAGGGTAGTCCAACCGGTAAGTATATATCAAGCTTTTGTACATAATGCACAAAGTCTGCAATCTATATAAATATATATATATATAAACAATGGGTAACAATAAAGGCTCCTCCATTTTGAGGACAAGAAATTCCTACAATAATTTTTACATAAGAAAAATATCTTGAAATTCTCTCACGAATTGAGAGAAAAAGAAAGGAATCAATCTACAACACTTATTTTGATGTGACTAGATTATAATCGCACAGATTAATGAGATATCAATATTATAGTTGTATAAAAAATTAACAGGTAACAATGCATATTTTTTTTTAGGAACTCTACATATAATCATATGCACTAAAGTTGTATAAAAACAATTGTATTTTCAAATATAAAATTATTTATTGTAATACTTAGACGAACAATTATGCGGCTAATTCTGCACTTAATTAGAATAAAGATTGGTAAAAAAAAACTCTTTTGCTTTTATTCTATGATTCTAAAGTAAGTTCTGATCTAGCTAACCTTTTCTTCTACTTTCCATATACTTTTTGAGAAAAAGCGCAACTTATACATACTAAAGAAACTAGCTGGTATAGATTCTGAATAAGCTAGCTATGATGGCATATGGATTTATATAGCTCAGGTTTATTTGTGTAATTACCATGTTATATACTATTGTCTGTATATAGAGTTTTATGATATCATAATTATAATCTGCACCGCTATAATAATAGACGGTGTAGATTTTTATTTTACTCTAGGTACTTTCTAAGCTTCAAAACAAGCATGATGCCTTTTTTTTTAACATCATTTTCATAAATGGAAACGTACGTGCACATCATAAAAAATCGTACATATATATACATACTGCGCTGCGTGCAGAGACCACCCAAATATGTGTAGACGCCTGCATGCCCACCTGTCTCGACAGTGCACTACTGTAGCCATCGATCGATCGATGGATCACAATAATGCCTTCATCATTCCCTTCCTAACTCTCCATATACCAGCACACCAACCTCGGCTAGCTAGCTACAGAGCTTGAGTTAGCTGCTTGCATTGTTGGCCCAGGCTGCAGCAGTGACGAAACAGTTGATGGCTATCCAGCCACCACAGATGCCATTGCTCAAAAGCCCTCACTACCTGTGACCATGCAGCAAAGTCACTGGCAAAAACAAACAAACACATAACGCACCCCACTCTATGGTCCACTAATACCTAGCGAGCTCACTCTCATCTTTCAGTTTCCTGTGCACACAAATACACATACCTTTCTCCATCTCCACATTTACTCCGATCCCTTGTTTCTCTAGCTTTTCTATCCCCTTAACCTTGCTGCACACATCAATGGAAATGGACACCATCCTGATCTGACTGATATCAACATCTTAGTCGCATTCCATTATAGTCTCTTGTGAAGAGGAAGAAGAAGAGGACTAGAGAAGGAGCCAGTAACAGTGCTAGAACTAGATCTGATCATTAGCTACTAGTACTACACAAATGTTGCCTTACCCTAGCACTCACCATCTCTGCATCTCCCAAGAACCCCCACAGCCAAACCCTACCGGCTTCCCCATGGCACCCGCGCATCTGGATCAGCACTACGACCACTTCTTCCTCGGCCACGGCCAGTTCAACTCCGAGACCCTGGAGGCGGTGCTTAGGCCGCCGCGGGCTGCTCCTGATCCGGCAGCGGTGACGACGGCTCTGCCGGCGCCAAGAGACGGTGTGGCCGGCGGCGGCCACGCCAGGGCTCGGAAGCGGCCATTCAGGACGGACCGGCACAGCAAGATCCGGACGGCGCAGGGCGTCCGTGACCGCCGGATGCGGCTGTCCCTCGACGTCGCACGCGACTTCTTCGCGCTGCAGGACCAGCTAGGCTTCGACAAGGCCAGCAAGACGGTGGACTGGCTGCTTACCCAGTCCAAGCCGGCCATCGACCGTCTCTCCGAGCCCTCGCTGCGCAACGCCGGCGGCGACGCGGGCATGTCATCGCCGACGTCGGCGGAGAACCGCGATCGCCGGCTCAAGTTTGCGGTCTCTGATGGATCAGGGAAGGGGGAAGGGGATGTGGAGAAGGTGAGGTCCAGAAGTGGTGGATCGGTGCTCTTCGAGCACTGCTGCGAGCTGAACCACGTCATGTCGACTCCGATGCTTGGGGACTACTACTACGACCTCGGCGAGATGATTAGCAGCAACGGAGGAGAAGGCGATGACGATGGCGACTACGAGGAAGACGGTGATTTCTTGGACGGTATGCAATACTAGTGTTCCAGATTAACTGTGTGATTTCTCTAGTAGCTTAATTAATTAGGTCTTGATCCGTCGAGCACTACAGTGTTGTTAGTTAATATGCATGTGTATTGATCTACTGCTAGTACTATTGGCAAATCTTATTGTTTAATGTTGTTCTTGTGCTTTGCGCCTCTGACTAGCTATGTAAGATCTGGCTTTGTTTGATATCCTAATTTGGATATTAGTAAGCTTGTCTTGAAGTCGTCCTATGCTAAAAAAGTTTGGTTGTGTTGATGAGTGCATGACGGTAGATCTCACGCATAGTCAGTTAAATGAACCAAGATTTTGATCGAAAGGATTGCATGGTCTATATATTTCAGGTAAAGGAAACACTTGATGTAGACAAGTTCAGAAGATGCAGTTTATGGTCAAACACAAGAATATTGGGAAACTTCATGTAAATTAGTGATTTCATAACTTAGGTTCATTTGTACTTTTATGTAAACTAAGAATCTCCTAATTTAGGTTGCAGTGGCATACAAGCAAATTTATTTATCCATATCTATATTTATACTAATTAGGCACTCCGAGAAAGCTTCCATGTTAACTATAAATATCTAGCCATCCATATGGCGGACCCAAGTTGTTATAGTTAAAGTTAAAAGCAAAGAGTCCATGTCAAGTACAATTAAAATTAGGTGAAATTCTGAATAAAAAATAAAAAAATTTAGCAATTTGATTCTCACTCCGAGGAAGCTTCAACATTAACTAGAAAGATCTAGCTGTCCATCTGATTGACTTAGGTTATAATGGTTTAAATTAAAAGAAAAGAATATGTGTCAAGTACATCTAAATTAGGTGAAATTTAGAATAAAAAATAAAATAAAATTAGCAATTTGATTTCTATATTATTTCAAATTAACTAAATAAAATTGCTAAATTAAATAATAATTAAATAAAATTTGGTAAATTAAAAAGAAAGAGTACATGTCAAGTATAATCCAAATTAACAGAAGATTAGAATAAAAACAGAGAAAACTTAGCAATTTGATTTCTACATGACTTCCAAAGTAACATCCATAAATAAATAAAATTTGGGGTAATAATTAAAAATAGAAAATTAAAGAAAGAGTCCATATCAAGTACAATTTAAATCAAATAAAATTTAGAATAAAAATAGAAATTTTATTATTAATTTTCTAAATAAAAAATAAATTTAAATTAGAAATTTTATTTTTAGATTTAGAATCCTGTGGATATGTAAATTCAGAATAAAAATCTAAATAATATTATAAATTCACTTGTGTATATGTTAGGAATCAAAATTTGGATTAAATGAAATATTTATGTCAAGTACAATGAAAAATTTAGAATAACAAATAAAAGAAAATTAGCAAAATTTTATAGGACCAACGTCAAGAATAACAACTAAATGAAAAATTACAATTTGATTTATACAAAATCCAAAATTAAATTTCTAAAATGAATAACCCATGTCAAGGCGGTTTTATTTTTTATGAAATTAAAATATTGAAATTCACAATAAGAACTGAATGAAAATTATAATTTGGTTTTTAAAAATAATAAATATAAATAAACTATTATTAGAATTGGTGAAAATTATGTTGGACAATAACTGAAGTGCATCTTTAATAATTAAAATAAAAATTTTAATACATGAATTACATGCTCTATGGAAATTCCCACGTTAATAAAAGAAGCAAAACATCTGGCCAACCATCCAGTGGAACCAACTTATAATGTCATTAGAAGAAACAACCCAATCAAATAAAATTCTACCAGATGCGCAAGGTATTTTAGTTAGGATTATTTGGCTAAATAGAAGTGTATCAGCTCCGAACACCATTCCAAATTTACTTTTTATGAAATATAAATGTCATTAAATATTCCTGAGCTGGCCTTAAGCATGCATTATTTGCATTGGCTGCCTTTCATATTTTGGAAAATTCTACTACACACAAATATTTACTCCTAGTAAAACTATAAAATCTTACATTTATTCATAGTGGCAAAACCTAATTTTGATCATTGATTCATAGTAGCAAAGCCTAATTTCGAATGTATGCATGAAATAGCCATTGCCACTATTTCTATTACAGAGTATATACAATTGGCATTGTCTCAACTTATCATAGCCAAACTAGACAAAAAGGGTTTTGATGCCATCTCAACTTTCTTTAGCCTTAAACAAAATAAGTTTTTTTAAAAATTTTGATACAATTTGGGCACAAAGAATACAAAATTTTTGAAATATCTAACCCATGCAATCGTACGGGTTGGCAACTGCTAGTAACTCTAATTTCCTTCCATGCGTGGCGCAACGACATATAATAGCTAGCGTACGAACGAGTCATTTTCAGTACTAAGTATATGGCTATATATCTCAAGTACCTTCCTAGATGCAATCATTTACAAGTGCAATTATTGACTTGGATGGTTGGCTGGATTCTGGGAAGAGCCCTCAACAACAGGGCAAAAAGATAAAATCACAAATTAAGCTGAAAATATAGAGAAAGGAGTTAGAAATTCAGACGCAACTCGGTAGCTACTAATTTCTATCTGCAGTTTCCAATCCTGTTGGATTTTAGTTTCATTGGCCAACCTCAGAATTATTCAGCCAAAATTTAATCATCATATAAAGTATACTTAGTCAACATCAGGGCCAAAGAAAACTAGCAACAATAAGCCATCAATTGCTTATCCAATTTACTGCTAAGAATGTAGACTTTGTAAATAAATTAGAATTTCATCAATGTGCGGCCAAGTTATTGGTGTTTTAGAATGATTTGGTGGCATTTCATAATTAACCCTGTCTAAAAATGCTATTTGAAGAATGTAATGAAAAATCTGAACCTCCTAATTTCTTTCATCTTTCTTATGAGATAATTTAGGGCTACAAACTCTAAATGTGTCCAAATTATTTTGCCAGTACACCTAATGCTCTTTGGCACAAAATTGGATTTTAAGCAACTAACTTTGTTTGAACGACTTCACATAATTGATGAACCGCATCCATATCTTAAGATGTTAATGAGTGGCATGTGCAATTAGTCAAATAATGTAAGAAAACCTATATATTTTAATCTAACATGTACAATTAAATTTGAAATGTATTATCTACCATAAATCTCTACTATATAACTAAAGCAAGAGTTTCTTCCCGCGTTACTTCATCAAAATTACCCACATTTGCCACTGCTCTTTAATTATCCACCTTTGCCACTGCTCTTTAATTACCCACCTTTGCCATTGTTAGTACTCTTTGCAAATAAACTTTTTATCGCAAATTGAGTTTCAACCATTGTACATTTAGATTGAACAATATTATTCAGATAAGGTTAGTGCTTTTTACAAATAAATTTTTGTCACAAATTGAGTTTTCATTATAACGCACGGGTACATGATCCTAGTTTAATAGAACACGCAAGACTTATGATATGTTTACAGAAATCTAACAACCACATACCTGCGAGTGCGTGCTAATTCTTGGACTGGAGCACGCATGCACTTGTAACAAACCTCCATATCGATCTGCATATAGAGATATGATATATGGAGGAACATGGAGGACATCGAGCAGGTATATATGGCTGGCCTGCTCTCTAGAGCTAGCAGTTAAGTTTTAAGAGGAGAACCATCGGCCATTAGAATAGTGGCATCAAGGAATTAATAGCGTACGTGTACTTGAGTTTACATTCATGCTGTCAAGACACACGTCTGCGTGCAGCACGTTTACGCTTACTGGATTGCGTATATAGATTATTGTACATAGTACATACTGCATACACGCCGCTACACTACTCCTATTAGGCTATTACAGATTTACAATATGAGATCGATCGATCAGTAGTAGCTAGCTTTTCTTGATTTGATTGGGTTGCCGCCAAAGTACTGTACTTGCCCCGCGGATCTCTCTCTCTCTGTGATGAAATTAATTGTTCAATTATGTGCATGATATGTCCGTGTCACTGAGATATACTTACTGATCAAGCATGTATGCGTGCGTATGGGCTTTGGCCTACGCTACTGTACCTGCACGTCGTGCCATTCACTCCGCTGTAGTTTTGCGGCCATTCACTTGAACAGTGGTGTAGCACGCATGCAGTCAAATAAATGTATCCATGAAATGAAATTGATTTATGAAAGCTAGTCCTCGCGATATTGCATTTCTGGCAGAGAACGCGTGGCAAGGTGCTTTGGGTTATATTCTGTTCGGTTTTTCTTTTGCATATTTGAGTTGAAGCTCGAAACCCTGGGTAAGCAAAAGCTAACCGTACATCGAAGCTCTAGGGAAAATTAAAAGGCAGGTCTCCCGCTGATCACGGCGTACGGTTGATCGATGGAGAGGATCTGTGTCGTGTCGGCGCCCTATGTACGTAACAGCTGCGGAGCAACCATAGCTAGCTAAAATAGCACGACGTGCACAGCAGCACAGGCCCGGCCGGCCCCGTGTTTTGGGCTCATTGATCGATCGATCTACTAGACTACTACACCTTCCTGCCAACCGCCCGCGCCCGCGCGGTCAAAATGTTGAATCGTGCAAGCATGCATGCATGATGCGTGTGATGGGTGTGAAGTTCTTCGATCTTCCCTCCATTTTGACAGGTAATGGGCAGTCTGACTCCTCCAAAAAAAAAAAAAAAAGAGCAATCTGTACGCTTCATTTCATTAGTTTGTTTTTAGGGAAGCTTCATCGCATTAGGTTTGTTGCAAAATTCTGAATTTTTTTTAAATAATACATTTTTATTCAAAATTTCAAAAATATACCACGGAAAAAAAACAATTACAGAAATATACCCCTGTCGCGCGTTGGTTGGGTGACATTTAAATGTCGCCCAACCAACGGGCGACAGGAGGCCATGTCGCACGATCAATGGCGACAAAAACGCCACGTCTTCGCACTGTAAAACGCGCAGAGCCTCCTGTCGCCCGTTGGTTTGGCGACAGGCCTCCTATAACCAAATGGTTTGGTTACAGGAGGCCTGTAACCAAACCATTTGGTTACAGGCCTCCTGTCGCCAAACCATTTGGCGACAGGGGTATATTTCTGTAATTGTTTTTTTTCGTGGTATATTTTTGAAATTTTGAATAAAAAATGTATTATTAAAAAAATAATTTCAAAATTCACCTCCCTTACCTAAAAAAAATCACCTCCCTTCACTAGAGGAAAGCGAACATTTTTCGTCGGCTAAAAGCCGATAGAAAAAGGGGGTTTCCCGATGATCACAGTTATTTTCGTCAGCTTACTGACAAAAATAACCGACGAAACTAACTCGACGAAAATATAGTTTATTTTTGTCAGCGGCCGATGAAAATAAATGATTTTTGTCGGCTAGTCCTAGCTGATGAAAACAACAGGCTGACAGCTGGCCCAGTCTTGCCACGTCGGATTATTTTCGTCGGTCAGCTGGCCGTCGAAAATATCACCAACTATTTTCATTGGTCACTGTGGCCAACGAAAATACTAGGAGTTACCAGCTGCAAAACTGGTTCCTCATTGCTTATCTTGCAGCTTGGCCGATGAAAATACTGGGAGGTACCAGCTACAAAACAAGATCCCAATGCTTGTTTTGCTACACGAATATACAGTTTTTCCTAAAATTCACATACGCCAACATATATTGTTCATAACAATAGCAAATGCATCACATAATTTGAAAATGACATTAATATTCAATTCGCAAATACATCACATTAAAATCACAAATACACCAACATATATTAATATCCAAATCATGTCACAAGTTTTCATCCAACAACACTACTCGATCCATCGCAAGTCTATCTACAATCCTAACTCTTCGGGGTGTTTGAATTGGGGCCGCTACCTCCAGATGCGAAGAAGCCGTCCACTTCTGCATTAGGAGCATGCGAGGTTGAATCTTGAGCTGGCCCTGGTGTTGGAGGCGGAAACGGGTAGAACGGCGAAGGAGGCTGAGAACCCTATAGAGAAGGAGTTAAGAAATTTCACATTAGTCTAGAATGGCAAATAATTTTTAAAACCGAATTAACCTAAAGCATATGTACCTGCGGTGCTTGCCCTATCGGCGGATACCCGTAGAACGGCAGAGGAGGCTGAAGCATAGGCAAGCCATGCTGAAGGCCAACAGTTGCGTAGAGTTGTTGTATATAGTCAAAGTGTTAGATCCGCAATATCAAAATTTCATCATTCTGTTCAGATTTTGAGTTTTTACCTGAAGAGCTCCCTGGAAGTACACCTGCGTTTGCCTCAAGTGCACAATCTCCTCTTCATACTTCGCTATCAACTCATGCTGTTGGCGAGACTCCTCGCGCTATTGGCAAACCTGCTCCTCATACTCCGCGAACCTTGCATTATCCCTAGAGGAGCGAACGCTACTCTGTGAGGACCCCGACGCTCTTCCTTGGGACAGAGCGACGTCGAAGTCCACAACCCCGTTGAACATGAAGAACTTGCAGCACACATATACGAAACCGAAGTCATTCACAAAAAGTGCAACTATTGATCATATCAAGATTTCCGACAAAACTCAAATAATGGGGATGATCTCACCTTCCATGTCTCTTGCCCCCACCACTCTGGTATAGCGCCAAGACATCCAGCTCTTCATTCCTCCAGTCATACTCCAGGTAGTGACGCCGAGCCATTTCTTCCCCCATATTGCTCCTGCATGCCAAAATTATTGAAACAACAGTTTGATAACACAAATTTCATCAAAGTGGGTCGAACAACTCACAATTCTCTGAGTCGCTGACTGGTTGCACAGCTATCCAGGCAACACTGGATCGGCGCTCCGGTGTCCCCGAAGATAAACATCGAAGTAGCTCAGGGCAATGCCAGTTTCAGCCTCTTGTAATTCGAAGTTGGCGACATGCATTGAAAAGCACACTAAACTAAGGCTAGATACTTACCATGCGCCTTGCTAAGTGGAGGTGTCCATCCGCGCCGTACCGATGCAAAACCGGATTACCTGCCTCTCTGTTGTCTCGCTTCTTGTTAGACCTAGCAACAAAGTCAGTCGACGCCCAGTACTTACACAAGTACCTGAAAGGTTCCTGGCACTTCATCAGCCAGGGGATGGACGCCTGGAGGTACTCGTCCCCGCGCAGGTAGATCTTGGAGGCCCCAAGCTTCTTGGTTATCTTCTCCTTCTTCACCCCCTTGTAGTACGAGCACATTGCCTAGATGTGTGCATTGGACATCATATCCTTCACGACCTTATGGGCTGTCGTGTTGAAGACTTTATTGGCCTTCTCATGAATTGCAGGGACATTCTCGTCCTCCAGGTGGTACCTCTCCTGCTGTCGACGTTTGTTGTCGGCAATAATGAAAACGGGGCTAGGCGTTGGACCCAAATTCGATGGTAACACAAGACGCAGGAATTATTTAGGTCTAGGCTCTCGCGGAGGAGATAATACCCTAGTCCTGTGCTCTAGAATTATGTGTATCTAGCTTATTGCTGATGATATGATGATGATGTTACCCTACCCCCCTTTATATAGTAGAGGGGTGTGGTTACAAAAAAGAGTCTTGATCGGTTACAAGATGGAGATTCTATCTCTTTCCTTATCCGTTGAACTTGATAATGGTCAGGATTACAGCCGTATCCTACCTAAACAAGATCGGTTGCTATCTTTAGAGCTCTCTTGTTGCGCACGTTGGAAGCAGCCCAGGTGGTATCCATCTTCATGCAGTAGGCCCAGCCCATCCTCCCCTGGATGATCTCTGCGGCCTGCCTTGTGGATACCCAGGCACTACACCACAACACCTTTGTTGCAACAGACGGTCTGTTGGCAAAAGCTACATGCAGTGTCACATAGTCTGTTGGCAATATATTTGGTGACATACATCCCTCTGTAGGTTAAAGTCCAGTCGGCAAAGACTTTTGCCGACCGACTAGCACTACAAGCAAAATGATTATCTGTGACGAAAACATCGTGACGTTGTCAACTTTTGTCATGGAAAATCTATTTTCTGTGACGACTTGTTTATGTTCGTCATTAATTGTATCAGGCGCCGTTGCCCCATGTACTTTTGTGACGAAACATAAAATTTCGTCATGAAACCATAATACAAATCGTCATAGAAAATGAATGGTTGTTTGTCTTGAACTGACGTCAAACATATGTCTCAGACAGATGATATGTTCTTTCATCACGGAGGCATGGCCTATCGAGAGGCTATATCTAGAGAGCCCCCTATCCGAGGTGCCCTTGTGGGCCCATATGTGGGTTACACCTTACACGCTATCAATTCTTGCTTATGTCCTTTCATGGTCAGCTGATTAGAGTTCAGGTCTGGATTGGTTAGTAGATGCATGTGATGTAGTGCAAGGCTTCATTGGAATCCTTCTATACGATTGGTGGCTTCCACATTCACTACTACAAAACATCACATAAGTGACACTCTATTTGTGGCGGTTTTTCTGGAACCGTCATAAATAGCATTATCAGTAGCGGTTTTTAAAAAAATGGCTGAAAGACTATTATTATTTGTGGCGGTTTTAATTTGAAACCGCCAAAAATAATAAAAATAAAATTTTAAATATTGCTAATTACCTCTCTGCCTTCTAATTTAAAAGAATTGAAATTAAATAATATTACATTTGAAATAATTGAAACTAATATTTCATTTGCAACAATTGAAAAGAACGACCGAAACAGATTCAAAACTTCGGAGGCCGTTTTTGAGGCCCTAAACGACCTTTTTTTTAATTTCATCGCCGTGCACACACTCACACAAACCATCAGGATCTGACCATCTGATTTTTGCACACTTTCAGCATTCGGGTGCTACTTTTCGTTACCTTTCAAACGAGCCAAAGAACGCCCCGATCGGAGTTACGAGTCAAAAGTTATGGCCATTTTAACAAACGTGCTCAGATTACGATTTTCTCATTACTATTTCCTCATTTTTCTAGGTTGAGAGACATTATTTTATTTTGTATTTTTATGCACTTATTTCTTTCTCCAAATATATATTTATTATTCATTATTATTATTATTATTTATCTTGCCGGTCAGGCCATCACTTAGGCCCAACCGGCTGGCCCATCTCCCTCATCTAACCCTAATCCTCCCCACGCGCCAGTCCCAATTCCTCACTCAGTCGTCGCCCCTCCATTCCACTACGTGTCTTCCTCGCCCCCTTTGCCTTCTGGTGCTTGCTCCCCTCTAGTGAGCCGCCGCCTCCTGCGCTTTTCCCTTCCTCTCCCAATCATGGTTTATTTGCTTGTGATTAAGATGTGTATGTGCATGATGAAGTACTATGTTTAATAAATGAGAGTGGATTTGAAATACTGATGAGCAGCTTGCATTTCAATTTCTGATATTAATGTGTATGCATAAAGGTATAGTTGGCTGAATGAATCACTATTGATCAATGGTGATGGTGTTTTGTATTATTAAGATAGAGGGTAGTGTTTTGTTACTGTCAAGCAATGCATTTACATGTTGTTTCTCCTATGATTGAGTGGTTAAAGCTTTATTTGTGTGTGTATTGAGATTGTGAATTCTCAGGGAAGTGAGTAGTATTGAGTTCTTGTAACATCGCTCATCTTCATTCTAAGTTTTGAGAGCTTTCGTCTTTTTTTTTTGGTGGACCGTCTGTTGTTTTGTAGGAGGGTCAATTCTTGATCTGGTGTGGGAGAGAATAGTTTACCCATCCATCTATTAATCTGTGACAATACGATAAGAGTTTAGGTCGAGTTTTTGGCATTTCGGAGTGTTTGGGCTTGTCCGAGAGAGTTTGGGCCTTGAGGGATTGTGTTCTGGGCTTCCTGTGGAGGGTTCCTGGCCCATGTGGGGGAGTAGTGGGCAGCAAACCCTAACCCTTCCCCTCTTCCCCCCAAACCTCATGTGCCCCACCCCTCCTCCTCCCTGTAGCCGCCGCCCCCTTTCTCCCCATTGTCGTGCGCCCCTCTCCCCATTGCCGTGCACCTCCAAGCTAGGGTTCCTCCCCTAGCCGCCCCTCCCTCTCCCACTTCACCTCTCCCTGTTGCTCCTGATTTGGAGTTCATCCAACCAAGGAGAACCGGCGGTTTCCTGCGGATTGGAGAAGGATCGTTGGCGGAGAAGGAGATTTTTTCGTCGGTTCTTCATTTCGTCAAGGAGAGGTATGTTTATTGGGTGTCGGGGACTGAGAAATCTCTGCCAGGTCAACGCATGGTCAACAGGGTCCCCAGCTCGGGACAATGCAACAACGGGCCTCGACCAAGACCTAAGCGACGCACGACCTCGAGCTTGGGCAGTGGGGGGGTCTCGACCCCGCACGACCTCAACCTCGGTTCGGGGGGCGTGCGTGTACTCGGCGGTTACCAAGACCGAAGGTCCCGGAGTTAAGGCGGATGTGGGCACCAGATCCGGGACGGTTGCAGCACGCCTTCAATGCACGACATGCATGTTCTTGGGAATCTCTCCTGGCCGTTTTCGGCAACGGTTGGGAGGGGTATAAAATCTCTTGAAGCAGAGTGATGAAGCACGACATCAACATACCAGCAATAGGCCATTAGACATGCTAAAACGCCAAGCTCAGTCAGAACTTCACTCAGACTCAGTAGTGAATTCTCCACCTCAGAGAAGATCGAGTAGGGTCATACCCTCAAGGGGGCTCGAACCAGTATAACTCGTTGTCTCTTGCTCGTTGACGCCTCGCCCCGACCTACGTCCGATCCATCATTGAGCGCAGCGCTTTTTGGGTTCCCCATTTACACTAACCCTGTTTTCATATTTGCGGTCACCGTGGGGCCCGATAGCTCGCTCACTCGAAGGAAAGAGATCAAGGTCTCAGGAGCATGGAGCACTCTGTCGAGGGACGTTCCTCAAGCGTGGGCTCGGACGCAGAACCCGAGCGTGATGACTTTACGTCCCTGTTTTCACCTTCACCCCCGCTGCGCGGGCAGCATGTCCTCATGGCAGACAACCACGACATAGGCGTGGCGGAGGGTGAACGCGACCCGCAGACCCCGGAAGACGCTCGTCGGATGGTGCATGTCGCCATCAACCAGGCCATAACTGCCCTCCGGCGAGAGGACCAGGAAAAGGCCGGCGCCGTCGTCCATCCATGTGCTCCTCCCTCGGGAGCGCCTCGAGCTATCGCCGGTCATGATCGATCCAAACCGGTGATATCGAGTTTTCGCCGTGCTCTGGCCGACGAGCTCGATCGTGCCATGACAGAGGTCATACCTCCACAGCACCAGAGTCACCGCTCAGGGACTCATTCCCTGAGAAGTGACGACAACTCATCGCGCCGACGCCGGCACGCTCACCGATCGCCTCACCGGCGGGAGGTGCCTTCTCACCAACAACTCCGGGATGTGTCTCTGACTCCACCTCGTCGCCGCCCCGCGGACGGAGTCCCGAGTGGTGTTTGGCGTCAGCCAAGCTACGTTAGTTCGCCTTCGAACGGCGGCGGGTCAGGGAGTCTTTCCCCGGATATCCCGCCTAGGCACCGCAGAGTCCAAGACCGCCTGGGATATCTCCCGGGTGACTCCCGCACTCGGCGCCATGACCGCTCTCGCCGAAGGTCGGGGCGCCGAGGCAGCCTCAACCTTGAGTCTGGCAACAGCGAAAGCCTCGCCGATGATGACCTCCCCAAGCGTGCCCCTGTTCCGGCCTATGGCTGCGCGGCATACTCTGACAACCTTCGGCGGGTGTGCTGGCCGGCTCGTTTCAAGCCCGCCTTGATCGAGCGATTTGATGGAACAAAGAACCCCGATGAGTTCCTATCGATCTACACCACCGCTATTTTGGCCGTAGGGGGAGACGAGTACGTGATGGCCAATTACCTTCCTACCGTATTGGACGGCGCCGCTCACACCTGGCTCTTCAACCAGAAGCCTGGCGCCTTCCGCTCGTGGCGCCAGATTCAGGGTGCGCTCTGTTCAAACTTCCAGAGCTGCTACGAGCGGCTTGGTAGAGAGAAGGACCTGGACCAGGTTATCCAGGGAAAGAATGAACCCCTCCGTGACTTCGTTCGATGGTTCATCCGCACCAGGAACCTGATCCCAAGCGTCTCCAACGAAGCCGTGATCAAGGCCTTCAAGTTCGGCGTCGCGACCGGCGCCTCACCGAAGACATAGAGATTACGACAAGGCTCACTGTCGGCAAGCTATTTCGCATGGCGGAGCGTTACGCGGACGCGGACGATGCGGTCCGCTGGAAGCGTGACTACGACCAAGGTAAGCTTGGCGTCAACTCGGGCGAGGCCGGCCCCTCCAGCGACAAGAATGCCGACCAAGGCTCAGCTGCCAAGAAGTGAAAGAGGGACCGCAAGCGAGGTGATGGTCGACCTCGGGTAACCGTTTCGGCGGACGGTCACTGCGAGGTCATGGAGGTGCGGGACTCGGCCCAGGAGGGGCCCCGTCCACAGCGAAACCGGCCATGACCTCAGCAGGCGTCGCGCCGACCTCGGCAGGAAGATCGCCGGTTTGGGCCGCGGTAGGCCGACGGCCGCCCGCAAGGTCCTGAGGGGCGGCCTCGGTTTGACGAGGGCAAGTTCTGCCTGTTCCACAGGGCCTCTAGCCACTACCTGCGAAGCTGCAGGGTCTGGCAGAGCAAGCTGGAGGCCTTCTACAACGGGCGCGGAGAGATGCCCACGCTCCCGAAGGAAGGAGATCAGCCCAACAGGGTAAACGCCGGTGAGGTCTAGGCTGACCTTGACCTGGATTTCTAGCAGGGCGACCGCCGGATCGACGTCATCTTCGGCGGCTCGTCGGCGTACCAGTCCCAGCGCGAAATCAAGGATGCTGTGTGCGTAGTCTACCAGATCGCCGCCGGGAGGCCCGCAGACCAGCCCTGCAAGTGGACCGGGGCCACAATATCGTTCACGCAGGAGGATGCCCCCAAGGTATGTCTAAGGACCTCAAGACCGCCTTGGTCGTGACCCTGACCATCAGCAACACCATGGTCGGGCGGGTCATGGTCGACGGTGGCAGTTTCCTCAATCTGCTGCTGGCTAGCGCGCTCGACCGGATGCAAATCCCCCGGTCAAAGGTCAAGAACATTGCGATTCCTTTCTTCGGGATCGTTCCTGGGGGTAGGTGGTTTTGTCCGTCACCTTTGGGGCAGGTGGTTTTGTCCGTCACCTTTGGCGTCTCGGATAACTTTCGCACCGAGCTGATCACCTTCGAGATGGTCGAGGGTGATCTCCCCTACAACGCCATCCTCGGGCGTCCCGCCCAGGTCAAGTTCATGGCGGCCAACCACTACGGTCACTGCTGCATGAAGCTCCCGGGGCCAAGTGGCATCATCACTGTGCGCGGCGACCTCAAAGCGGCTCACGGTTGCGAGACTCAAGCCCTGGCCCTCACCGGCATGTTGCCTCAAAGAGGCTCAAGAACGATCAGCAAGGTCGCCCGCCGTATATGGTCATCTAGCCCGCTGGGCTACGAAGGTCAGGCCACCGAGGAGGGGGACCCATCCAAGTGCGTCCACGTCTCGGTCGAGCTGGGTTCCAAATAGGAACTCGAGCTCGTCACCTTCCTCCGCGCCAACAAAGATATAATCGCTTGGGAGCCGGCGGACATGCCGGGTGTCCCGAGGGAGGTGGTCGAGCACAGACTGCAGGTGCGGCCCGACTGCCGGCCCGTGCGCCAAAAGTTGCGATGCTTCTCTCCCGAGAAGGTCGCCATAATCAAGGAGAATCTTGACAAGCTGTTGAAGGCCGGCTTCATTCGTGAGATCGACATTCAATGGTCGCCAATCCCGCCATTGTGCGTAAGAAAGGCGGAAGTGGAGGATGTGCGAGACCACACGGGTTGAACTCGCATGCCCGGCGATAACTTTTCTCTTCCGCGCATCGACCAGATCGTCGACTCCACAGCGAATGCCAAGCTGCTAAGCTTCCTGGACGCTTATTCTGGGTACCACCAGATCAAGCTGGCAGTTGACGATGAAAGCAAGACATCGTTCATCACACCGTTCGGGACCTATTGTTACACGACCATGTCGTTTGGTCTCCGCAACGCCGGCGCGACCTTCCAGCGCCTAATGACCAAGACATTCGAGCCTCAGATCGGCCGCAACCTCAAGGTCTACGTGGACGACATCATCGTCAAGAGCTCCGCCGAGGTCGACCACGTTCAAGACCTTGGGGAGACCTTCACCAACCTGAACAAGTACAAGATCAAGCTCAATCCGGAGAAGTGCGTGTTCGGTGCCGCCTCTGGGAAGGTGCTAGGCTACATGATCGGTGCCGAACCCAGAGAAGATCGAGGCAATAGAAAAGATGGCCCCTCCGAGTTCGGTAAAGCAGGTGCAGTGCCTCACCGGCCGCATGGCCGCCCTCAACCAATTCATCTCGAGGCTTGGCGAGCGCAGATTGCCTTTCTTCAGGGCCTTGCGCAAGCAAGGGAGCTTCGAGTAGACGCCTGAGGCTTAGCGGTCCTTCGACGAGTTGAAGGTATACCTGTCAACACCACCCTTACTTACAACCCCGCAGCCAGGCGAGAAGTTGCTGCTCTACCTTGCGGCCACCGTCCAGGCCGTCAGCGTTGTCCTGGTGGCCGAGCGAGATGCGCAGCAGCACCCGATCTACTACGTCAGCGAGGTTCTCCATGGGCCGAAGGAACGCTACCCCCAGGTCCAAAACCGCTCTATGCCCTTCTCATGTCTTCGCGCAAGCTCCGGCACTATTTCTAGGCTCACTCCGTGGTCATCCTGAGCAACTTTTCGCTCAAGCAAATCTTGAGGAATCCGGAGGCCGGAGGTCGCATCGCCAAGTGGGCCATGGAGCTGGCCATCTTCGACCTCCAGTTCATGGCGCGCACGGCCATCAAGTCGCAGTGCTGGCCGACTTCGTGGTCGAGCAGACCTCGCAGCCGGCTCCCGAGCTCGAAGTCAGCGAGGAGAAGCCCTGGATCATGTACTTCGAGTTCCACGGTCCTTCAAGCGCCGGGGCTAGGATCCTCATTCTCACCCGCAGGCGACAGTCGAGGTATGTAGTTCGCCGATTCCCAAAGAATGAATAATGCAGACGGAGCAGAGTCAAGCGCCGAAACAAGCTCAGACAGACTTGTGGACGCAAGCTTTATCGCCGAATGTTTCCAGATCCCCGACGAAGTGTGTCACCACGGAGGAGGGTAAGCACTGCTAAATGACATTCATTCAGTCTCTGTGGGGACGATTCTTCTTCAGACCATGGTCGGAAAGCTTTCGCATGGGGTTCTATTATTAACAATAGCTCCAGATGCTCGCAACATCGCTCCGCACTGCCGAGCCTCGCCAGCCCATGCTCAAAAGTCGCACCACCTACTTATGCACTCTGACCATCCCGCTTAGCTTGGCCATTTTCGACACAGGGCTAGACATCCTCACTCTTTTCCACAAAGCGATCGAGGGAAGAAGTTTTTGTTCGTCGCCATCGATACCTTCACCAAATGGATCGAAGCCGAACCTGTCTCGACCATCACGGCTCGCACGGCGGTCAAGTTCTTCCGCTTGTTCGTGGTCACCAGGTATGGGGTTCCATGCAGAATCATCATTGACAATGGAACACAATTTACCAAAGGAGTCGTTCCAGAGTATCACAAGACCTCGGCACCAAAGTATGCTATGCTTCGGTGGCCCACCCGCAGAGCAATGGAGCAGTGGAGCGCGCCAACGGACAAATCGTTCAAGGCGTCAAAAAGTGAGTATCGGATGAGCTCGAACGACATGGCCAGACCTGGGTGGATGAACTTCCCACCGTCTTATGGTCTATTTGTACCACAGTCAGCCGAGCAACAGGGTCCACACCCTTCCGCCATGTTCGATCAAGCCGCCCCGCCTCCTGAGGTCACGCAGGGCTCTGCTAGGGTCAGCTTGGTCGACCAGATCGACTTCGAGCAAGAGCGGTCCCTTGACCTTACCCTAGCGGAAGAAGTAAGATGTCGTGCACTGCTACGATCGGCGTACTACCTACAAGCTCTTCGCAGACATGCGTCCCGGTCGGTACGACCTAGGGAGCTCCTTGTTGGAGACTTAGCCCTGAGACGGATTCAGGCTCCGTCCAACACCAACAAGTTATCCCCGCGGTGGGAGGGCCCCTATAGAGTTGTTTCAACAGATCGCATGGTGGCTTACCGGCTAGCGCTGCCCGATGGTAGAGAGCTCTCTAGCTCGTGGAATATTGATCAGCTCCAAAAGTTCTATGTGTAACCCTTTTACCTCAATTTTCAATAAAGCTCTTGTTCAATTGTCATGATTGGTCTTTGCGCACTTTTTTCGTTCTATAATTTGTGTTGGCTTGAGTTCGGGGCCTCTTTGAGTCCGACCTACGGACGAGCGCGCTTGCCCTTGGCCCAGGTGTCGGGGGCTTACACTTCACCCCCAGTGGTCGAGTTACTTGTAAGCCGAACCTCTTCGCATCAATGCTCCCCCTGCGCCATGGTCCGAACTAAGCCCGTGACCGGGTCCAACGAGCAAGGCGCAAATCATTGTCATGACTCAAGAGCCTCACTCTAGATCCTAAGATTTTTCTCGTGCGACCATGTTATGCTCCCTGTGGGCCTTTTTCGATCTTGCAAGTCTTGGTCTCTACAAGTTTTCTAACTTGCGCCCAAGGCCGGTGTTGCTTGACCTTGAGCCCAACGGGGGCTGGACAGGATATACCACGGCCAGAAAAGGCTAAGTGCACGATTAAAAAAAAGTCAAAGCTGATCAAGACATTGCACTATCCTTGCAAAAATAATGTCGTTCCATTAATCCTTTTTTGTCTTACAAAAGGTCTTGCTTACAGGAAATCTAGCCCTATTTATAGATCGGCCATCTCACGCGCGAGCATCTCCTACTCGAGCTCGACGACCTTGGCCCTTAAGGTCGAAAGCTCGCCCTGGAGTCGGAGGGCTTCGGTAGAGGCTTCGGCGGTGCGGTGTCGTTCCTCTTGAAGTTGGGCCAAGGCGCTCTTGGTCGCCTTGCTCGCCCAACCCAGCTTCTCCTCGAGCTCTTGAACCTTGTCCTCAAGCTTGGGGGAGGCCCACGACGCGGCGGCTGACTGGTCTGCAGCGGCCTTGCTTTTCTCTTCGGCTTTGGCCCGCTCGGCCTCGAGTGCTTTGGCTGACATCGCGCGCTCGTCCTCGACGGCCTTGTATGCGTGGTCCCGCTCTGAGGCGATGGCCCGATCCAGCTCGGCCTTGTGGGAGGCCTCGAGTGTCTTCACCACCTCGCGGAGGCCGGCGATCTCGTTAGAGTCGTCTGCCGCCTTTTGCGCAGCCTCCTCCCGCTCGGCTTGCAAGTCCTCCATGAGCTTGGAGCGCACCGTCTCCCGGTCCTCCAACACATCGAGCAAGGCCCTCAGTGTGTCAGCATGCGTTTGAAGGCCTTGTAGCCCTTGGGTAACTGAGTCGATGGCCTGCGGGGCTCAAAGGATCAACACGGTACTCGCCAGAAGAATGAGAGAAAAGAAGGAAAATGACAAAATCCGAGCTAAAGTTCGGAGAAAACTCAAGTACCTAGGTAAGACGGCCCTCGAGGATTGCACGGGAGTACGCGGCGGAGTTGTTGCCCGATGTTCCTAGGGCGATGTCGCCCACTGCTGCCGCTGGGTCATCCGGGGTGTGGCCTTCGGGTGCCCCGTCGTGGGTAGCAGCGTCTCGAGCTTCCTCCTCGAGGGGGCTCGATCCGCCCCATGCTCGGCCCCGGTGGCGGCTTTGGCCTTGTCCCCTGCAGCTGGAGGGTCTCTAACCTCCACCAATGTGGTGGCCCTGGCCTGGTCCGCGGCTCGGTCCTCCGTGCTTGTCGCGGCCAGAGCATCTTTAGGGTCGGCGGCTCGGGGGGTTTTGACTGCGATGGTCGGGGCGACCTCGGTGGGCATGTCGAGGGCATCCCCGGCGTTGTCTCCTTCGGCAGCCTCTGGCGGGTCGACGTCGTCTTCGTCGTCCACTTCGCCGGTGTCATAATCCTCGCTGGTCGCGGGGAGGACCTCTTCTTCGTCCGGGTCATCAAGCCCTTGGTCGAACTCGCCGACCGGGGCTCGGCTCTGGGGCTCAAAGGAGTGCGCCCTGGCCCGAGGATCGGCAGGGCGCCAGCACGTAATTGGCCTCCTCCTCCTCTTCGGACCCGGACTCGCTCTGGACAATAGTCATTGTCAATACGGGCAGGTGTTGAGCTTGGGCGCTCAAGGTCTGCGATTAAGAGCGACTACTAAGCTAAACAGGTACAAGGAGGGCTGAGCAAATAAAGGATTAGAAACCTACCTAGGTCGGTAGTCTCCGCTTTGGCAGAGGTCGGCGAGAGCTCGACCCCGAGGTTGAAGGGCGCCCGCTGAGTCCCCTGGCAGGGACCTTAAGGCTCACGGTGGCTCTAAGTCCCCTGCGGCAGAGGACCAAGAGCCCTACGGTTGGGACCCTTGAGCCGCCTGAGGACTCGAAGTCCTAGCAGCGGCCGCCGCGCTCAGCTGCTGCAAGGACATGTCAGGAGATGAGGGAGCATGACCATAAGCTCAGGGGCTCGATCATGGAGATTCTTACCATTGTGCGGCCGGCCCATTCAACGTGGGGCTTTTTCACCTCTCGGTCATCTGTTTTGCCCGGGGGAGGCTTCTTCTTCCCCTTCTTGCCCTTGCCCCCACCGGGCAGCGGGAGCATCCTCCTTGCTGTCTCAAGCAGCTCCTGATGATCCTGCAAGCACAACAAACAATGTGGAAGGCAATCGATGGTGTGCGAATCAAGAACAAACTTTGGGAGTGTTTACCGCCTTCCGGCGCAGTATGTTTTTCGGGACAGGGTCGCTGATGGTATAATCGTGCTCCCCTTTCTCGAACATCTCATTCATCCTGGCGGCGACCCAGGATTCCTTCGGTGCTGCAAGGAAACAAATCGTCAGGAGGGATCGAAGGTCAAATTCAGGCAAGTTCCCAGGGCAAAAGGGACGCACCGGATGTACCCTCGTGGGTCATGTCGTCGCGCCCCTTGATCTCGTAGAACGGGTGTTCCCTCTTCCGAAGGGGGAAAATCCGGTTCCGCAAGAAGTCGCAGGCGATCGCCTGCCCGGTAAGGCCGCGCATGGCGCAGATGTGTATGGCGGCGATGGCCTCTTCGTCGACCTCCAGGTCGTCCGCCTCCGGGGTCTCCTTCTTCCCAATGATGGGGGTTCCATCGAACGACAGCGCGCTGGTCTCGCCCTTCTTCAAGTAGAACCACCGCTCGGTCCACGGACCGAGGGAGTCCCGAGACTGGATTTTAGGGAAGGCCCATGGGATCCCCGTCCGCAGCCGGAAGTAAAGGCATCCGACCACGGGGTCCTTCCCAGAGCGGAATAGATTGAAGAAACGATAGAAGAGCGAGGGGGTGGGAAGGATTCCAACGAACCCCTCGCACAGATGTGAGAAGATAGAAAGGAGAAGGATGGAATTGGGCACCAGGTTTATGAGCTCTATCTCACAATGGGCAAGGACTGCCGCCATGAAGTCGCTCTCCGGTGTCCGCAGACCGAAGAGCGCATAGTGCTCGGTGCAGACGAGCTCGTCATCCCTAGGATGTGGTTCGGTCTCGCCATCTAGCAGCCACCACATCGCTAGGTCGAGCAGCCCCAGACTCTCGAGCTCCTTCATCCTCGCCAGCGACATGGAGCTTCTTCCGAGTTTTGCCATGGCGACTGCTTTCAGGCTTGGTCAAGGAAGGGAGAGTTCCACAAGCAAAAGGCTAGGAGGCGAGGAGCACGAGGAGGCGAGGAGGTCGGGAGTTTTTCGAAGGTCGCAGAAGTTCTGGACTTATAGGCTCGGATCGTCACTGGGTTTAGACTAAGGCGCCTCAAAAGGTGTGCCGATGACGGTTTGACAAGCGCAATTAAAGATCGGGCGGCGGTTTTGAGGCGTTGTAGGCATTTCCTCTAACCGATCGGTCTCAGATCAAAGATCGTGAAGTCCAAGGAGCGCCAGTGTCTTGGAGCCAAGTCTTTCTCGAGGTCTCCGCCGACCTCGACTTCGGCTCAGAAGTTCCGTAAAACAATCCTCGTCTCGGTGGGAAGGCTCGAGGTCGACTCGTGTTCCTGCCACGATCTTGAGCCTCTGGGGCTAGCTATCGGGATCGAGAAATTCGCCAGTCAACGATGGTCAACAGGTCCCCGGCCAGACAATGCAAAGAACGGCCTCGACCATGACCTAAGCGACGCACGACCTCGAGCTTGATAAAGGGGGGTCTCGACCCCACGACCTCGACCTTGGCTCGGGGCGGCGGTACTCGGCGGTTACCAAGACCGAAGGTCCCGGAGTTAAGGCGGACATGGGCGCCATATCCGGGATGGTTGCAGTACGCCTTCAATGCACGACATGCACATTCCCGGGAATCTCTCCTGGTCATTTCTGGCAACGGCTGGGAAGGGTATAAAATCCCTTGAAGCAGAGTGATGAAGCACGACATCAACATACCAGCAATAGGCCATTGGACACGCTAAAACGCCAAGCTTGAGTCAGAACCTCACTCAGACTCAGTAGTGAATTCTCCGCCAGAGAAGACTAGAGTAGGGCTGTTACCCTCAAGGGGGTTCGAACCAGTATAACTCGCTGTCTCTTGCTCGTTGACGCCTCACCCCGACCTACGTCCGATCCATCATTGAGCGCAGCGCTTTTTGGGTTCCCCGTTTACACTAACCCTGTTTTCATATTTGCGGTCAGGCGATCCCTATCGTCGACAGAGAGTTTTTGTGGTGGATTAGGTACTGTTCTAGTGGGGAAATCTGGTGCTAATAGCTTCTTATTGCGTGCTGCACTTGGTTAGATTTGGGGAAAGTTAGATCTGTTTGCGTTCTGTCTCGGGCAGATTAGAGTGCTGTTTTAGGGCGCGATTTTGAAATTGTTAAAGGAATTTTCTGGGGCCTGGCTGTTGCAAAAGTTTTAGGTAATCGAATTACCTTTAAATGAAGACCGAAATCACTAAATTTCATTCAACCGTTTGAAAGTTATGCCCTTTTTACCGAGTGCTGTCCAATTCTTGTCGCGATTGGTACAGTCTGTGTTCATCAGCAAATTAGGGCTACTTAGAGCCGAATTATACTTTTTGTATACTTAGAAAAATTTGGAAAATTTAGATTAGGAAAATGTATTCGTTTTCTTGATTTGGAGTTATAGAACTCAAGTTATGGCCGTTGGAACGCTACTGTCCCGGTTGGACAAATTTCTGTTTTTCTTGATTTGTAGAACTCAAGAATTTGTATGGATTGTTCCTCAAATGGTTTAATTCATGAAGGCTATTTACATGTATGTTATATGTCGTTTTCTTGTTTCGTTGCAATACACTTTGCTGAGTGATGAACTCACGCTTGTTGTTTATGTTCTTTTTAGGTACCACGTGTTCAGCATTTGGGAAAGGGGAATAATATCACCACATCATTAGATTCAGCACACTAGTTGAAAATACTCATGAACTACGTTGGTGTTGTTTATTTATATTGAATTATGTTGGTGATTATGTCGTGATGAACCCCATAATTAATTGTTCGTTCCTTAGCTTATTTATTCCCTTGCTATGAATTGATGATGAGACCTTGATTATCATATTGTTGCTATCATCCACTTTGCTATTGTGTTATGAATTTATTATTTTTGCTTAAAAATCAAGATAATGAGGATACATGCTGCCGAAATTTTGTTTAAATAGTTAGGGTACTTGCTGTAATTTAACCTTATATTCGTTATTTTTGGTTGTTTAAGTTAGTCTTTGTGATGACATTCTGGCACATTAGGTGCCGAGGTGTTACAGTTCTGTCCTTACATAGTTAAGGCATAAAAATTGGCTCTTAAGTATGTGTGCTGAAATATTGATCCTTACACTTGCTTGTAAGAAATGAAGCTTTGCAATGCTGATTACCTATTCATGATTTAAACAGAGAGTGAATTGTTTTGAATGCATCTATCTATTGGATCTTGGTTTAATAATATAACAACATGTTCTTATTAATTATAACTCTCAAATTCTAATTCAGCTGGAAACATTGACTATTTGTGAAATTACCTAGGATAGTTTTGCTCGATCGATAACTAGGAAAGCATGCATGTATTGCTACACCTCCATCGAGTCCTGTGTGTAATGTAATTGGATTTCCAAGGCATATGATTTTGTTACATGTGTAGTTCTTACTTGCTAATGAGGCTCAGCTTAAGTTGTAATGTGGATATATGTTCTAATTAATGTGAATGAGAAGCTTTTATTTTGTTTAAACAACAAAAGGAAAATTACATCAACTAATGGATGGTACCTTATGGTCAGCAGCGAAGAAGATGCGTATAAAATAGTAGGGGAGGAAGAAAAGGATGTTGAATGTCGCCTTGCTCCTGGCCTTGATTCAAGAAATGGACAGCAAAGGTGTGTGTGGGGTTGAGTCTGAGGGTGGTAAGAATAGTACTGTTGCAAATGACGCTAATCAGTTTGCTTTTATATGACAATTATTAAAGTCGGTTGAGGTGAACCTAAGCCAAGAAAGACAACAAGGGTGGAGGTGGCATGCATGCAAGGCTTGGCACACATGTAGCTTGCGGTGGCAGGTGAGTGAAATGTGTTGCAGCTTCTTGGGGGTGAAGGTAGCACATAGAATGGGCAAGGAATGGGTAGGGTATGGGCAAAAGAGGCACTGGGTAGCTAGTCAGAGAAATAGCCGATTGGAGTGCAACATCGGGAAGGTGAGGATGCAGGTCGGTTTAGTAGTGCACACACTTGGTTTCCTGTTGTTTCTTCTTAGAATTGGTTGTATGTAATGAAGTGTATCTTTGTTGTAAAGATTTTGTTTTTATTAATCTCTTGGTGCATATGTGTGTATATATATACCTGTAAATGTGATCTTGTCACGAAACATTTGTGTCACAATACGTGCCACGTCATCTCACATCCTGGCTGATGACGTGGCACTGGAGTGTTCTATGACGAAAATGAATGTCCACGTGGCAATCATCTGGGACGAAACAATTGCGTCACAACATGTGCCACGTCACCTGACACACTTGTTATTGATGTGGCACTTTAGTGTTCAATGACGAAAATGCATGTCCACGTGGCAATAATCTATGACGTACAATTTCGTCATAAATAAAATGGTCAACGCTCATTTTTGGCCGACCGGAGTGTTCTTTTATGACGAATTTGATATTTTTCATGACGTTTTGGGTACAATTAATGACGGTTATATTCGTCATAAAAGTGAACTCTTCGTTGACGAAAATGTAATTCGTCATAGAAAAGTTGATTTTTTATGACGAAAATAAGCAATTCGTCATTGAAAACTTTCTATGACGCACTTTTTATGACAAGTTGAATTTCATCATAAATTCGTCATAAAAAACCTACAATGACGATTTCGGGACTAATGATGACGAGTTTGAACCATCATTAAAAATCACTTTTCTTATAGTGTAGGTATTACCGACAGACTAGCTGACTCCACATATAGTCTTATTGCCGACAAACATAATTTTGCCATCAGACATAGTTATTACCGACAGACATATAATTATCGACAGATTGTGTGTTGGCAATCCACACTTTTACCGACAGATAGTTCAATGGGATGCTTTATCCCGATTTAAAAAAATAAAATTCAATAATTAGCTTGATCACTATTAGGACAATCGTGGTACTTTTATACTTCCATTCACAAAAATATAGTAGCCTCAACCATGATGACATTTTATGCAACATTATAACTAGGACAACAAAATAGAGTAGCTCTAATAAAGACATTCAACATTACATTCATTAGCGATATTTAGGGCCACAATAAAAACATCTAAGACATCAAAATAGAGTAGCCACATCCATGGTGATAGCTTGCAACAAGATAGCCATTGGCGATATATTTAGGCCACGATAAAAACATCAAAATAGCTAGCCATCTTTGTCCAAAAGTTTAAATAAGTATGTGAATTGATATAACCCAAAATGATCACATGTAATACATCAAACTTAATTCTTAAAACAAATAACATCTTTGAAAGATTTCTTCCAACTTGCCATGGTCTTCCAACTTGCTATGGTCTTCCAACTTTATCTGCAAAAAGGAAATATGATCTCTAATCATAGGACACCAAAGTATAATATTTTATCTAGAATTATGCAAGCTTGAAAGTTTCAACATAATAAATACAACAATGCTACTCAGTTTGAATAATTGGATAATTCTACGACTAAAGGGAAGAATAATTAATTATGTAACCAACATTTATAATTATCTATACAGTCGGACATGGCAATAGTAAACTATGTGACATCTCTACATGATGTAGTACAAGAACAATAGAAAAATTAGAGCTCATTATTACGCTGAACAATAGCAGGGCCACACCACAGAAGACCAACATCAACAAAGACATTATGATGCATGGAAAAGTACTTATTTATATACCTGTTGTCTCAGAGGAAGATCGACTCTTGGTGTGCTTCATCTACAAAAAAAATATCATTAGTTAGTAATTATATTTAATCATTCAAAACATATGAATACAAACAATTAATGTTCAATATAGATTCTTACTTTATTGCATGGCCATGCAATGCACATGTTACGAGCGTGAGCCATAATTTCCATATCATCATATGGACGAGGCAAAATAGCATCCACTTTCAAGACAGTATTCACAATAACTTCATAAAATTCCTTCCCAAGAGGTAAACCTCCCACCTCGGTGTTTGGATTAGTTGATGAAATTGTTGCCTTAGCCACAGGATTTTCTGGTCACACAACAGCATATACTATGAAACCTCTACCAACCTAAGCAACATATTGCATTTCAAAATATGAGTCAACAATCGAGTTCATATTTTGGGGGAAAACATGTATGAGGAGCTGAGTGATTTACAAGGTTATCATCCTCATTATGAATAGCTTCACGACTTCTTTTGGTGGAGTTGTTCCTTGGAGGTACCTTTGGAGCCATAACGCGCCTACACTCAGGCGTGTCATCTTCTAGAATATTTTCCATAGATGCAAACTCATTTACACCATAATGACAATCTTCTACCTCATTAATAGGTGGTTCAAGGATCCTTGAATTCTGTGGAGAAAAAACACAAGTACAGACAAGCAATGAAAAAATTACTCATATATGCTGCTATGAAATAAAAGAACTGAAATCATATACCACGTGGCGAGAAGTAGAGCCATGTTGTGAACTAGTTTCCACATTTGGCATTCCAAGATTAGCTAACATCAACTTCTGCATTTCGTTTATCTGTTCTTTCATTTTTGCCTTGTGTTATTTCATCTCTACGACCTCTTGGTCAGATTGCGCACGAGCATGTAGTGCCATTTGAAGCTTGGTTGAGATTTTACTTTGTGTTCCAGGGGTGCCCAGTTCTTGAGGTGTTAGTCCTAATCATGTGCGGATCTGAGCATACTAGTTATTCTATCCAGGTAATTTTTTGCTGAAAACATCTGAACACGGTAATGAAATTGAATCTAACCAGTGGTAAAAATGAATTAAGTACGAAGAGGAACGTATCCTAAACTTCCTATGAACTTCTCATATGCAGGTTTCATCTAAACACTTTACATTGCTTGACTGATGTAGATGAATATTTGAATAGATGTAAATAATACCTTACGACGCAGAGCAAAACCAACCAAAGAAAAGTAAATAGAAAAGGGCAATAAATTATGCATGCCATAACCGGCAGGGCTTGCAGCCTCCTCAATCAATAGGTAGCCTATCCTTGATACAGAAAAACATCAGGAAATCGCCATAGAGCAGATCAAGCACAAAAATCAGATGTCCAGGCAGTAGTGAGTGCGCAGTAGGGAGGAGGCCAGGAGGCGTCTATGCATCAGGGAGGGTGTCCAGATAGCAAGGATTTGGGGGGAGGCCAGGGAGGTGCAGCAGGGAGGATGACTAAGGTGCGGCAGGGAGGAATTGAAGATGGATTTAGGGATCAGATGGGGATGGGGGAGGGGAGGTGCAGCATGCGTGTTCTTGAGGGACTACAGGCACGCTTGATGGATTTGGGGATCGGCTGGATGCATGGGTTCTCGATCGTGGGAATTTGGTTCTTAGGCCAAATGGGAATTTGGTGCGAATTTGGTTCCTGAGGCTAGATGGGCGCGGATTTGTGTGGGAGGACATTCATTGCAGGACGCAGAGACTTCGGGTCCACCAGAAATCGCGCACTATACTATTTTGGTTTCCCGCTCATTTCATCTAAACGCCCTAGTTGATTGTCTTCAGCCTGATTAAGCCCGCGCTAATGATAATATTATCAGTGGCGGTTCTAGCCAAAACCGCCATCGATAATATTATTAGTGGCGTTTTAGCTAGAACCGCCATCGATAATCACATTATCGATGGCGGTTTTTAGAACCGCCATCGATATTATTATCGATGGCGGTTCTAACCAAAAACCGCCACTGATAATATTATTAGTGACGGTTCGAAAACCGCCACTGATAATCTCCGATTATCAGTGGCA
Organism: Guadua angustifolia; assembly: GCA_036346375.1. Lineage (NCBI taxonomy): Eukaryota > Viridiplantae > Streptophyta > Magnoliopsida > Poales > Poaceae > Guadua > Guadua angustifolia. The sequence goes on from CM070517.1 coordinate 26,452,622, forward strand.
CTATATCAGTGACGGTTTGAAAACCGCCACTGATCGCAAGTTTTTAACCGCCACAGATGGCCTTTTTGTGGTAGTGTAGGATGATTATGCAATATTGGAGCTAGCAAAATACGTGCAATAGGAGATTGTCAGGCAAGAGGGTATTTAAAATACCCTGAGAAGTGAAAGTTTTCATTTGGTTATTTAAGAATATATCATTTTTATCATGTACCCAACATTGCCGACATTTAATCTGCTGCCACCTTTACCGTCAGACAGTTTGACCTAGAAAATGAGAATCGCCGACACATAGTGTGTCCCTACATATCAAAATAATTTCCAATGCACCATCTGACCCTAAAAGTATTATTGCCGACAGTTAGTCCGTCACCAAGTTTTAGCGACAGATAGTTGGTCGGTAATTATGTAATATTGTTGACTGATGTCTGACGCTAATTTGGCGTCATGGTGTAGTGAGGGTTCATGTACTCCATAGTAGCCCCCGAGTGCTTTGCGATTGAGTTACCATCCTCCTGGTTGTACTTCAGCTGAGTTGTGCTCCACGCCGAGTGCTTCTAGTTCTTGGCGTGGTTTTTCAACTGGTTCCTTCTCCATGCCAAGTGCCACGCTGCAGGTAAAGAGATTGCAAAGGACTCAATAGAGATCCACAATCAACTTTTCCAAGTGGTACCCAGCCCAATTATTAGGATATTGGCAGTCGGCCCGGCCTGGGGCATACCCTTGTTTAATGCTAGCTTTAGCCGAGTGGTTCCTATGCCCAATTGTCATGGCGCACAACTTTTGACCCATCATGGGGTGTACCTTGGATCATCCGAGTGGCACCTGTACCCGATTTTTTGGTATACAGCTGGCGGCCCATCATGGGGGGTACCCTTGGAATCTTTATTCTGAATCAACTTGCGATATCTGATTCCATCTTGTGTGGTGACCAGCAGTCGACCTAACATGAGGCATATCGCAAGATGACATTATGATTTGGTTCGGAAGGTACCCAAATTTTGTTCCATACGGTTATTGGCAATTGGCCCATCATGGGGCGTACCACATCCCAAACTAAATTTGGCCTGAGAGCATTTGTGCATGATGGTCGTGACACACAACTGGTGGCCCATCATGGAGCATACCCTAGGTCAAGTCCAGACAAAATATGGAAGGTGAAGCGACCTTTCCCGCTCAAAGCGAAATTCAGCGTCGCTTCCTATAAATACGAGGCTTGGTGCGGGTAAAGAGGCTTTCTGTGCTCGGCACACACCTGCCCCTTCGTCTTCTGGGTTTAGATATTTCCGCAGCAATCTCCGCCTCTAGGGTTAACCACCGCCACATGCCCCAATCTTGCGCCGCTGCTAAACCCTTCCAAAAATGTCTTCCTCTTCCTCCTCCCAGAGCGCTCTCGTGAAGCCATCACCTAAGGATTGGGCGACTTCAATAACAACGGAAGAACGCTTGGAGGAGTTGGTTGCTTCTGGAGTTCTTCCTCCTTTGGATATGATTTGCTCGCGTCCAGCCACAGGTGAATCCTTCCCCACTGCCCAATCTGACGAGATTGTGGTTTTTGAATCTTTTTTCCAGCGCGGGTTTGGCCTCCCAAGCAGCGCTTTCTTTTGTGGCCTTCTCCATTTTTACAAAATTGAGTTAATTAACCTAAATTCCAACTCCATTCTTTAAATTTTCATCTTTGTTCATCTGTGCGAGGCGTTTCTTGGAATTTGCCCACATCTTAGCCTTTTCCACCACCTATTTCTTCTTAAACCTTTCCCCAGCAAGAATGCTCCCAAGGTGGTTGGGAGTACCAGCTTCCAGCTGTGTGATGGGCTGAAGAAGGCTTACTTCTCCATCCCCTTCAAATCATCCAACAAGGGCTGGCATCGGGAGTGGTTCTACTACTCCAATCCCGGTCCTTTTCTTCCTCCTTGCACCGGACTTGCGCCCACATTCTCAGCCTCTTGGGTCACGACCCCTCTAAGCTGTGATATGGACCAAGTAGAAGATTTTCTGAAGCTGATCGACGGCTTGAAGGAGATGGGTCTGAATGGAGTCGATATTCCTGTCAGCTTCACTTGGTGCCGAGTACAACCCCTCAAGGAGATGAACCACTTGGGGTTTGAACACACCGGGGTGAACGATCCCACCCGCGAGGTGCCCGAAATCATCCCCAAAGAGGTGTTGGTCGATCGGATGAACGACCTCTTCACCCCAGGCACCACGGTCCTACTCAAGGGTCGCCTGAGGCCTTTCTTCGCAATGCGCCCCCTCCTGCGGTGAGCATTTTTGCTTGTGCTAGTTTCTGATTGCTAACCTTTGACTGGATGCTGACTGGTTTTGCGCTTTCCCACCTTCTTTAGGACCAAATTGCCTTCTTCTTCGACGCACCCATTCCCCCCATCCCCTGGCATAAAAGCGCTAAGCGGAAGTAGCCCACCAATCCTTCTGCTGAAGGGCCGAGTGCCAAGAGGGGAAAAAGGCCAAGAGTTGAGGAGGTCCCGACGCCTTCGCATCCGACCGGGGGACCTACAATTAAAGAGCCCCAACGCCACACATGGCGGAGCCGACATCTCACGTGGTGCCTCCAAAGCCCAGTGCAGAGCCAAGCGCCGGGAAGGGAAAGGAGTCAGCGGTCGGAGAGGCTCCAGAACCACCCTGCGCAACTGGGAGCTCAGCGACCAAGGATCCTCAAGCTCAGCCCTCGACGCGGTCGACTCCTCCCTGTCCCAGGTCTAACGTGACACCGGATCCTCCTCCGAATGGTTCTACCGCTCGGAGGGTATCCAAGGTCAAAATAAGGAAGTCTGATAGGTTAACTTCCCTATCGACTCTTACTGTTGGTCTGCTGGACTGTATCTTGATTTCTTTCTCCTTTTGCAGGGTGCCATCGGACAAGGTCCCCACAGATGCTCCAACTGAGTCGTCGCAGGGAGCCAGTGATGAGCCGCGGGACTCGGCAAGGAGGGCCTCGCCGACTACTTCCCCACCCGAGGGGGCTGAAGCCGATCCGGATCTAACCAAGCCCGCTTTGCCAGCTGCCGGGACTGAACCCGAGAGTGACAAGGTGGTACCTGAGTCCAAGACACCCCCACCGCCACTAAGCGCCCTGCCCGGACCGATTACAAGGCCAATGGCCCTAGAGATCGCTTCCTGCTCCTCCCCAGTCTAGGAAATCCCTCGGGAGCCCCCACAATTTCCCCCTCGTCCCAAGCCTCCAGTGCGAATCATACTATGCAACAAGGAGGACGAGTGGGAGCCCTTTGGCAACGAGGATGAGAAGAAGATGAGGGAGGAGCTTTACCACCACGCTATTGAGAGCGCAAGATTGATCCGGGTGAGCTTGTCAGCCCCTTCTTCTTCTTTGCCCATGGCAGTCGTTGTGTCTTTTGTTAATCCTCTTGCTTGTGATCCTCAGGGCTTGGGGGACTACTCTGAGAAAAGGGATGCCATCCTCCGAGAGGTACTCCCGAAGCTCGAACCGCGGCGGGAGCACGAGGCCGACCTCGAGCGGGTCCGTGCCAAGTGCAGGGCCGAAGTCGAGCAAGTCAGGGGTGAGGGCCAAGTTGAGCTTCGAAAGCTCTTGGCCTAAGTCCAGGCCCTGGCGGAAGAGAAATTGAGCCTGGCGGGTTCAGTCCGATGTGAGTGCCTTCAGTCATCTTGTTATAGGATTTTGATAGCTTGTCTTCTAACTCTTTTCCCCGCTGCAGCCCGGGACTTAACCATCGCTGGCCTTCAAGAAAAGCTTAAGGCGTCTGAGGAGCAGCTCAAGGCACTGAAAAGCTCTGAACTCCAAGCTGAACCAACTCAGAGAAATTGGGTCGGGAACTGGAAGGCATGTCCCCAAATCGGCTTCACCTTTCTTCACATTTGTGGTGCCTTCGGTGACGATCTGACTTGTTTGCAGAATACCAGAAGAAGACACATGCTCAATTCTGTGTCTTTGGCGAGAGGATCAAGACTGCAGAGGCATCATGCCAAGCACCGAGAAGCTTCTGAGGTGATGGTGAAGTTCCTGAACCCTGAAGAGGCAGGACCGAGCTATGAGGATGAAATCATCCTTCGGCTGACAGAGGGGCCCGAGAAGCTCCAGACCCACATTTGAGAAACAGCGACCACGAGCGCTAGCTAGGCTCTAGTGATCGTGAAGTCCTTGTATCCCCGAGTGGATCTCAAAGCTGTCAAGGAGGGTTTTGCTAGCACCGTTGATGATGATCAAGTCGCTGCCCTCTTCGAGGAAGTCAAGGACACGTCCGCCTCTTTAGTGGAAAATCTGGACTTGAGTCTTGCGTGATGTCTGTGTAGAATTTTGGCCGTAATTACTTCACCTTATCTCCTGGTATTAACTCTTAACCATTATGGCTTTATTGTTCCTCAAGAGATCTTCGAATTAATGCTTGCATGCTCATTCACATCCGGTTCAGTTTCTCATGCTGACACGGAACCGCTTCGGCTTCCCGTGCTAGCATTTATTCGAAACTGTTCAGCTCCCACTCTCTGGATATATAAGGGTGTCACCGTTACGAGAGCGATCACCCACCTCCAAGTCTTTATCTGCCCGGTAGCCTTCGACCTTTTCTGCAAATCTTCGATGGCTTCCTCGTCTCGCTCTTCTTCATCCACCGACGAGGTCCCGCCATCTCCTCCTCCAGCGGAGGAGCTGGTCTTTGATTTTGAAGACGAAGCTCCGCCGGTACTTACTGACGAGGAGGCCTTCCTTGCCGAGCTCTAGGCCGACTACAAGCTCGCCCTGGCCGAGCTCACAGAGCAGGAGGCTGCTGCCCGCGACACCGCCGATGTCGATATGCTGATCGAGGCCGTCCCGAAGCTTGCCGAGGCGAGGGACGCCCTCATCGAGGCAGTAGGCCGCGCGCACCACGCTTAGGTTTAGCTGCCTGTAAAACTTATGCAATGCAATAACATATTCGGACCTAATGTTCAATTTTATGAAATTTTAATGTCATTTACTCTTTCTTCCCTACTGATCTTTGAGTTTGCCCGAGTGGTTTTATCCTCTTTTGTTTAAGCGCTCTGCCCGACTAGTCTAGCCCCCAAGCGTCAGGAGTCGACTCATGGCTCTTTCTCCTAGGCACACGCTTTGAGTGACTAGAGTTCGCCGTTCATGGGGTCAAAGTTTCACTACTTGGAGTTAGCGCACTCGGGCTCAGTCGCAATCGTTAGGAAGAAGTAAAAAATGACTCATGAGAAGTGTTGCGCATGCGCAACACTATTAGGTGTAGCCCCCGACTTACTGCTTAATTGAGTGTCAATTGAGTAGCAAGTTAAGAAAAAACTTTATTCATAATAATCATGATTAATGTATAAGATTCAAGAGTAAAAGCGACGTAGCTGCTCTATGTTCCATGTATTGCCGATAACCACGTCGTCTTCACGCTTGAGTCTATAAGCCCCCGGACGTGTCACCTCATCGACGAGAGTTTATGCGCTTTTCTGATTCCTTTTTAGGACCAGATCTCCTTTAGAGAAAGTGTGGCCTCGAACATTCTGGTCGTGATAGCGACGCAAGCCCTGAAGTACTTGGCCGACTGGATGCTGCAACGTCCCTGGCCTCCTCCAGTCGGTCGAGATCTTCCAGCCTATTGTCCTCCGACTCAGCTTCCTTGTAGCTCTGAATCCGCGGGGATTCAAATGCCAACTCGGTAGGTAAGACCACCTCTGAACCATACACTAGCAAAAAGGGTGACTGCCCGGTAGCCTTGCTGGGTGTAGTTCTCAGCCCCCAGAGCACCGAAGGCAATTCTTTTACCCATCGCGTAGCATATGGCATGAGACGATAAAAATACTCGCTTTTAGCCCTTGTAGCACCATGCCAATGGCTCATTCAACCTGCCCATTACTCCGGGGATGACCCACGAAAGCGAAACAGATCTTGATGCCAAGCTCGTCACACCAATCTTGAAACTCTTCACCCCAGAACTGAGTGCCATTATCAGTGATAATTCTATTCGACACACCAAATCTGACCATAATTTCTTAGAAGAATTCCTTGGCCTTGGCCGCTGTGATTGTGGCGACAGACTTAGCTTCGATCCACTTCGTAAATTTGTTAATAACGACAAAGAGATGAGTAAAACCACCCTGAGCCTTCTTCAAAAGTCCGACCATCGAGCCCCCAGACTACGAAAGGCCAGGTGATCGGGATGGTTTGCAGCTCCTGCGTTGGCACGCGTATCTGTCGAGCAAAAAACTGACAACCTTCACAAGTACAAATGATGTCCTCTGCGTCTGATACAACAGTCAGCCAGAAGAAACCTTGACGATAAGCCTTGCCTACCAGGGTGCTTGACGCTGCATGATGCCCTCAAATTCCCGAGTGGATTTCTCTGAGAAGATTCCTCCCTTCTTGCTCTAATATGCAGTGCCTCAGGACTACGAAGGCAGTCTTCCGAAAGAGTTCCTCGCCGATCACCACGTATCTTTTGCTTCAGCGTGTGATGCATTCTGCTTCTACGCGATCTTCGGGGAACTCGTCTTTCAACAGATAATCCAAAAATGGAGTTGTCCAGTCAGGGTTGATGACCAAAACTTCTGCCTCGGCCGGCATTTCCTCTGGCTTGCACGATTCCTGTTGTTGGCTTATCGTCGGTTTGCGGAGCTCTTCGACAAATACGCCACCAGAACTATCACCCAACTGGAGCCTAATCTTGCGAGCTCGTCTGCTGCCTCATTGTCTTGACGGAGCACATGGATAAGCTCCAGCCCATCAAAGTTGCCCACTAGCTTGCGCACTTCCTGGCAATATGCCGCCATATTATTGCCGACACATGACCAATCCTTCTGCACTTGATTAATCACCAGCTGGGAGTCCCCCGAACCGTCAATCATCGGATACCGAGTGATATGGCGATACGGAGCCCGTGGATGAGTGCCTCATACTTGGCGGCGTTGTTTGATGTCGAAAAGTGGATTTGAAGTACATACTTCAGCCGATCTCCTGTCGAAAAGATGAGCACTACGCCAGCCCCCGCGCCGCTGAGCATGAGGGAACCATCAAAGTACATTGTCCAGTGCTCGAGCTCCTCAATGGCTGTGGGATTCTGCAGCTCTACCTGGGACTTGATTGCAGTTCGTGGCTTGAAAGAGATCTCGAAAGCTCCGAGCTCGACTGCCCACTTTGCGATTCTCCCAGTGGCTTCCCGATTGTGGAGTATGTCCCCAATCGGAAAAGAAGTAACCACTGAAATCGAATGCTCTTGGAAATAGTGCTTAAGCTTGCGAGAGGTAAGTAGTACGGTATACAATAGCTTCTACACTTGAGGATATCGTACCTTGGACTCACCTAGCACCTCGCTGACGAAATAAACTGGGCGTTGAACTTTCTGCAGGTGTCCTGCCTCCTCCCGCTCCACAACAATTACAACGCTGACTACATGAGTTGTCGCCGCTATGTAGAGCAAAAGGGGTTCTTCGGGCGTAGGTGAGACCAATACCAGTGGCGTGGTTAGGAGTGCCTTAAGATCCTCAAAAGTCTACTGCACCTCGGGAGTCCACTGGAAGGTACCCTGCTTCTTCAGGAGCTTGAAGAACGGTACCCCGCGACCCCAGGCGGGAAATGAATCTGCCGAGTGCCACCATGAATCCTGTGAGCTTTTGGACATCCTTCTGGCAAGTTGGGGGTTTCATCTTCAGGATGGCGTTGATCTTCTCCGGGTTTTCCTCTATACTACGATGTGACACGATAAATCCGAGTAGCTTTCCCGAAGGGACTCTGAAGACGCATTTCTCGGGGTTGAGTTTCATCTTGTAGGCCCTCAGGCTTTCAAACGTCTCGACCAAATTAGATATGATGTTCTCCTTTACACGAGATTTGACGACGACATCATCCACGTATGCTTCCACGTTGCGTCCGAGTTGAGTGTGAAAACACCGTTGTATCGCTCGCTGATAGGTTGCGCTAGCGTTTTTCAACCTGAATGGCACTGTGACATAGCAGAAAGCGATGAACGGGGTGATGAACGACGTCTTGATGCACTCTTCCTCTTTCAACCTGATTTGGTGATACCCCGAGTAGGCATCTAAAAAACTCAGGAGCTCACACCCAGCGGTTGAATCCACCACCTGATCAATGCAAGGCAACTCGAATGGATCTTTTGGGCATGCCTTATTGAGATCGATATAATCAACACACACGCGCCAACTTTTATTCTTTTTGCGAACAAGAATTGGGTTCGCTAACCAGTTGGGATGATACACTTCTTCTATGAATTCTATGGCTAAAAGCTTAGTGATCTCTTCCCTTATAGCGTCTTAGTGATCTTGCGCAAACTACCGGAGCCGCTGCTGCTAGATAGGTTTCGCCTTCTTGTCGACGTTGAGGGAGTGATCGATCACCTCCCTTGGGACACCGGGCATATCTGATTGTTTCCAAGCAAAAATGTCCCTGTTTGCCCAAGGAAAGTGACGAGCACGTCTTCCTATTTGTGATCAAGCCCTGTCCCAATCAGGGCCGTTTGGGCCGAGCTGGATGGGTCAAGAATCACCTTCTTGACTCCCTCATCATGCTTCATGCTTGACTTGCCCTGCTTCTTAGCTGGGACGTCTCCTTCGTCCTGCTGGAGCGTAGCCACCAGTCGGATCTTCTTCTGGCCAGCCACCGCCTCATGTGCCTTAGCCATGTCACAGCTCTCCCTATCGCACATGAAAGACTGCTTGACATCACCACGGATTGTGATAATGCCCTTCAGGCCCAGCATCTTCAGCGCAAGGTAAGTATAATGAGGTACAACCATGAATCTGGGTAGGCCTAGCCTTCCCAAGATGGCGCGGTATGCCGTCTCGAAATCAGCCACCTCAAAGTTAAGGTATTCTGTCCGGTAGTTGTCCTTGATCCCGAACGTGACCGGCAAGGTGATCTGCCCGACTGGTACTATCGAGGTCCCGGGGATTACCCCATAGAACGGCGACGATCCACGCTTTAACTCGGAGTGGGGGATCTTCATATTGTCGAAGGTTTTGGAGAAAAGAACATTGAGTCCACTCCCTCCGTCAACCAGTACCCTCTTGAGCCTGACGCTTCGAATAATAGGATCTAGCACTAGAGGATATCTACCTGTGTAAGGAATATGATCGGGATGATCCGAGCGATCGAATGTGATCGGAACCTCGGACCATCTCAGGTACTAGGGGGCAACCGGCGTGACTGCATTGACCTCCCGAGAGGTAAGTTTCTGCTTCGCTTGGATTCATACGTTGTGGAACCCCCGAATATGTAGTTGAGCTCGCGTTTAGTCGTCTGGTACTCACCTCCATCATCTTCAGGGGGGACTTGCTTCTTGCTCGCCTCTCCTTTATCTTGGTCCGCTCTCTTGCTGCTTTCCTTCGCAAACCTTTTAAGAGTGAAGCAGTCCTTGGCGGCATGCTTCCCCTTAGGATGAAAAGGACAGACTGCTTCCATTACCTTGTCATAGTCATTTGTTCACGGCGCCCGAGGCCGGCCGCGCTCAGCTACCGCGACCAACTCCTTACCCTTCCGCTTCCTGTCCCTCTGCATGGAGGACTCGATGTGATCCTTTTTGTCCTTCTGTCGTGGACGATCCTCTTGGTGCTCGGCTAAGGCGTCCGAGGCCGTGGCATAGCGATCCGCTAGGGCGAACATCTCTCTTCACCGTGGATGGTGGCTTTTGGGAAATCTTCTTGATCAAGTCCACATCGCAAACGCCCTTCTGGAACGCCGCTATGACGACTGCTTCAGAGACATCCTGAATGGTGTTCTTTTTTTGCATGAAGCACCTGATGAACTCCCGAAGTGACTCATCCGTCTTCTGACAGAGCTGGTATAAGTCCCACAGGGTTCCAGGCCTCTCGTAGGTGCCCTGGAAGTTAGCGATGAACTAGTCACAAAGATCTCCCCAGGAATCTATTGAGTTCTCTGGAAGTCTTGTGAGCCAAGCTTGAGTCGATGGAGTGAGCGTGACCGGTAAATAGTTTGCCATCACATTGTGGTCACCTTCGACTGCCTTGATTGCGAGAGAATAGACCTGTAGCCAAGCTTCTAGGTCCCTCTCCCCATCAAATTTGGTGATGCCCTTAGGATTGAATCCTTCGGGCTAGACGACTCGGCGTAGCCGGGGAGTGAAAGCACGGACACCATTAATGGGCCCATCGCTACGCCGGTGCGAAGATCGTCGAGGTGACATTCTGACTCGGTGGCCTTCGTCGTCGTTCCGGCCGCGGCGATGGTGATCCCTATGGTCGTCCCTAACATCATGGTCGATGCCGAAGTGCTCATAATCGTCTTCGCGTTGGTGCCGCTCATCATCTTCTCGCTCACACCACCTGGCATTAAGGTCCAAACGGAGGTCACGGCTGATACTTCGGCGAGCATCCTCGTCGCGACGAGGCTCATGCCGAGCGCGCATGGACCGACTGTGAGTAGTATTGCTGCTTGCAATCTGAGTGGTTGCGTCGGCGCGAGAGCTCACCTTCTCTGCTGGTTCTTCCTGGTTGTGTTGAATCGCTGCCGCCATTACCATGGCCTTAACTTGGGCCACGATCGGGCCAGTTAGGCTGTTGGGACCGAGCATTGGTCCCACGGTGTCAAGCAGCGTCTTCGAGGCGACGATATTCTACTGAGGCGTATGGAAAATTGATTGGTTCCCCATCTTCGTCTGCAAGATGTCCTCATTGACATTGCGGCCCTTGGCTTGGAGAGCCTTCACGCGCACCTCCTGGGCCTCACAACGAAGACGCTCTGCCTCCGCGGCGTCTACGACATCCTTTTGCTGCTGGGACTCAGTTCGCTAGTCTTCAATCACGAAGATGCCACGAAAGCCCTGGCAAGTTCCTGCTCGCTCTTTGAGCTAGAGGAAAAAGGAGACAGGTCAAACTGATCTCCGAATCCGAGTGATTTGCTATTGATGACACCCACCACTCAGGACTCATCCTTGATCGAATCTTTTCCGTGCCTAAGTCGAGGAGCAGACCCCCGGCTTACTGCCTGAGAGCATATGGCCGTGGCATTCCCCGATCCAAGCAGTCGTCCAGAAGAAGGAGTAGTGGCGCCCTTTCCATATTGGATCTGGTCTGAATCCGAAAGGGTGAGCTTGCCGAGATTATCGGCGACGAAGTCCAGGCTCCCGAAGTGGAAGGCCTGGCTGGACGCGAAGGTGACAACAACTCCGCTGAGGATTGCCATTGAGCTTGACAAGATTGATCCTGACGCATCCCCTACCTGGCGCGCCAACTGTCGATGTTTGTTGTCGGTAATAATGAAAAAGGGGCTAGGCATTGAACCCAAACTCGATGGTAGCACAAGACGCAGTAATTATACAGGTTTGGACTCTCGCGGAGGAGATAATACCCTAGTCTTGTGCTCTAGAATTATGTGTATCTAGCTTATTGCTGATGATCTGATGATGATGTTACCCTACCCCCCTTTATATAGTAGGGGGTGTGGTTACAAAGAAGAGTCTTGATCGGTTACAAGATGGAGATTCTATCTCTTTCCTTATCCGCTAAACTTGATAACGGTCAGGATTACAGCCGTATCCTACCTAAACAAGATCGGTTGCTATCTTTAGAGGTCTCTTGTTGCGCACGTTGAAAACAGCCTAGGTGGTATCCATCTTCATGCAGTCGGCCTGGCCCATCCTCCCCTAGATGATCCGTGTGGCCTGCCTTGTGGATACCCAAGGTTCATGTACTCCACACCTGCAAAATCAATCCTTGAGTTAGCGACATATCCCTATAAATGATTAAACTATAAAGAGGTAAGGAACTCACCCAGAAATCGTGCCAGACCGCGTCAGCATAGGTGCCATGATGTGCCTCAGGAGCCAACCTGTAGTACTCCCACTTAGGGCCTCCTGCAGCACCCCGTTGATGGCCACCAAGCCCAGGTAGTGGTGGCGGCAGAGGGCTCCCAAGACCGCATTGACATGCGAAGCTGGTGCCTACCCTCCAATGCCACGTCATCCTATTGCCTGCAATTCATGAAATCAAACTGGTTAGATTCTCGACAAATTACTTTTTTAAAATGAGAAAACTAACTCACCAATCCCCATGCGGCCTGATCGCTTCAGCTCTAGGGGGGACATTGTTGCATCCCCAGAACCTGAAAAATGCCAAAAATAAGAATCACAAGTCTATGCACATGAAAATTAACATTGATAACACGAATACCTGAAGCGCTATGAAGAAGGCGCCCTAGCATCCTCTGGGCTCTCATCATCACCATCATTACCCTTGGAGGCGTCCTCCGCCAACTCTTCCGCTACCTCCTTCGCCACTGTTGCTAAATCCTCCGACTTGTCCAAGGAGTCGGAGGCAGAAGGCAGGTACTCCACGTTGTCCTCCCGTGCCTACTCCTTGCACCTCAGGAGCTGCTGCTGCCTCTGCCTGCTCTGGATAGTCCCTTGGAAGAGGCTGCCATGACTCCTCGAGGAGTCCTGACCACTGGACCCCTGACTCTTCCCGTTACCCCCACTCCTGGAGCTAGACCCACTAAGCTTACCAACAATCTTCTCCTTCGCGTGCTTAAACAACTGCAAAAATTTCAATAGAGTTAGATTGCACATTTCAAACAACAATATGGAAAAAGCAAGAATTATAATCAAAGTAGTATTACAACAATAAAGGATATATACTTATCAGAACTCATCGGCGTCTGGAGGTTCATTGGCGACTCGTTGTCTAGAAAGACGTGTTTTCATGGGCAGTCGAATTCTTATAGAACCCCGATGTCATTTCTTTGATAGACGAGGCTCAACTATTAGGTCTGTGGCATCGGTAGCTACCTGATGAAGCCCAACCCCATCAGCAACTTGAAAAGATCTTGGCAGACCTTCTTCCTGGTAGACATCCGTTTCCTCATCATCCATCGTATTGTCGACGTAGTCAACATCCCCAGGAGGATATAACTGTTCACGTGGGTTAACTTTATATGCTACCCACCAAGCATGCAAGTTGGGATGAGGATAGTTCAGGTAGTACACTTGCTCAACCTGGTGAGCAAGCAAGAAGTTGTCGTGGCCTTCAAGCCTTGACTGGTGCTTGACCACCACCATGCTAAATTCATCGACACATGTGCCATTGTTGGGATCAAACCAAACACATTCAAAGAATACTACTCTCAATTCTTTGGACTCTCCAAACTTGTACTTAATTATGTTTTGAAGAACACCATAGTAGTTAATTACGCGCCCACTTGCATCGCACGCCTTAGTGACTACTTCGCTATTCACAGTGGCCGCAAGTGGAAGTCTTGCTTCCAATTTTGCAGTTCGAAAACGAAACCCATTGACATCGTAACGATTGAAGTTCGTTGCCATAACGGTATCGTGCGATAGCTGCCACAGGTCATCATGGACATTGGCATCGAGTATGCACTATATAGGTTAAGACATCATTACTAGGTGCAACGGAAATTATTTGAAGTTTACGGTTACAAAACTAGGAGGAGAAGAAAATTACATGTTTTTGGAACCAGCCAACAATACTAGGGCCGCCGTTTAACCCCTCGCGGTGTAGCTTATCCAGTTGCTTGCTCATAAGTTGGCGAGCAGATTTCCAATGTTGTTGGTCAAACAATCTACGTGTCGACTCACCAAATGAGAATAGGCTTAAGATTAGACAATTCAATACAAAATACAAATCATTACTTACTCAAAATATTTTTCCATTTCATCCATGTTGGAGTACATATAAAGTAGAGCTGAGTTCCACTCTGTTGGTGACACCTCATGTGGAGTAGAAGCGCCGATAGTTTTACCCTTCCACCAAAAAATCTGAAGGTTACTCATGGGTGTTTCTTCTACGATATGATACCACATTGTAGGGGCATTCACATTGTGCTCATCTGCAAAATACATACTTGAGAAGTACGATATCCCTTTTAGAGCATACGCCTCAGCGATGCACCCTTCAACCCTAGCCTTGTTGCGTACAGTTGACCTGAGCTTTTTCAATTCTCTTTCCTTGCAATACATCCACCTGAATTGCACAGGTCCTCCAATCTCCGCTTCCCAAGGCAAATGCACCAACAGATGTTGCATCACATTCATAAAACCAGGTGGGAATACCTGTTCCATTTTGCATACAAGCACTGGTATTTCTCTCTGGAACTTTTGCATCATCTTCTTCGAATTTCCTTAGCACATAACTACCTATAGAAGTAACTAAGCTCCGCTAACATTCTCCACAACTCATCCTTGAAGTAGCCACGAAACATTACGGGGAGAAGTCTTTCCATGATGATGTGGTAATCATGGCACTTAAGCTCATTTAGCTTCCCGGTGCTGACATTCACCGCACGCTTTATGTTAGCTACAAAGCGATCTGGGAATTTAAGGGTTTTCAACCACCGGAATATCTATTTCTTGTCTTAAGGTTTGACACAATACGGAGCTTGTGGCTTGGCAATTCGTCCTTCGGGATCTTGTATGATCTTGAGCGCTGGCCGATCACAAATCTCGGCTAAGTCTTTTCATGCCTTGACATTATCTTTTGTTTTGTCTTTGAAATCAAAGCACATGCTTATGATACTTTCTGCGACATTATGCTCTTGGTGCATCACATCTATATTATGCGGCAAAATCAATGCTTTCGCATATGGGAGCTCCCAAATTGCATAGATATGAGTCAAGTTGTGCTCCACTTTGAAACCTTCAAACCCTCCATCGTCTTTTGTTACGAGCTGCCTATGCCAGGCAACTATGTCTTCACTGGTTAGACGCTTTGGTGGGCCCTTTGTAACAGTGGTGTTCTTTAGAAATGCATTCAACATCTGCCTGAAAGGGTGATTCGGCGGCAGGAATCGTTGATGGCAATCAAAGAAACAGAACTTTCCACCATGCGGCAGCCGGAATGCATCTAAGTCAAGCATACAAATCGGACAACAAAACCGACCATGAACACTCCAGCCGGCCCATATGCCATATGCTAACAAATCATGGACCGACCACAGATATGTGACATGCAAGTAAAGTTTACTTTATCGTAGCTATCATATACCTCTACCCCTCTCCATAACTCTTTCAACTCTTCGATTAATGGCTGCATGAACATATTGAAGTGCTTCTCTGGATGATCAAGACCCGGAATGACAAGCGCTAGAAATATGTACTCCACCTTCAAGAACAATGCAGGTGGTAGGTTGTACGGCACGATGAAAACCAGCCAACAAGAGTACGGGGTGGCACTTGTACTGAAAGGTGTGAACCCATCTGTCACCAACCCAATGCGAACACTCCTAGGGTCACTTGCAAATTCGGGGTCGAAGCAGTCCAATACCTTCCACGCCTCACCATCTGCCGGATGCACCATCACATCCTCGATCTCACGGACACCTTCTTTATGCCACCTCATATGCTTGACTATTTTTTTAGATAAGTACAGCCATTTAATCCTAGGTGTGATTGGCAAGTACCGGAGCTGCTTCATCGCGACTTTTGTCATCACCGTTATCCCCTCATCAATTACCACCTCGACATATCTAGACTTGTTGCAGTACCTACAATGAGTGTCGTTAGCATGTTCCTTCCAGAACAACATACCATTATCTTCGCAAACATCAATCTTCTCATGCTTTATCCAAAGGCCGGACAACATCTTCTTGGACTGGTACATGTCCTTCGGCATCTTATGGTTCGGTGGAAGGATATCACTGATCAGTTGGACCATATCGTTGTTGCACTTGTTCGAAAAGTTGTACCTCGACTTCATTGATATGAGCCGCGTCACCGTCTGTAGGACGGTCACGTTAGTGAACTCATGCAATTTCTCTTCCAAGACTGAAAGGAGCCTATAAAAACTTTGCACCTCCGGCCTAGGCTCCTCTTCCAAATTAACCTCAAACTCCCTATCAATATCATTCAGCATCTCATCCATCCTGTCTTCATCCTCATCAATGGGCTCAACAATGGGCTCTGCCTCACCATGCTCGTACCATATCAGATAATCAGGCATGAAACCAAACTTTCACAGGTGGCGCTCTACATCCAACTTAACGTGGTAAGAATAGTTGCGGAACTTGCTACACGGGCACTTTGCGACACCACCAGTAGCCCCTGCGAATGCATGGTCCACGAACACCTGTGCGATGACCACCCATTCTCTTGAGTGTGCCCTGGTCTTACTCCAACCATCATACATCCACCTTCGATCATCACCCATTCTCGAAGCTAAACATAGGCAACGATATCAACAACAGTGGCTTAGTTGCGAACAAGGGCTCTACTGGGAAAGATAGGTCCTAAACCCACCCAAGAATGGATGCCAGAGCATAGATTTATGACAAGCCTTACGATCTGAATAAATTTCGCAACATAACCCTGCGCTTCGATCTTGGTGCACCGGAGAACAAGCGGATCATCTTTGTCAAATTGCATTTGGACCGTTAGGCTCGTCATAAATCCTACATATGTTCCAGCGTCCATTCGTAGGCTGTTCAAATTAAACTAGACAATTCCAGAACGGCACACCTCATAAGTAAATGTGAGATGCACCATTCCCGAATGGGTGACGCTTAGGCCTGGCTGACCAAATCAATTCTACTTAATTGAATCATACTTTACCAACTTTAACCTAAACTAATCATGGCCCAAATACAATAAAATATGAATTTTCATCGGCTCGCTACTTGACCGATGAAAATAGCCCAACTAATCATCTAATTAACTACTCGGCCGACGAAAACATCACTAATCAACAAATTTAATCTAAACCCTAATCAACACTAAACTAAACTAAAAAACAGTACATAATTGAAAAAATAGTGGAAAACTCACCTTGCTTGGCGGGCGGCATGTAGGGAGGGTGGTGGCTGCAACAGCTACCGGGAGGGCGGCCAGCAACGAGGGATCTTGTGTGGCACACACAGCGTCTTGAGGAGGTGGCCGACAATGTGAGGGCAAGGGAGGGGCGGCGCGCGCGGGGCGTGGGAGGCGGCAAAGCGGCACACGGGGAGGACCAGCGGCAGTGCGTGAGGGCCGGGATGTGGCGGCGTAGCGTGAGGGCGAGAGGAGGCGGTGGCATGGTGCGGGAAGACTGACGGCGTGGCGTGGCGTGGAAAGACCGGAGGTGAGGGGGCACGGCGCAAGCGAATGGGTACGCGCGGGGATGGCCACAGGGCTTATTGTGCCCTATTTTCGTCGGCCAGGTTGGCCGACGAAAACAATGCCCATGTGGCATAAGACGAATGGGCCAAACTATTTTCGTTGGCCTGCAAAGCCAACGAAAAGTATTTGAATTTCAACAACCACCCCCTGGTAGGACTATTTTTGTCAGCTTCGCAAGCAGATCGATGAAAATAGAATTATTTTTATTGGCTCTTGGCTTTGGCCGATGAAAATAAATATATTATTGTCATGGGCCGGTATATAGCCGACGAAAATGTCGTGGGCCGACGAAAAATTGTCATTTTCTTATAGTGTTTGCCAGCTAACTCTAGCTTATAAAATAGGGTGAATATATGATTCGTATAAACTGCAACACGGCAACACGCTAATTACTTAGCACGGGATATCCGGTACGTATGCGCCTGTTCTAGAAGATAGGTCTGTTCCTCAATTGTATAGCTAGCTAGCTCACTAATGCATGTGTTCGATCATTGGGCTGTTCTATCTTTGTCTTTTGCTAGCAAGAGCTGCAAATGCAATGCAACATGGACAGCTCAAGATTTAAAATCCCGGCAAAATTTCAAAAATCTATATTGAGATTTCGGATTTTGATTAGGGATGAGATCCTAGCTAGATAAAAAAAATTAAAAATTCAAATTGCTACAGTATTTTCAAAAAATTCTACAATTTTTGCCGAAATATCGATTTTTTTGACTGGTTTAAATTATTTTTGGACCGGATTTGGCATCAATTTTTTATATGGAGAATTGTAATGCCTTGTATGAGGAATACATGTGAAAATATTTACAACAAGCACTTTAGCTCAGTTGGCACTCCACTTGGCTATAGTCCCTGAGATCATTGGTTTGAATCCTGGTTCGTCTCTATTTTTTTGGCATTGCCTGGTTTGAATCCTAGTTTGGTAAGGAGTTGGACAGGTCTTTAGATGCAAAAACAAAGTGAAATAATTTTTGTCCTGAGTGGGATTTGAACCCATGCCCTTTCAGGGCCAAAACTTTATCTCAAGCCTCAGACCAACTCGACCAAAACAACTTTACGCTATGCATCATGGTTAAAATTTTGTATGGCCTCAGGAGACCATTTGTCAAGGGTTCAAAAGGGCTGATATTTTGATAAATGTTTCCTAAATTTTAGGTATTTTAATCTGATTTCAAGTTTTTGGACCAGATTTGGGTCAATACCTCTTAAAAATGTCATCTTCCATTAATTTTTTTTTCAAAAACTGAATTTTTGAGACGTTTTATAAAAATAACAAAGGCACTATCAGTTTTTTATAAAAATGTACAAGCTTCACCTTGCTTTGAAAAATTTATCGTACTATCTTAGTAGTCTAGGATCATACATAAAATTTTCCAAAATAATTGAACTTCATTTGTTATCTTTGAAAATTCAAAAATAGAAGGAATATAAATAAGACAGTAACCTTGTCCTAACACTACCACAAAATAGCACATAGGTGATACCCTATTTATGGCAGTTCTTTTAGAACCATCACAAATACACTTATCAGTGACGGTTTTAAAGTTCAAAATAGTCGAAAGACTATTGGAACCGCCATAAATACATCTATGGCGGTTTTAGCCAAAAACTGTCACTAATAATATGTGTATCAATGGCAGTTTTTAGCTAAAACCACCACTAATAATGTGAGTATCAGTGGTGGTTTTAGCCAAAAACCGCCACTAATAATGTGAGTATCAGTGGCGGTTTTTGGCTAAAACCGCCACTGATAATATTATCTGTGGCGGTTTAAATTTGAAACTGCCACAAATAATAGAAAATAGAAAATTTTAAATATTGCTAATTACCTCTCCTGCCTTCTAATTTTAAAGAATTGAAATTAAATAATATTACATTTGAAATAATTGGAACTAATATTCCATTTGCAATAATTGAAAAGAACGATCGAAATAGATTCAAAACTTCGGAGGCCATTTTGAGGTCTTAAACAATGTTTTTCTAGAATTATGTCACCACACACGCACTCACACAAACCATTAGGATCCGACCATTTGATTTTCACACACTTATGAAATTCAAGTGCTACTTTTCGTTATCTTTCAAACGAGCCAAAGAATGTCCCAATCGGTATTACGAGTCAAAAGTTATGGTCATTTTAACAAAAGTACTTGGATTTCGTATTTTCAAACTAAAATCGGTATCCAAAAGAATATAACCGAAGAGCTCATCGTGTGATGATTCCGGAAAGCACAAGAACACCAAAATCGAAGGTACAAGTCAAAAGTTATGATGTTTTTACAAGTTTCGTTAATAGTGTTGGCACATATATTGAAGCATCATGAATAGTCAAAAGTATGGAAAATAAATTTGGAAGTTTTAAATTTTGCTAATTACCTCTATAGTTCTATAGTTTGCAAATTTGAAATAATTAGAAATCGGTGTTCGGGTGCTTCATGGGATTAAAGAGAGGAGGGATGCATTACATATCAGATGTTCATGGGGTCCCCCCTAATTTAGTGTTTTTAAACTATCAGTTAGTCAAAAAAATATCAGTGGCGGTTTTTAAAATATCAGTGGTGGGTATTATACAATCTACATGTATACTATGTTCCTAAAATATGAGAATATCTAATAAGTGTTACTATTGTTTAAAAAGGAAGCTTATAGACTTAACTAAGTCAAATTATTAAATCCTACATATGTTCCAGCGTCCATTCGTAGGCTGTCCAAATTAAACTAGACAATTCCAGAACGGCACACCTCATAAGTAAATGTGAGATGCACCATTCCCGAATGGGTGACGCTTAGGCCTGGCTGACCAAATCAATTCTACTTAATTGAATCATACTTTACCAACTTTAACCTAAACTAATCATAGCCCAAATACAATAAAATATGAATTTTCATCGGCTCGCTACTTGACCGATGAAAATAGCCCAACTAATCATCTAATTAACTACTCGGCCGACGAAAACATCACTAATCAACAAATTTAATCTAAACCCTAATCAACACTAAACTAAACTAAAAAACAGTACATAATTGAAAAAATAGTGGAAAACTCACCTTGCTTGAAAAAAGTATATCTTGAAGCTTTTGCAAAATTCTTATTGAAATCCTTTCATTCTTTAAAAATATATATGTAAATCTCATCTAATAGATATTCTTTGTTATAACTTTCACTATATCTTGATACAAAAGCAAAAATGTGTTTTGAAAATACTTCTTTTAGATTTTCAACCAAACCCAAAATAATGTCTATATTGACCTAAATAAATGCACTTATTGAGTTATGGTTTGTGGAACTAGATCTCCACTTGTTTCTAGTGTTATTTAAAAACTCAAACAAGGAGATTGGATTCATCTTCACTTTAAAATGAGTGTTGCTTTTCAAAAAGAGAAAAATAATCTTTTCAAAAACTATCTTTGTACAAATTATGTTAATTATATGGTTGAGTTTTGTGATATGTTGGAAATACTCATATATGTATTTCACTAAGTCTTGAATGCATTAGAGCATTTCACAACTTTACTCTTAAAAGTTTTTGTCAGCTCTAGTCAGCGTCGGCACTACCAGTGTGTTAAGCCCGGTAGTACCGCCCATGGCCGGCACAACCGCCCCTTGGCAATTGTAGCGCCACAAGTGTCAGGTGGGGCTAGTTTTGAGCGATTTCCTACATAGCCAGTAGTTCCCCTCTTTCGTATTTGTTTCCTTAGTTGGTTACACCTCACTCACTGCTCTCATTTGTGCCTTATTTCTCTCAAAGCTAGGGTTGGCTCTCAAGCCCCCTCTTCTAAAAATCCCCAAATTGCATTATCTCAATTCCAAGGATCTTCCCTTTCTCATGAACTCTCAGTCTACTCAAGGTGACCATCTCTGATCATTCTTAAGCTTTCTTGCCTTTTACTTCATGGCCTAGGTCTCAATTTTTGCTTTTAGGGTTTGAAGTAAATGTAGCAAATGCATGTTGTGTATAAGTGATATCCCTAGTTTAAATGAATAGATCGGAGACCTATGAAGTCAATTTGTCCAATTCTATTGCCCGACCTAATCAAAAATGGAGTTTTCACTCTTGATGGCTGTGGTTCCACGATGAACCTACCACTACCGCTTTGGTATAGCTGTAGTACTGACCTGATGCAGCACCACCGGCTCTGCTAGTGCTGTAGTACCATCCAGGAGCAGCACTACCGGTTCAGTATAGACGATAGTGCCAACTTTGCTGCCAAAACAACATAACCTGGTGCATTTTCATCAAATTCTAAAATTTGAGTTCCTAATTCCTTTGCTTATCCCTCCTATTGTCCTTGTGATCCAGAAATCAGGCCAAGGGTAAAGAATCTGTCCAAGCCCAAGGCACCTCGTGGTGGGTGCACAGTCAAGAAATCCACATGAAGTGCTGGTGTTCCCACTTGTCAGTCTGATAGTGGCAGTGACAACAAGGACTCTTTCTCTATTGTTTCCAAAGATGAGCACATAAGAAAATTGGTGCAGCAAGAATTATGAGGCTGCAGCTCTCAGGCCAGTAAAGGCAAAGGACCCGCCCATGAATCAAGTGAGGAAGAAGAGGATGATGATGAGTATGGTATGGATATTGATGAGGAGGAAGAAGAATCTTTGCCTCTCTTTGACCCTCAAGAGGATCTAAAGCAAATAAAGGGAGACAAGTATTACTCTTTCAGGGGAGCATTCTTTCACACTCTCTTTCGAGAGAAGGTGTTTCATGAGATTTATTCAGACAAGGACTTTGCTGATCAGAAATGGGTGGAATGGGACCATATTAGAAAGCAATATTTGTTTGTTGGTGTCTCTGAGCTATTCCATGAAGCTTGCGATCATGAAATTTGTCGCTTAGAAGTGTGATTTTGAGGAGGACATGATTCATTAGTTTTACGCCACAATCCATATTCCTAACACCTACGACACCATGCATTTTCAGAATTTTCTTAATTTTCATGGCATTTCTTGAATTTTTCTCAAAAGGAGAATTCTTTTTTAATTAGGTTTAAGTAATAGATAAAAGAAAAATGATAAAAACATACAAAAATAAAATGAATAAAAATTTTATTTAAATTTATAAAATCTCCATAAAATAAATTCTGAATTTAAAAAGTCATGTTAATGCAAATTACTGTGAAATGAAAGGCAAATCAATGGAATTTGACTACCAACGGTGATATTCTAATTTAATAAAAACAATGTTACATTATCTCAACCTAAAAATTGTATCTTATCCTCTGTATGGATAAATATTAATAAACAAGTTTGATATTGACAAATAGTCATACCAAGGGTACCCCACTCCGAAGTATACGCCCATTTCAAGATCATATTTTTTAGTCTTCTGGAGCGTTCCGACCGGGCCACTAGTCGGACGACCTCACGGGCACCAAACGGGCTACTGGTCGGGAATTCCCACAGGCTCCGATCGGTCCCCCGGACCGAGCCTCGATACATCTTCACCGCTTGACGGACAACTCCAAGCCGGCCGCTTCCCCACGACCACGGCGCCCATCTCGGGTAGGTAGCTCCTTCCCGGCGTGGCACAAGGGCCGCTAGGACGAGCACGCGCTCCATCGCCTCGTCAGGCACAGTGGAGGGACGCGCTCCGTCCCAAGACAAACACGGCAGACAACGTCAGCATCTGATAGGCGAACAGAGGGCAGGTACATACCTTTCCAACGGGACATTATCGGCTGTGTCTACCAACCTAGCGTAGGATGAACAGGAAATGTCAGTCATCAAGACCGAGGACCGGACTCCCGGATGTAACCTACCCCTACCTTTTCTATTCTTCTCCCGTGTAACCTGCCCCCTCCGACTATATAAAGGGAGGCAGGCCCTCTGGGACAGGGGGAGACCTCTCAATATTCCGCATTTTATCCCACTCGCTCTCCAGACCCCATTAATTTGTCCGACCAGCGGGCGTTCATCGCTCTTGAGTCTCCTCATTGGACGGCGCTAGGGGCACATCCTTAGCTCTCGCTTGTAATCCACCACACCCAGAGCAACGAGATCCATCACCACTTAACTGGAAGTAGGGACATTCAGCTGAACGAAGATAAATCTTGGACTCCCGAGTCTAACCATTCAAGGAGCGGGGACGTGCGGCCCCTAGACTCACAAATCTACTTGCCGGTTATACGAAACACCGACAGTTGGCGCACCAGGTAGGGGGCTCGCGCGTCATCTTCGTGATCTCCCGATTCCCATCTTCCTCCTTGATGGCTTTCTTCACCAACAAGCGGCGAGGATCACCACGGTCTTAGTGCTTCCCCACGCCGCTTAGGCGTTCTTCTGCGGCAGATCTTGCCTGGCGTCTCGAGCCGAGGGGCCCGGAGGCCATGACCGGCTACCGGAGCCTCCTGGAGCCAGCAGAGCATGTTGCCGTCTGGAGTGTGCCGTCGTCCGATTCCCTTAAGCGCCCGAGGATCCTCCGACTCGGCACCTCTCAATTCAGCGGCGCCAAGGATCACGCTGTTTCAAACGCCGAGGATATTGAGAAGCTAAGGAGATTCTGTCCCTGACCATCATCTTTATTCGCACGTTTTCATCAAATCCCTGGGGTTTGGAAGTGTTGCGCACCAACCACATCCTGGTCCTCGCGCACGCGGCTCGCGGGATACTTGCTCGTATGCTATTTAAAGGTAGCGTCCCGACCGCCTGTCAGATCCCTTGCGAGCGGTGACCTTCTCAACCCGGGGTGCTATGGCCTACGCCCTAGCGGCTACGGTTGCGAAGTAGCGCCTCATGGAAAAAGGGAAACCCACGCGAGGTGATCCATGGTCGATCCCGGACGCGTCTTTTGGTCGGTTGGGGCATTCTGCCGTTTTTTCGCATTTACCTCAAAGCCTTTGCACTCCGACCTACGCTTCGGCAACCTCTGCGGTTCCTAAGGGCTACGGTCGCTCGATAGGTGTACATTGCAAAAAAGGGGAGAAATGCGAAATATCAAGCAAAATCCCCCAAAAGTCCAATGACGTCAGGCATATATACGAATACACTTTCGAGAAGCAAAAGTTAGACACGACCACTTGGAGGCTTATCCGGCGAAGTCGTCGTCCTCGGAGCTGTCGCTGCTCGCGTCAACCGCAACGAGCCCCGCCACGATCTCCGCCACGGCGCCTCTAGCTCGCCCGTCCAGGTCTCCTTCGACCCGCCGACGGTCGCGATCGGATCGGCGGCATTGCGGTGGCGCGCGAAGAGCCATCACATACTCCGCCCGTCGGCGCCGACCGCCCTACCCTCCGAGCGAGCGCTTCGCGTAGGGCGCGAAGCGGTCGGCGGCGTATGCTATCGCACGGAGAGGCGAAGGTGTAATGCACTTCGTTGCGCTCGGCGGCTACTCTGCCCCACCCGATGGCGGAAGCTCGACCATGCTTTCAAGGCCGGACCAGCCGTTCATGAGATCCTCGCGAGGTCCAGCGTTCCTCGTTCGCCTTGGCGGCTCCTCCTCCACGGCGCCCGGCTCAAAACGCAACGCCGCGCATCTCCTCGCGCGCCTCGGTGAGCTTCCCTCGAGGCTCGGATCCAAGCCCATCGCCGCGGATCTCCGCCTCCTAGGCGGCGGCAGCGGCCGGATCCGAGGAGGCTTCTTCTTCGCGTCATCACAGCCGCCACTGGTGGGCCGAGACCGAATGAGGCGGTCGGAGGGCATGCGCAGCGACCCGGCGGCGCCGCCTCCCCCGCCGAAGCGGTCGTCGCGACCGCAACCGATGGCGGCCCGATCCCAACGAAGCTCATGGTGAAAAAGAAAAAACTTCGGCGTCGGCAAGCGGGGTTGAAGCCGTCCCAACATTGAGCGAAGAAGCTCACTCAGAAAGGGGATCCCTGATACGGAAGGTTGACAGGGGTAGTGTGAGCCCCCCTCTCCTCGCTGGGGACGCCCGGGCGGTGGTGCGGGATCTCCTGCGATCTGACCCCAGGGGATCTGCCGCCTCTCGCTTGCCGGTCCTCCGATCGTCACCCCTGCTCGCCATCGCCGCTTAAATCTTCTAGCCTTTCCCCTCCTTTATCGCAAAGAGGTAAAGGGAGAGTAGGAAGAAGGAAAAGATGGCTACGCACGGATGCTCCTCTGCTTATTTGTATTTATATCTTGCGGCGAGCAGTACCGACGCGAAGCCGGGCGATCGCCGCCGCGCATTAACTTCACGTCTTGCTCGACGGGATGCGCCCTGTCCACGTCTCCCACCTCGCATTAAAATGCGACGAGACTGATGGGCGAAGGCACATCGCTTCGACTAGAGGAGCGCAATAGCGACTCTTGATTTTCGGCCTTGGCCGGGCCGCTCTGTTGGCGGCCGCGAGGCTTCAGTGGCATGGCGGCCCTAAATTGGCGGAGGGTCGATGGTTGGAATCGCCGGCCGAGGCAAAGCAAAGAACCAAACCGCCATTGACATCTTCACTTCGCGAAAAAAAGATAAGGCGAACTGTTTTCTTGAGCTTTTCACTATCCTTGCGCACTTCCTTTTTTCCTCCGAATCCGAGCGCCGCGTGGAAACCGCGAGCTCGGTTCCCGCGCGACGCTTGAGGGTCGCAGAGCCTCATAATCACACAGGATCGGTGACCCGACCGGCTATTCGTCTTTACCTAACGGTAACCCTCTCAATCCAAGTACCACGGCCTACGCCCGGCGGCTACGGTTGCGAAGTGGTGCTTCGTGATAAGGAGAGGCGCCCGTATGGTTCAAGCCACCGCCGGTCGGAGATGCTCCTTCCCCATAATGAGTACGAGTGAGCGTTTTGCTCCTCAGGTCCTTGTTCTTCTTTTGAAGCTTTCCCAAGAAGTGCCAACGTGACGACCCACGCTAATGCAACCTCGGCGGTTCCTAAAAGCTACGGTCGTCAAATATTTGTCACCTTTGGGAGGTCGCGAAAAATAGAACCAGGCCTGCAGAACGGCCCGACCAAAACGAAACTTTTATCCAGTACAAAAACAAAAGTATCTAACTTTGTTCTTGCTGACGGTGGAGGATGCTCTCCGGTGGTATCCGGCTGGCGATCGTCTCGGCATACGGGGTGGCCTCAATTCTGAAGTCTTCGACCTCTTCGTCGGTCCGGTTCGCTGCGACCCCACTGCTGACGATGGCTGGGTCAATCCCGCGGTAATGGGAAAGTCGAACCAGTACCGAAAGCGAGCCCCGAGCTCAATCCCCTTGCTCACCGAGCTCTTGACGTGCTTCGGCATGTGGGCCAGCTCGGCGGCAAGCGAGTTTGGGCCTTGCCCGGTGGTCCCAAACACTTGATCGCGGATCTCCCCGCCGACCACCTGAAGGGTCGTCAGCTCGGTGGTTTGTTCGATCAAGTCCCTCTCTGCCATTTCCTTCGCCGTTAAGGCCGTCGTACGTGACGTGACCGCGGCGTCGCGTTCCTCCACCGCCAACTTCTGCGCCTCTGTGGCATCGCTGAGACTCTTCCGCAGTTCTGCACATTGAAGCAGAATTAAAAAGGTTCGACGACCCGCGATCACAGAGGGCTGAGCTAGATTTGGATTGCTCACCAGCGGCAGAGATCTCCAGTCTCTGAAGGTTCTCCTCGGCCTTGGTCCGGGCCTCTCGCTCGTGCAGGGCATCCCGCTGGCGAGTCGGCTCCGCCGAGCTTCGCGTTCACGAAGGTGCACCACCTCCGTATCAGGCCTTCTCTGCGGCGGCAATGACATCCTTGGCGTTGTTGGCTGTCGTCAGAAGCACCTCCAGTTTGGATATCCTCGTCTCTTGGGACTCGGTTATCCGATGCTTCTCGAGCAGCTCCCGTCAGGCCTCCTCCGCCTCCGTCCGCTCGCGCACCAAGGCTTCTTGAGCCTTGCGCGATTCAGAGTCCTGACGACCGCCCTTCTCTGCCGCGGCCGTCAGACGCTCATGCAAAATGTGAAGGGACACCGACTTCTCCCCCGACTGATCTTTCAGTAACTACAAAAGCCCGGGCATATAATTTAGTTTGCTTGCCGCTAAAGCCAGTAAAAGGTTGGAGCTAAACGGACGGTCAGGGTTACCTAGCAGATCGGGCGGTTGACCTCAGACACGGCTTTCAGCGCCCCGTCAGCCGAGCTAAGGGCAAAGGCCAGACCTTGCCGGATCCGGCCCAGGTGAGCCTCCACTCGTTTCGCGCCCTCCTGCAGGACCCCCCACGACCTGGCCTCTGCCTCGATGTCCAGCACGAGCAGCGGTTTGCCGGTAGGGTCGTTGCCCGGCAAGGTTAGCATAAACCAGGGGGCCCTGGGGCATGGGAGGACACACGCCGCCTCCGCCTGCGGATCGGTACCTGCCGCCTCCGGTGTCGGGATCACCCTCTCTGTCGGGCCTTTAGGCTCCGACATCAAGGCTGCAACAGCGCCAACATCGCGCCAGTCGGCACAGGCCCCGGTGGCGGTGGCGGTGGCGGGAGTTCTCTTTCGTCTCCTGCGGCCTCCGGCTGAGGCCCCGACTCATCAAGAGGTCCTGTGATCTCCACGTGTCTTGACCCCTCCGGAGCCTCCGTGGCGGTCGCATTCGTCTCTTGCAAGCGGCCCGGCGACGGCGCTCGACGCGGCGGGGTAGATCCGGCACCGGATCTCGTTGAGCCACCGCCACTCCAGAGCACGCCACCGACGAGCGAGGAAACGGCAACGGCGGCCGCGTCCTCTTCGCCGGCCTTTCCGGCGGAGGCGGATCGCCTTTCCACTTCCCCGGAGACATCTCCCCGGGGACCTCGCTGGGCCCCAGAAGCGTCACCAGCGCCCTCGTTGGGTTCGCCGCCGGCGCTCGAGGATGACTCCGCGTCGGTCATACTGATGGCAGTCGACACGGAGGCCTCCTCACCACGCGCGACTTTAATCTCGCGCTCTCTTCTCCTCTTCCCCCTTTCCTCCTCCTACCGCTTTTTGCGGTCGGATTCTTCGGCGGGCCGCCTGGCATGGGCCCTCATCGCTTCTCCCGGCGGACGCCCACGCGCCATCTTGCCCAAACACAGGAGCACAAAGTCGCCGATCAAACCGCGCACCAAAGGTCAAGGGGGTGAAAAAAAAAGAGGAGAAGAATTGGACGGCTCACCAGGTCCGGGGGGTTCTCCGCCGAGAAAGGTTCGGGGCCACCACCCGCCGCGACGGTGGTGCTCCCGACTAGCACGCCGGCCACCCTGGCCTCAAGTTCCGACGCGACGAGCTCTGCGGCGACCATCCTCATGGGGTCGGATGCCCCGCCATACAGGTACATCGGACGTACCCTTTCCATAAGGGGTTGCACGCGCATTCTCATGAACGCACGTACAACAATTTCGCCGGTCAGGCCCCGCTCCTGCTGGAGCTTGATCCGCTCTCGGATCAGCGCCACTTTCTTCTTCTCCCTTTGGTCGGGGCCCCAGCCCCATTCGTCCTTCAACTCGGGGAGACGGCCAGTGAAGGCTGCTGCCTGTGTTCCGGCGTGAACCACTCGAATGCCACCCACGGCTCGATGATGGAAACTTCAAAGGGATGTACTCCGACCCACGGCCAGAGCGCACCGCAAGGCCGCCCCCCATGGACGCCAGAGCATCCGCCGCCTTGTCTCTCCACAACAGGAAGCACGCCGGGGATTGAGGTGGTGCACCTCCACCCCGTAGTAGTGCAACATGCGTCTTGACAAAGGATGAAGCGGAAGTCCAAACCGGTGCACTCCCCTTCGACGCTGTTCAGCGACCCCGTCTGTACCAGACATCCTCAGGGGAAGAAACCCTTCGACATCTTCCGACCACGACATCTTGAACCTGAATCGAAAATCGGAGGGGAAGAATGTAAGAGGCTCTCTCCCAATTCCCTTGTTTCCCTTTTTCACGTCTCAAGCAAAGTTTGGGGGCGAGGAAGGCGAAAACAAAGGGGCGGCGAAAGCAAAGGCGGAAGCGTGCCCTAGCACCCTCCAGCGCCGAACTTATAGGCACCGAACAGGCACCAGCCAAACAGGCATCAGCCGAGCGCACATCCAACCGGGCAAACGCTGGCAAAGGCCTCGTCTCGGATGAAGCGTCGCCCATCCATTCAAACCGCCACGCCGCCTCGCTGGTGAGACACATCACTCCCAATCATTTCGCTTCACATTTAATTTCCACACGCGCATTAAATGCGAACAGGAGGCTCCAGGGCATCGTTTCGGGCAGAATGCCCCTGCAACCTCCCGATCTCCGCTTCTGGGCCGGCTCCGACCAGCCCGAAGCAGGTAGGAAAAGCCCACCGGGCCATAGTGGCCTCAAGGTGGCGAGAGGGCATGAATGCCTCGCGATTAAGACCTGCTTGCGGGTGTGTAGGGAAAAATCCACCGGGTGGATCCACGACCACCCCACCAGGCAAATCGAGCGAGGGGCGGGCTCAAGGCGAACCCTCGATGGGTCTCTGGTTGGGTCGGCGGACGACCCAATCGCCTTAGCTCGCATCTGAGACCATACTTCAAACTCTCCTGGAGCCCTCGAAGGGCGGCGGCCAGTGCATACTGAGTTCTGAATACGAACTCGGGGTCCGATACGGGACCGAGTAAAGAAAGGTTTTTTATGGGTCGCCCCCAGCGGGTCGGACGCCCGGCGCAGGGACAGTCCGCTAAGGGATCCCTTACCGGGGATCCCCAAGGCCTACTCGGATAACCCGTTTGTAGCTCCACGAGCACGGTGTTCGGCCGGCGTATGGCAGACACACGTCGCTCACCCCCTCCAGGTCCCACACCTGCGGACGGGGCATACACGTGGGATCGACAGCAGCCTCTCCCCCCGCGGATAGCCTCGCCCGACGAGGACCCGGGATGGATGCCCCTCGCCTAGCTACGGCGTTAAACCAGCCCAGCTAACGCGTCTAGCTCCGACGTAAAATGAGCACTCGGGAACCAGAACCTCACGCGAAGGCATCTGGACCTCCCTGCCGACCGCGGCCGCGTCTAGCTCCAACGTAAAACGAGCACTCGGGAACCTGAACCTCGCGCGAAGGCATCTGGACCTCCCTGCCGACCGCGGTCGCGTCTAGCTCCGACGTAAAACGAGCGCTCGGGGGCCACAGCCTCGCCCCAACCAAGTCAATCGGGTCCGTCTGGCAAGGATAACCTCCCGATCAGCTTCCGACCCGCTCGGGGGCTCGGGGGCTACACCCACCGGGTGCGCTCACGCGCACCCGGTCGAAACTAACTCACCAGTTCGGTCGGACTCGCCCGGTAGCTAGCCTTCCGACCAGCTCGAAGCTTCGACTGGTGGGCCCATCGAATCCGCCCAGGTGGATGCACACCTACCGAGGTAACCCCCCGACCAGCTCTTCGACCCACTCGGGGGCTCAGGGACTACACCCACCGGGTGCGCTCGCACGCACCTGGACAAAAGCCGACCAGTCAAGAACGATTGGACCCGGCCATGCAGGATGGCCACCTCCCAGAAGACCCGGTGTTTCGTTATCGTTTCTGGCAACGTTTGAAGAAAGCTGGCCGTCAGCGAAGGTCCATCCTAGAACGCTGCGTCTCGGGGCGGCCCCGGCCTCTTGATTTAATACTCATACCAAGGGTACCCCACGCCGAAGTATACGCCCATTTCAAGACCATATTTTTAGTCTTCTGGAGCGTTCCGACCAGGCCACTAGTCGGACGACCTCACGGGCACCAAACATGCTACTGGTCGGGAATTCCCACAGGCTCCGATCGGTCCCCCGGACCGAGCCTCGATACATCTTCACCGCTTGACGGACAACTCCAAGTCGGCCGCCTGTCCCATGGACACGACGCCCCATACTGGGTAGGTAGCTCCTTCCCGGCGTGGCACAAGGGCCGCTAGGACGAGCACGCGGTCCATCGCCTCGTCAGGCACAGTGGAGGGACGCGCTCCGTCCCAAGACAAACACGGCAGACAACATCAGCATCTGACAGGCGAACAGAGGGCAGGTACGTACCTTTCCAACGGGACATTATCGGCTGTGTCTACCAACCCAGCGTGGGACGAACAGGAAATGTCAGTCATCAAGACCGAGGACCGGGACTCCCGGATGTAACCTACCCCTACCTTTTGTATTCTTCTCCCGTGTAACCTGCCCCCTCCGACTATATAAAGGGAGGCAGGCCCTCTGGGATAGGGGAGAGACCTCTCAATATTCCGCATTTTATCCCACTTGCTCTCCAGACCCCATTCGGGCTGTCCGACCCGAGCGGGCGTTCATCGCTCCTGAGTCTCCTCATTCGGACGAGCGCTAGGGGCCTGTCCTTAACTCTCACTTGTAATCCACCACACTCAGAGCAACGAGATCCATCACCACGAACTGGAAGTAGGGACATTCAGCCTGAACCAGTATAAATCTTGGACTCCCGAGTCTAACCATTCAAGGAGTGGGGACGTGCGGCCCCTAGACTCACAAATCTACTTGCCGAATATACGAAACACCGACAGATATATTTAAAAATTCAAAAATAGAAAAGCTAAAAATCCAAAAATACCAATTTCAGATTTTTTATAAATTAAATATAAGAGGTAGTAATTTGAAATTTTTTTGAAGAATTTTATAAATATGAGGAACTCCTAGAAAAATTTCCAAAATTTTTTGATAAAATATAAGCTCCCAAATAAATTAAAAGCAAAAAGTAAAAATTAAGTACAATGCATTGTTAGAATTTTTATAAATTTTGTACGTCAAATCTCAGCCTAAAAATTTGACATGATAGGGAACCTTAACTAACCATCTTTGAGAAAAATTTACAAAATTTTTAGGACAAGTTTGCTAGTTCATTTAATGGTTCTTACCCAGCTTAGCCATGGTGAAAATTCGGTTTTCACTCCTCTCACTGGCGCATAGGGTCCATGTCCCTGTGTGGGCCCATATGTTATCCTCGACTTCTTTCTTTCTTCTTCCTCCTTCGGCTAGAGCCCCGGAGCTGAGTTCGCTGGGTATAGCTTGCGCCATACCCTGCCATTTGCGCTGCCCAAAGTCAATCGACATCTCCAGCTTTGCCACGCCGCGGCTCTCTCTACAATTCCTACAAATCACCCATACCTCCTTCTATGCAATGCCGCAACATCTGCCGCTGAGTTCACACCAAGCCCCGAGCTCAACTACATTGCTTCCTTGCTTATAAATAGTGCCTCTAGTTCGTCTAGTGTTGCACAACATTTCCCCTCAACATTCATCTACCTTCATCCACTAAATAGCCGTTAATTCCTTCCATTTTCCTCTGTGGTCGAAGAACCCTAGAGATTGGAACAAACTCAAATTGAGGCAGTATACAAAACCATCTTTTAATTCCTTCACATGTTAGCAACTATACCTCACTGGGATCAAAACCCCTCATTTTATTTCAGGGTTCGCTGACCAGAACTCCGTCACCCCACAGTCCTTCTTCCCCAACCACGGTGGTCGGTGCTGGCATTGCTTGGCTTATTATTGTGCACATTAATAGGTAAAATGAGATGCTCATAACCCATAGATGCTAATTCCAGAACTGATTCCGTCCGAGCAATTCCCTATCGTCGGCACGACTCGCCACCTCTTTTTGCCGCTGGATGGCTACAATGGCGGGTGCTTTTGGTTGCCGCTGATAGTAATGAAACCAACCATCGTGTGCGCCAGGCCACCCTAAAGCCATAGAAGCCATCAGTCGAGCAAAATACTAGCCATATCCTCACTGACGATGAGCTCAAGCTCATGCTCTGTCTTTGTGTCGCCGGCGGGTGGGTTCATATTGTCAGAAGGTGCGAGCCACTCAAACAGGCCTAGTTGCAGACAAGGCGGACCTGCCAGTCAAAATCATCATTAAGGATAATTTAACTCAAAGTTAATATATGTGCTTATGACATGTGGGGCCAAACTGAGATTAACGTTTAGTTAAAATGCTAATAAGAAATGAGGCAACATATCTAGTGAAAACCACACTTACCTTGAAAACTTTGTGAAACTCATATGTACAAATTTTGAAAAATTATCAAAAAATTAACACATGTAGGGGAGGTGAGCTTCTACAATACTGCAAAATTTGAAGACCAAACTCAATTGCATTTGAAAGATATGAAAAAGATAAATAGTAAAATGAATAGTGCTAAACAGTGAAAAATCACTATTTAGGTTGAATTTGTCTTTTTCATATCATTCGAATGCGATTGAGTTTGGTCTTCAAATTTTGCAGGATTGTAAATAGTAAAACCAACGAATTGAGTGTCACTAGACTAATTTTTTCGACATTCTAAGGGGTATATACATGGAAAGCCCATTGTCCCTAGCAACGAATTGAATGCTCTAGGCAAGTGCACTCGTTTCCTCTATAGATGGTACATTAATGTAACATCCCAAAAATGCAATAAAATGAAAATATGTATTTTCAATTTGAATATGATTATTTCTAAGTTTTATTGGCATTATTGGTTTTCATTTGGATATTCTTTGGATTTATGCTTTGTGTGAAAAATCAAACAAATGGAATTAAAGAATGAATAATGGTATAAAGATAAAAAGGTAAAAGTAAAATCTTGAAAATTTTATATTAAAAATCTTCAGAACTTAGGAAAATCATTTCAACTGATAAATAAAATTTTAAAACAAAGAATGATGGAATGTGAAATGAAAAGACACCTCTTTTGACTAGAAACAGTGCATAGTCAGAATAAATATAAAACTTTCAAAATTTATCTGGATCTTTAAAAATTAAAATGTTATCCTCACTACAGTAATTACTTCTAGTAAAAATTTCATAAATTAATAATGTCATTTAAAGCCTTTAAAAATTCAAAAATGAAACTCTAAAAATTGTAATGTCAGAATTTTATAAAATAAATATACAAGATATTGACTTAAAATTTTTATGGAAGCATGCTTAACCCAAATTTAACTTGAAAAAGTTTCAAAAATAAATCATATAATTTTCACCTTTAAATAAAATAAAATCCAAAAAGGAATTTCTAGGCAGTGACTAATGTCAAAATTTCTATAATTTCTCTATAGAATATTTTGACTTAATATTTTTACTGGAGGATAAGCACCACCATAAGACTCTAGTAAAAAGTTTTAGAAAGTTTGATAGTGAATTGATGGGTGAATTAATGCAAGTACTACCGCTGTTACCCTCTGTTTCCTGGTCAAATGATCAGCACCGACTCCTTCATTTCACCTCTGCCGTGTCAAGCCTTAAGCTAGTCAATCTGTTGTCCTGGCTAATGAAACCAACACAGCTCGCCCTGCCACAAAAATGAACATGGCTCTGAAGCCACTGCCAACCTCGCTACTCTCTCTGTCTCGCTCTACCCCATTCGGTTCAGCGTATCATCGCGCTGCCCACGGTGGGCTGTTGCCACGTCCATCCTTGGGAACTTCGCGCCACGCTTCCACCTTCCCGCACCATGCCCTACTCTGGTGATTTGGTACTGAAGAACAAAAAGACCACCGCAACTTCCCCTTTCCGTTCAAACCCTGCACATCATCGTATAAGCCAACTATAAAGCAACCCGAAATGCTTCCTAGCTCCTCATACCTTTCCTTCATCACCCCATCTCATTAACACTTAGCCAAGGTCTCATCTCCAATAAAAACCACCATTATCAATGAAGCTCAAAGATTGAGCCAAATTTCAATTGATACAATTTGGTGAACCTTCTTCAAATTCCCTTGACTCAGAGCTTCATCACCACATTTTGAACCCCACGGCATTTTGATTTATAGCTCAGAGCTCCTGAATGATCACCGCCACAGTCATCATCTTCTTCAATTCAGGCTGATGATGGCAAAGCACCTCTGGCTATTTTTCGACTGCATCAACTGGCAAAATGGGAATTACGTAACCCACTTATGCTGATTTCACTACCCATTCAAGCTCTAATGCCGTAGTTCTTGCTTAGGCCAAACACTGATGTTTTGCCACTTTGCTCCAATGGGCGCCCTGCTCCAGCCATCATCAGACAAAATCAAGCCCACTATCCGCTTCTTCGAGATGCTCTCTTACTCAGCGCACCGCCAGCCAGCCAAAAACAGCCGTGATTCGTCACCGGCATTGAACCCTAACTGGAGCTCTGCTTTATGTCGCTGTGTAGTGGGGCCATCAAGTCAGCCATAGGGATGAAAGCAAAAAGACCTAGAGAAACCAGAAATAACAAAAGGTGTTTCCAATAACAGAAAGTGTATTTCGTTTATCTCAGCTATTTTCTAACTGGCCTAAGTTCAATTATTTGTATCTATTACATCTTAGATCCAATTTTAGTAAACTAAAATTCTAAATTTATCTAAAATCATGTATTTTTATAATACACAAAAATATTTAATTTTAGAACCCAATTTTAAATTATTTGGATTAAAACTTAAAGAAAACCTTAATATGATTTCTATTAAAAGTATACAAACCATAACTCTTTAAATTAAAAAATATTTTTCACATACTCCTGTGGTCATGAATGTTTCATTTTTGCAAAAACATTTAGAATTGAACTCAATTTGACTCAAAGAGTGAATATAGACTGCCTCTCTTGTATAGAAAATCAAATAGTTAGAATATGGATCAAATGAACACAAATCTTGGTAAAACTAGTATGGTTACGCTTCTAAGGTTAGAAGGATCCCAAATATATAAAAATATTTAGATTTTGCTATATTTGCAGCCTATGTTTAAATAGTCAAATTACCAATACTTGAATAGTCCGAATAGTCGTAACTTACGCAAATGAAATTCAAATTTGATGAAACCAAATCCTAAGACTTTGAAAAGTGATACCCTTTTTGGTTATGTAGAAATATTTCATATCTATGCAATATTAAAATAAGTCCACATTAGGCCCTAATGATCACTTATATGAAAAACATCTCGGATAAAAGCAAAATAGCGCGGAATTAACTCTAAAACACTCTTAGAGACATCCCCTACTAATGCCAAAAAAATAAGTGAATAATCATGTATAGTGTAGTCACAAACTTAAATCGGAGACCGAACCTTTATCGTGTAGAATTTAGAAACACTTAAGCCTTTTCGGCAGCCCATAAAATATCTCATTTAAATGCGATTATTATAAAGATTAGCTTAGAAATACTTTTTTAGGATATGAACTATCATAATCTGAAAAAATATTTTATTTATAACTTGTTTTTCATCTAAATTATGCTGTGCAATAACCCTAAGTGTTAATCGTACACTTCACCTTGCTAATCCGATTCCTTATAACGTAAACCTTATAATACCATATAAGCTATTTCAGCAACAAATATAATGTCTCGTCTAAATCCTAAAATTTATGAGATCAGCTTAGATAGGCTCTCCAAAGTAAACACTATCCTATCTAAAGAAGTAATCTCATTTCGTCATGCTTTGCACATAAATCCAGATAACAAAATAACCTTAAGTATTATGATTTTTGAACTTGATAATATGAATAAACAAACTTAGCAATAATGAAGAAATCTATAGTTAAGATATTTGAATCATCAGAACCTTCTTATAAACCACTAATATATATAACCAGTAATCTAACTAAACAGATCTAACATATTCAAAAATGCTTTTTAGGCAAAAGCAATTAAGGATTAAGTGTTATTCATTCATATTAGGCAACAAAGTAACTAATGTTCTAACCCTATTAATCTAAATAATTTTTTATCTTGAATTCCAAATTATAAATA
Source organism: Guadua angustifolia (assembly GCA_036346375.1). Lineage (NCBI taxonomy): Eukaryota > Viridiplantae > Streptophyta > Magnoliopsida > Poales > Poaceae > Guadua > Guadua angustifolia. The sequence goes on from CM070517.1 coordinate 26,489,204, forward strand.
TAAAAGTTCATAATTTTAGCTTTTTGAATTTGTAAAGCAAGAATGGATAATTTATAAAAGAAACTATGCATTACTCAATTTAAAAGCTATTAACAATATGAATACTTAATCAACTAAAACATGAGAATATGGAATCATTCTATGCAAACCCTAAAATATTCCTGTTTTCTTCGATGAATCCTTATTTGGTTTCTTGACTGTCTTCTTTTTGCCCTAATTGAAGTTTGTTATTTGCTATATTTCTGTTGAACGACATGTAGAACCCAACGTCTCTGATTCCATCGTCGCCTTCGTCAGCTACAGCCTTGACTTCATCAAAAACAAAGATTAAGTAAGGCAAGCATGCACCCCTTTGATCATATTGATCCTAGTATTTAATTTTTCTTTTATTTATCAAATTTTTTCAAGCATGCGCTTATTTCTTGTAAATTCGCTATTTTATAGTACTGGTAGATATACCTATTGTCTCATGAAATTTTCTTGATAAGTATGGATATGTGAACCTTGATAACCATAGATTAAGGATAGGCATTATTTAATGTCATCATGGGTATATATAATTACATATTAATTATGCTTAGCCATACTTTAGAATCAACGAGGTAGATGATCAGACCAAAATTGTTTCCTGAGAATTTAAAATGGTTGGAAATGACACTATTGGTTACTGGTATTTTGATTAAAAACCTAAAATAAAACTATGGTTTTGACATGGGTGATTATTAGCAATAGTCGGATGTGAAAAGGGATTTGCACGTAGTGTATGGTGAAGTATCGCCCGTGTCAGATTAAGGACAGAGCAATTGGACGCTATTGATTCGAGAATTCCGTGCAACCACGAGGGATGGTATGGGATGGCTTTAACCTATTAAGTTATTTAGATATGGCTTTGCACATTGATAGGCGGAAGCTAGCAGAAGCATTCCGTTTAGGTCTTCTTGTGAAGGGCTTCCACACGTCGGTGTGGGTAAATGCATACCGATGCAACGGTGTACGCCTTGCCATAAACAGAAACGGTGTGTTTAGTATTGCATGAAAGGATCCAGGTCTTGGGTGAGTGTTTCTATTTCTATGGCGGGGGCTTAACATTCGGGGCTGGTTCAAAGTCATATCTAGGTAACGTAACGGTCAATGTACGATCTCTTTGTGGCACACCAAAAGAAGTGTGTTAATAGCGTTGCACAAAGAGCTAATCATTCCTTATGGGTAAAGCTGTACACCTCTACAGAGTGTAAATCTAATCGATTAGCCGCGCCCGCGGTCAAGGGCACTTGGTGAAGTTATTCCAATGTTAGATTTTGGTCTTTTCTAAAAATAGGTTTTGGTTTGAACTTGTTTTAGCAACTGTCACTTTATGTTAAAGGAACGACATTGTTAGACTTCATGATTTGGATTATTCATTGCTCGTGAAGGACTGTGAGTATTACTTATGCTTTACTTATTTTTTATCAATCAAACTTGCTCTTACAAATTTCGTTTGCAAATTATAGCTTAATTTACAAATTCAATTTCACTTTATACAAACTAACTGTCGTAGCCTCCTTTGACTTGGCCTGCATTTATGCATTTGCAAATACCACCTTAAGTCTTGCTGAGTACAAAAATACTCATCCTTGCTTAATCTATTATTTTAGGTGGAAAGTTATCGAAGCTCTGAAGATTTGTTTTCGTCGCAGGATGCGGGAGCTTTATTGACGTAATCTTTCTAGGGATTATACCTTGTTAGTTGTCTGAGAGAGACTTTGCTTCTTTTGCTGCTATATACTCTGAGTTGTAAGATTCCTTGTATAAATAATATTCGCTTTAATAATGCGAGGTATAGTTGTGATTTTAATTATTTTAAATGTGCATACTAGCTACTGATTATAGGACTAGTACTGTATGCACATTAGGTTTTCATTTTTGCATTTTATGTAAAAATGAGTGTCGCTACAATTAACAAGGCTAATGAGACTGAGCGTCACGTCAATGTCAATGTAAGGTATCGAGGAAAACAAAAAGCCATCGATATCTCTACTGTACGATCCTAGACACTATGAGTATCACACCATGCAACATAAGCCTATGACTATTATAGCATTTTTTATTATATTTTTTAACAATTGACATGAGTTATAGAATAATGAGGCAGTGAGCCATGATGGGTTAACACCTAGTTGGGTTCGTTGACCCCAAGATGGTTTTTGCGACCATGGGTAGGCTTCATTCGGAGTTCTTTGTCATCTACATCAAGCAGGCATTGCAAGCTAAGGTGAAAAAGAACTTTATTTTCTTGTCGTACCATGAGGAGTAAGTACTACTCTAATGGCTTTACTCTTCAATTATTTGTACGCAGCTAAACCATATATGAACTTTTTTCTAGCACTGCATACCATTTAATAAGAAATCATTGGGTTCTACTCTTGGTCGCTCCAGATAAAAACAAATTCTACACTTTTAACTCGCTCGGGAAAAGGCCGATGGCCTACGCGATCAAGCCTGTTTTGCAAAAGTATATTCCTCTAACCTAACACTTTTTGTATTTAACTATATTATTTTGCCTCAATGGCATAATTTCTCCGATGTATATAGGGATTTCTTGTCTTACGTTGGTGAAGGAGGCCGGCATGATGACAAACGAGGTGACCCGCTGGAGTGGAAGCGCTTCAAGTTACATGTGCCTAGTATAAGATTTTTTTCTAACATCTATTCTTCGCTTCTTAATTTGATTTCTTTGTTCACAGTGTCATCAACAAGGGTACAACAACTTGTACATCTTCTATATCATGCATCACATGCTGATCCTGGTCGGCAACGCATACCTATTCCCTAAGGTATATGTACATGCATAATATAGTCAGCCTTTTACATACATATTTTAGAACTTAACTTAGTGCACTCATTTCTATTTTGCAGTAAAATGATATCCCCTTCAAAACCTTACAAAACAAAGATCTCAATAAATTACGAGACCATATATGCCAGTAGTATTGGATAGAAGTTATAGTAGAGGATGGTAGGTTTAGAGATCCGATAGGGTCCTACTAGACTATATGTAAATAATATTATATCATGTGAATATGATATGCGTACTAACTATTAAGTATGTTTGTGTTCTATATTGTGAATGAATGTGATATGTGTATTGTAAAGTACGTTTGTGTTCTATATATATTGTGAATGTGATGTGCATACTGTGTGTAATCTGTACTACTTTCGGGAGGATGTACAAAGAACAAATACCAGTATACCACATCACAATTGATTCTAGCTTCTAGAACCGATTGTGATATTCATCAACACATCATAGTTGGTTTTAGTTTGGAACCGATTATGATGTGTTACAAGTCAGAACCGATTGTAATGTGGTATCCATAACAATCGGTTCTGAGGTTAAAACCAATTATGATGACTATTTATTACTATCGGATGAAAACCAAATGTGATAATGCCTCCTCTCATCACTCTCTAATGATTTTATATCATCATCAAAACCAATTGTGATGATGAAAAAACCAATTATAATATATATTTCTGTAGTAGTGATAGTCTGAAAATGAAATTTGAAAAAGCTTATGCCCAACCAAACTGCTGACCAGCTAAAAAAAAGTATGTGTTGGCTAGTGTACGTATTCACTTTAAAACTAATGCCTATGTATCCTATTTAAAAAAAAAAGAAAACCCAACTTATGCCTATGTATGCATACGAAGGTCTCTCATATAGTTCCCCATTAGCTGTCTGTGACTAGCTCTGAGTAGTTGCTTATATAAGCTGTCCCTCTCCATATAGGTTTTACGTCATCAATTTAGTGAGAGCAATTAATGCTTTGACGCTTGGGTTGTTAAGTGCTTAATTCGGCTGCATCTACGGCCCAAAATAAGCCCAATTAAGCATGACAGACAGTTGCTTCTAACAATAATATTATCCCTGATTCGCAAAAGAAAATAATGATATTATCCATGTTTTTGCCGTTTTCCTCATAAATTTAAGGTAAAGTAAAATCGACAATACTGTGTATATATTGTGCACGAAATCAATACAGAAAATTTCTAATTTTTTTTATGAGATACTCTATAGAGTATTACAACATCCTTTTTTTATTATCAATCGCAAAAATGAAAGGAAGAAAGTTGCTGCTGATAACAATTTTTGTCTTTTTCTTTTTTTTTATAATCTATAGTATGTTAGGGATTTCACTTTTTCGTTTATCCCAATCCATGCAATTAGTTTGAAACATGAAATTTTAATAAATGGATGCTTGCTAAATTAAGAACTACCTTAACAAACTTGGGAGTACCTCGTGCTGATATGGTGGTCAAACTACAACAATTCTCAAGTTTCAAACAGATGAAGATTATTTTCACTATATCTCCCTGTGCAAGAATTCTCACATTAGTTGTCTCTAAAAAAATTTCACATTAAGCAGATTCAAAAGTGAAAGGATCTTCACCAATTCATAGATTACTAAGATATAGAAATGAGAGTAGCATAGCTAATATAACTCTATTTCAAATACATAAAAGTATATATTTTTAGTACGGAGATGTGGAATTTCTTCCTTTTAAATTTAAGCGATAGAGGCGAGCGGATAGAGCTCAGGTGCAGTCTCTGTGGGGACTGTAACTTAAGCGGTTCCCATAAATATGGATCGTCCGGTCGAGTCGACGAAAAATCCAGATTGGCTTTAAAAAAAATGGTGAGCAGTATTTACTACAGTACTATAAATAGTGTTTCATACAGTAAAAAAACTGTACAATATTTTCATCCACTCCAAACCATCAATTTTCGATCGGACATCTCGTGAAAAGTGTGAGTTGCAATCTCTCTGTTCGAAACAAGCTCGTCTACAATATTATTGGCAAAAGAAAACTGCTCTACTGTAGTTCATGCATTCATGATTGGCATCCGAGTTCCCACATTGTGTAACCTTGTCCGACGGCAGGCGTAATTAATCGATGCCCCCACCGACTTCATCTGTGCGCTGCAGTGTAATTTTAGCTAGGGTAGCTAGCCACACTGCCACACTGCCATGCCACCCCTTTCCTGCGCCGGCGTACAGTGTTGGCGCCCGTAGTTTCCAACATTTCAAATCAGCCGCTAGACTGGCATCGTGATGTGAGTGACGGTCGTAGCCTGCTCCTGCCGCGCGCACGTCTTGGCAGTGATCTGCACCTGTAGCCGCAGCCACCAATGCCAACGCGCTCACAGTGCACCGTGATGTCGATGGATACTACCACCATGGGACGATCACCCAACGCGAAACCGGCACCGCCACCCGCCACACCACGCCAACAGCCGGCCTAGCCTTCTCCGAACGCGGGCACGACCCCGGGACACGGAAATACCCGCGCGGCGCACGAAATTTTCTACGTGCTGAGGCTGGTTGGCTGCCGCTTCGGCCCGTCTCGAGCAGGGAACTTCCAGCCCATAAAGGACAAGAAAATTTCAGGTTAGTAAACATTGTCTAATATTTCTCTTAGATTCGTCGCGGCAAAATTCTGTCAGCGTGTCTCCTGAGCAGGCTTGCCAGGCAGGCGCGTCGAAGGAAAAGGCGTCAAGATTGAAGATGGATAATATGGCTGAGAGCGCGGAACGTCTCGGCCCAACAGGAAAGTTAAAGCGAGCCCAACACCGGAACCAGCGCTTCTTCGGTCCTGAGTGGGTTAACATCTAGCCTACCAGGCCTCTTTCGACATGTACATGGGAGGATTATGAGAAAGCATGTGAGAAAACGTTATCTGGGTGATGTACATAAATACTGAAGGGGAAGTAGAGAGAGAGAGGGCGGCGATATCCTGGCTGTGCTGTCTCCAAGCGAGCGGCGATAGTAGGCGGCGGTGATACTTGTAACCAAATCACAGAAACTATACACAGAGATTCCTGTTGTTGATCCACTGCTTGCTGTTGGGGTCTCACATCTGGTATCAGAGCCGATTTTCGCTGCAATCTGGCGGCGGAACACCACCACTTCACTCGACTGCAAGTTAGGGCCGGAAACATGGCGCCGCCTCGGCCTGATGATCCATTGGCAACGATCTTGGCCAAGTTGGAGGAGAACAACAAGAAGGAGGAAGAGACTCGCTCGATGATGGCCGACGTGCAACAATACATCAGACGAGTCGACGAATCGGTGCGGAAATTGGCGGAAGAACATGAGCAAATCGAGGCCTGGAAGCCGAAGGTGGAGACTCGCGTCACCGAGCTACATGCTTCCGTATCGGATTTGAAGCAGCAAATTGGTCGCGTTCTGGACCAATTCCCCTTCGATCCAGTCGGTTCCAAAGTTGAAGCAGGAACGTCTCCTTCCGCACATCTGGGAGGTTCGCCGGTTGCGGCGACGTTCGGGCCAGCAGGCTACCGCGAGAATCATCCCTACCGGAGTGCAGGCGCTAAGGGCAGTGATGCCCTGGGGCCTCCTCCGGTCACAGGTAATCAATTGCAGACACCTGCTTACAAATCGGCATTTCAGTCAAGCACCATGTCTACCTCTACATTCGCATCAATGGCACAAAGTTTAGGGGCTAATTTACCGCACATCAGCTTACCTGCTTTTGATGGCTCAAACCCAAAATTATGGAAGAAACGATGTGAAAACTTCTTCACGTTTTATTCTGTGCCTGAGGATATGTGGGTTCGTTTAGCCACCATAAGTTTCGAAGGACCTGCCATTTTCTGGATGCAGTCTATGGATCATAAGGTCTTTGGCATGAATTGGGAGGAATTGGGCTTGGCTTTGTCTAATAGGTTTGGTAGAGACCAACACAGTTCCCTGGTGCGAAAATTTTTTCATATACATCAAACTAGCTCTGTGTCGGAATATATTGAACACTTTGATACCTTAGTCCATCAGTTACTGGCTTATGATAATGATCTTCATACTGCATTTCTTACTGCACGTTTTATCGATGGTCTAAAAGATGATATTCGATCAGTCGTTGTTATTCATCGCCCTCAAGACCTCGATACTGCTAGTGCCCTCGCTTTGTTACAGGAAGACGTCCTGATGATGCAACCCCGGAGGGAGAACCGTCGACTTGATATGGCTATCTCCGGCAAGACGTTTGGACGCTCGCTAGCCATGCCTCTGCCACCGCCTCCGGTGCCCAGAACTTCATACGCCAGTTGTGGAGGACAAAAAGGCTTCCACAACATCTCGGTCCAGACCAGCAGATGATCGCATGGCAGCTCTCATGGCTTACCGAAAAGCCAAAGGTCTATGTTATAAGTGTGGAGAACATTGGGGCCATTCTCATCGCTGCTCAACCACGGTACCTTTGCACTTAGTTGAAGAGATGTGGGCCTTAGCAAGAGATGAATCTGAGGAGGAGCACTCTGACATCCTCGAGTCTCCTCGCAGTCATACACCAACAACACCAACTGATGGACACATATTGGCCATTTCCTGTGCTGCAGTGACTGGTTCGGAGGGTGGCTAGACAATTCGCCTCAAGGGATCGGTACACTGCCAAGAAGTTTTGATGTTAGTCGACTCCGTAGTTCTGGAAGTTACATTGGTAGTCACCTATTACCCCTTATGCCTGGAGTTCAAAGATTACATCAACCTGTTCGGGTGAAGGTAGCAGATGGAGGGATGTTGGATTGCAACTTCTTTATACCAAGCTGCCACTGGTTATGCCAGGGTCATACTTTCGTCACAGATCTCAAGGTCTTACCCTTAAGCGGTTATGACATAATTTTGGGCATGGACTGGCTCGAAGATCATAGTCCGATGGAGATTCATTGGGTTCAAAAGTCTTTGACATTCACTTACAAAAATAGAAAAATCTTCCTGCAAGGGGTCACTCCTACCGTCAGTAGATGTTCTGCCATTCAAGCAAGTCAACTCAGTGCCCTTCTCAAACAGGAAGCAATCGAACAACTGTTAGAGATTTCCATGGTCACTGCCAACACTTCCAACCCTGTCCATTCACCAAGTATCACCAGTCTGGTGGAAGAATTTGCTCATTTGTTTCAACCTCCGACCGGGTTACCTCCTCGCCGTGCCTTTGATCATGCCATTCCCTTGTTACCTGGAGTCCAACCTTTTCGTTTACGGCCTTATCGATATACACCACAGCAGAAAAATGAGATTGAAAAACAAGTTCAGGAGATGCTCACTTCAGGGATCATTCAGTCCAGTTCTAGTCCTTTTGCGTCTCCTGTTCTATTGGTGAAGAAGAAAGACGGCGAATGGCGTTTGTGTGTGGATTATAGACGGTTAAATGCGCACACATTGAAAAACAAATACCCAATGCCAATCTTGGATGAGCTGCTTGATGAGTTAGCAGGAGCGACTGTCTTTTCCAAATTGGACCACCGGTCTGGTTATCACCAAATCCGGATCAAAGATGGGGATGAATACAAAACAGCCTTTCAGACTCACAATGGTCATTTTGAGTACAAAGTGATGTCTTTCGGTCTCACAGGAGCTCTTGCAACATTTCAGAGTTTTATGAATTTTGTTTTGGCACCACTCCTGCATAAGTGTGTCGTGGTCTTCATTGACGATGTGTTAGTTTATAGTCCCAACATGGAAACTCATGTTGCTCATTTGCGCCAAGTCTTCCTGTTACTTAGTCAACATCAGCTCCACCTCAAGCTTTCAAAGTGTTCTTTTGCACAACATCAGTTGGAGTTTCTTGGTCATGTCATCCATGCAGGAGGTGTAGCGACTGACCCATCCAAAGTGCAAGTTATCCAACAGTGGCCAGTCCCTACATGTGTAAAAGATGTTCGGAGTTTCTTGGGTATGGCAGGGTATTATAGGCGCTTTGTGCAAGGTTTTGGACTCATCAGCAAGCCCTTAACTAATTTACTCAGAAAGGGGCAGCAGTTTGTGTGGACTGACGAAGCACAACAATCCTTTTCAGCTCTCAAGCAAGCCTTGGCTTCGGCACCAGTTCTTGCAATACCAGACTTCTCTCAACCGTTCATTATCGAGTCTGATGCAAGTGAGAGGGGCATAGGGGCTGTTTTACAACAAAAGGGTCATGCCATTGCGTTTATCAGTAAGGCTTTGGGTCCAAGAAACCAGGGGTTATCGACTTATGAGAAGGAGTTCTTAGCAATACTTTTTGCGATTGATCAGTGGCGTCCATATTTGCAGCATGCTCCGTTTGTGATCAAGACGGACCATCAGAGTTTGACCCATCTCTTGGATCAACGAGTAACTTCTCCACTGCAAAAAAAGGCACTAACCAAACTCTTGGGTCTCCAGTTTACCATACAGTACAAGCGAGGACAAGAAAATCGCGTCGCCGATGCTCTTTCTAGACGCCCTGACTTCCATCAGGATGCTCCAGACACTTGTCTAGCGGTTGTCTAGTGTTCTGCGATTTCTGTGAGCAAACCACAATGGTTAGAGCAAGTTGTCCAAGGATATGAGCATGATTCGGCTACTAAAAAATCCTCATCGTGACCGGCGAGAGGGACAAGAGATACCTCATTTTACACTCAAAGACGGTATTCTGCGGTTCAAGAACAGAGTCTGGATTGGGAATAATTCGGATCTACAGTTGACATTGATGAGGGCTCTTCATGATAGCGCGGTGGGCGGTCATTCTGGCTTTCCTGTGACGTATAGCCGTATTAAGAAGCTTTTTGCCTGGCCGTCTATGAAGAAAATGGTTCATGCCTTCGTCACTTCCTGTCACATATGTCAACAAGCCAAGCCGGATAGAGCTAAGTATCCAGGTCTTTTGTTACCTCTTCCTGTTCCAGAGCATGCTTGGCACACTGTCACACTTGACTTTATTGAAGGGTTACCTAAGGCATCTTCATACAATTGCATATTGGTTGTTGTGGATAAGTTTTCTAAGTTCGCTCATTTTCTTCCTTTAGCCCATCCCTTTACTGCCTTTACTGTGGCTCAAACATATATGACACAAGTGTATCGATTGCATGGCATGCCTAGAGCAATTGTATCTGATAGGGACAAAGTATTTACTAGTCGTTTGTGGCAAGAACTGTTCAAATTGTCAGGCACGTCATTAAATATGAGCAGCGCTTACCATCCACAATCTGATGGGCAGACAGAGCGAGTTAACCAGTGCTTGGAAGGGTATCTTCGCTGTTTTGTTCAGGCTTGTCCCAAACAATGGATTAAATGGCTTTATTTGGCAGAGTTTTGGTATAATACGAGTTACCATTCAGCGTTGAAGGCATCCCCATTCGAGGTCCTGTATGGTCACTCTCCCACTCATTTTGGTATTAATTCAACTGATGTCTGCACTCTACCAGAATTGCAGGAGTGGCTCGATCAGCGTCATCATATGAATGCTTTGGTGCGCCTTCATCTTCAGCGTGCTCAGCAACGAATGAAGCACCAAGCTGACAAGCAACGCTCCGAGCGCAAGTTCTCTGTTGGCAATATGGTTTATGTCAAGCTTCAGCCATACGTCCAAACGTCTGTAGCCTCCAGAGCAAACCCTAAGCTCTCATTTCGGTACTTCGGTCCTTACTCAATTGTCCGGAAGATCAATGAAGTGGCGTATGAAGTGAAATTGCCAGAGTCCAGTTCTGTCCACCCCGTCTTCCATGTGTCTCTCTTGAAACCAGCAAAGGGCACACCTCACCAGGTCAGTGAACATCTTCCTGCCTGTGATCAAAATTTGCGTTTTCCCTTGCGCATTTTGGATCGACGATTGTGTCAACGAGCTGGCAAAGTAATTTCTCAACTGCTTGTGCATTGGTCATCTGGGCCGGCATCCATGGCTACATGGGAGGACGAACAAGCGATGAAAGACCAATTTCCTCGAGCTCGGCTTGGGGTCAAGCCACGGCCAATCGGGAGCGGATGTCGGCGTGTCTCTGAAAGAGCTTGCGTGCAAAGCGTCGAAGGAAAAGCGTCAAGATTGAAGATGGATAATATGGCTGAGAGCGCGGAACGTGTCGGCCCAACAGGAAAGTTAAAGCGAGCCCAACACCGGAACCAGCGCTTCTTCGGTCCTGAGTGGGTTAACATCTAGCCTACCAGGCCTCTTTCGACATGTACATGGGAGGATTATGAGAAAGCATGTGAGAAAACGTTATCTGGGTGATGTACATAAATACTGAAGGGGAAGTAGAGAGAGAGAGGGCGGCGATATCCTGGCTGTGCTGTCTCAAGCAAGCGGCGATAGTAGGCGGCGGTGATACTTGTAACCAAATCACAGAAACTATACACAGAGATTCCTGTTGTTGATCCACTGCTTGCTGTTGGGGTCTCACAAATTCCATCATATTGTCAGAGAAATCATTACCACAACGCCAATGTGGATTATGACGTGAGTCGTATCAATTTCTTTCAGCAACTATCCGCTCGGCACGTGGCTACTTAGTGTTACGATAACCGGTATACCGGAGGTGCGTGCTTTCCGTCCTCTCTCACTGGCCAAAGGAACCCCGACCCGTGGCCTGGAAAGTGCGGAAATCGCGGTCCTGGACCTGGACCGGACGGAAAGACGCGGCCGGCAGAGCACGGCCCAGATGATGCGCGAGCTCCCGGCCAACCCATTTTCGCGTGCGTCCTTGTCAGGGTCGCACACCATCCTCTCGTGACGGGCCCACCGGATCTACCGCTGATGCAGAGGGGGATGTACCGACGTGAAGACATCGGCATCGTGACTTGTAAGCAAGTGGACGTGTCGAGATGTCACAGATATGCTCTGGCTCTGCCCGTCGTTTTCTCCGGCGAGGTTGCCATGTTATTGTGCCACCGTGGTGCTGCGCGAACGCCGTCTCTCCTCGAGATCGACTGCAACAACCACCAACGTTGTTCGATCGACACTCCACGATGTATGGATCTATCCTCTCTGCCTTCTTTTTGACCCTTTCGTTCACACGACGACCCGTGACACTAGCCAGTAGCCACAACGGTGGAACGTAGCTAGGGACCGGTGAATTTGTGGAACGTGGGTACGTACGTACGTACGTAGCGTGGTGCGCCTATGGCCCTACTCACTTCACGCGCCGCATGTTGTCGGGGGCTGACCCTGTGGCCGCCCTACCCTGCAACGGCCAACTTGGCTGCCAGTTTTGTCCTTGGGCTTCTACTTTTCTTCCCATGAAGTCGGCACATGGTGACATGGCTAAACCCCGGTCCAAAGAACATCCAAAATTGGGGGACAAGATAATAGGATATACAGCTGACTAACCAAAACATAGGATATAGGGCATTAAAAATCTTATACTACTGTAACGATATCGTCGTACTTTATTGGCACAAAATCATGGTTTGACAGTGGACTCTTATCTGCTAGCTACTCTGCAAGCAGATGTAGGAAATAAAATGGATAATTCTGAAACATGAATCAAATTGGCATCTCGGGAAAATAAAGAGAATTGACGACAAATCTAAAAAGATGTATCTTCCAGACCCTTAATAAATAACAGAAAAATAAAATAAGAGAAGAATGTTCACAGAATTATCCAAAGGAAGCCGGGAAGATTACTGAATTTGACCCAAACAAATGAACAATCAACAAGTTAATGCATCTTTAGAACACGAGAATTTTGCAGGGTTCCTATAAAAATCGTGTTGTTTCCTATGGAATTTGCACTAGTCCCTACTATATAATACAAGAGTTTTTTCCCACGTGACTTCATCAAAACCACCCACATTTGCCACTGTTCCTGAATTACCCATCTTTACCATTGTTAGTACTCTTTGTAAATAAACTTTTTATCGCAAATTGAGTTTCCGTTGCAACGCACGGGCACATGCTAGTTCTTATAAAATCCCGGCAAAACTCCGTTGTTCCAAACGGTTTTGATCAGAGTACACGTTAGGCTCACCAAACTCCTAACATTATGGGTATGTTTGGATCCATTAGTACTAATAGTTAGCTGCTAAAATTAGCTAAAGTGGATCCAAACAGGCTAGCTAATAACCCAGCTAACAGTTAGCTGCTAACCCAGCTAATAATTATCTCATTAGCTGGTTCTCCCCTGCTAATTCCTGCTAATAGATGGTGAAATGACTAATATGCCCTTGGCACTGTGCAAACAGCTATTAATACAAGGGTACAATAGACATTTCTACCAACAACTAAATTTTCAACCACCTATTAGCTAGTATCTCCAAACAGCTCTAGCTAATAATTAGCCCACCTAATAGTTAGCCAACAATTAGCTATTAACTAGCTAACTATTAGTGCTAATGGATTCAAACATGCCCTATAAGTCAGTAGGGGAAAAAACGACGAATATTCTCAACTTGCACTAGTTTGGTATGCAAACAGACACAAGTCATACAACTAAGAATTAATTGAACTAAGAACTTTTCAACATGCAGTATGCATATCTTAACTATGTATCTATTATATTATTAAGATAATAGAAAAAGAAGGGCCTATATTCCTACATTCTTTCTCAAAGGCTAACAATTACTACGTTAATCGTGGGGAAAAAAAAGAGAAAAATCGTGTTGATTACAGTGGATTCAGGTTATAAGGATAGAGATTAATCGTATTGGTTTTAATTAGAAGTCCACGATAAAAACAACTATTTCGAGGTTGTTGACTCGAGAAAGAAACAGTGCCCTATCGCTGTTAGGAAAGGATATCGGGCAAACATAAGCTGAAGATAAAAGAGGAAAAAAAACTCCCGTTCAAAGACAATCAACATCGTTAATAATAATTGTAGGCTTGGCGTCATAACATCTTGGCTCAAAATCCGTATAAAATCTAGCCCATCGTGGAGCGAGGCTACACTTGCATAGCATTTCACTACACTTTTGTTCTCGTTTTTATGTAAAATAGTTGATCCGGAGTTGTTATGCTTGAACCTAACAGACATTATATACTAATATAACATAAGCAATATAAGATTAATCCCACCACTACTCTACATGGACCTTTACATAAATGTGCCAGTATATTACATTCATCCTCCTTAAAGGGTGACGCTCTTGGTAACACTCGGTACATGTTTGTATGTCTAGTGCCGTCACTTATGTCATGCCGTGTGCCTACTTCGGGCCCACACACAGTGGCGGAGGCAGCTCCCGGGCAGGGCGGGCGTCTGCTCGGGCTCGCCGGCGATTTAACAAGCAGCATCCTCCAAATAAGCCATAGCACCATGGATTGTCACGGACGTGGTCTCCTCCTGGGCAAGGGTCGGCATTTCGAGTGGGCCGTCAGACCGACTATGCAAACCAATGCACCAAATTAGCAAAGCCCACAATTGAAAATCAATGTAGATATGAGAACCTGCCCTAAATCCCCAAATCACCCGAATTTTTGCCTCCTTTCTTCGGTCTCCCAGTCTCCCGATCCCAAATCCCCCAAATCCAAAAATCCCCAATCCCCAATCGGACAAATTCGTACCGGGCGGAGCAGGTGGTGGCGCGGGGAAGGGGCTCGGGTCGCTCGGCCGCTCGCTCGGTAGAGGTAGGCTCGTCGGTCGCTTCTCGCTTAGAGAGTTGGAGGCGGTGGACTTGCTGCTCGCGCCTGGTAGCTTGGACGCTCGACCGCTTGCTCAGTAGAGGCAGGCCGACTGGGACTTCGTTGCTCGGCCGCTCGCTTAGCTCAACCACAACAAGCACAAGGTCAAGATCCGCCAGCACAACCAAGTAATACTAACGTTGTCCGTGTGTTTAATTTGGATGAAATCGTAAGTGATCCTGCTCTTAGGAAATAAATAGATGCGTATGCCCCTGAAATTCAAGACCAAGTTAGGAGGGCATACATACAGAAAGGACCAACACAACCTATTGTGAATTTTCCTCGCAAACAATTTGGAAATTGTACAAGAGCCTTTTCACAAGCATGGTATCATAAGTATAATTGGATAGAATATAGCGAGTCTCGGGATGCGGCATATTGCTTCTATTGCTTCCTATTTAAGCAACCAGGAAGGGCAGAACATTTTGGTTTTGATGTGTTTAATAGAACAGGGTTTAGTGACTGGAAACAAGCATATAAATCATTGCCTGAGCATGTTGGTGGTATAAATAGTGCTCATAACAAGTGTGTCAAACATTGTGATGATTTCAAAAATCAAAGACAAAGTGTGTCAAGTAAGTTATCCAGTGCAACTCAGGAAGCTGAAGAGTTATATAAAATTCGATTAAATTCTGCTCTACAATGTTCAAGATTTCTCATAGCTCAAGGCATGGCTTTTTGTGGTCACGACGAATCTTCTTCTTCCTTAAATAAGGGAAACTTTTTAGAATTGATAGATTGGTATAAAGATAAGAATGAAAATGTGAGAAATGCTTTTGACCGTGGTGGTTTAAATTGCAAGATGACTTCATCTGAAATTCAAAAGGATCTTGCAAGATGTTGTGCACAAGAAATCACCGAGGTGATTATGGGAGAGATTGGTGATAGACAGTTCTCCGTGCTTATCGATGAGTCGCGTGATATATCAGTGAAAGAGCAAATAGCGGTAATGTTGAGGTTAGTAGACTAGTGATTGATTCATTACTTTATTTATCCATTACTCCATTGTTGTCCTATTTAACCTTATAACAATTTTTATGTAGGTATGTGAATGATGAAGGGAAGGTTGTGGAATGATTTCTTGCTTTAAAACATGTAACTGATATTACATCCAATGCACTGAAGGGAGCTTTGGTTGGTCTTCTTGATAAGTACAAGCTATCCATTTCTAGGATAAGAGGGCAAGGATATGATGGAGCTTCAAATATGAGAGATGAATTTAATGGCTTGCAGAAACTGATTTTAGATGAAAACCCACATGCTTTCTATGTCCACTGCTTTGCCCATCAATTGCAATTAGTGGTTGTTTCCGTCGCTAGTTGTTGTTCATCTATTCATGATTTTTTTGAGTATGTCTCCTTGATTGTGACTACAACAAGTGCATCTTGCAAGAAAAGGGATGCACTGAGAGAAAGCTATCATAAAAGTATTTTGGATAGGCTTGAGGGTGGTGAGATATTTATGAGAAGAGGCTTGCATCAAGAAACCAATCTTGCTAGGCCCGGGGATACTAGATGGGGTTCACATCATACAACTTTAATTCGCTTGGATCAAATGTGGGACTCGGTGATAGAGGTGCTTGGTATGGTCCATGAAGATGGTCGTGGACCATCTCAAGCGGCAGGCTTGCTTGAAAAAATGGAGTGCTTTAAATTTGCTTTTATTTTAAAGCTTATGTTAAGGTTGTTTGCTATCACAAATGAGCTTTCACATGTATTGCAAAGAAAAGATATAAATATTGTTCATGCTATGGAATTAATTTATGATGTCAAAGCTCGGTTGGCCATCATGAGAGATAGTGGTTGGGAGGAATTCTTTGATGTGGTCCAACAATTTTGTGTTGCTAAAGCTATTTCAGTACCAAATATGCATGATGAAATACCAGTTAGAGGTCGGTCAAGACGTGAAGGGTATACTATCACTAACCTTCATCATTACCGTGCCGAACTTTTCTATGTGGTTATTGACCAAATATGTACTGAGATGAATCATCGGTTTGGAGAAGCAACTACAGAGATACTCGTATGCTTCTCATGTCTTGATCCAAAGAACTCTTTCTCCAAGTTTGACACTGAAAAGCTTGCCCGACTTGCTGAAATTTATAATTCAGATTTCTCTGGTGGTGATCGTGCAATAATAAGAGACCAACTTGAAACTTATATTCTTCATGTGAGAAGGCATGGTGCATTTGCTACTTGTAAAGATCTTGCAAGTTTGGCTACAAAGATGGTTGAAACTGGAAAACATATGGTTTTCCCATTGGCTTACAAACTTATTGAGTTAGCATTGTTATTGCCGTTGTCAACAAAGATCTGTCGAAAGAGCCTTTTCAAAGAATGAAAATTATCAAGTCTAAATTAGCGCAAAGAAGATTAATGATGATTGGTTCAATAACTTGATGGTTTGCTATATCGAGCGGGACATATTTAAATCACTTGATGATGTTACCATTATGCGACGGTTCCAAAGCATAAAGACTCGAAAATGAATTTGCCTCGTAGTAGATGTGATTAGCACATTAGTGGTAATGTCTGCACTAATTCAATACTACAATATGAATATGTTTTTTTATGTTACTTGATGAACTAATCAACGTTTTTATCTTGCAGATTCTCTTTTGGTGTGTGGTTAGATTTTTGTTAATGAATCATCGAAGCGTTCATAGTGTCGCAATGAGGTACTTGTCACATTTTTCTTTGTTTTTATTCATAAATGTTCACATGTGTATTAGACTATACTTTTAGTAAAAAAACTTGTTGCGGTCCTTAATTTTATACATAGACTTGTTTGCGTTTATAGCCGTAGTCACGTTTGCCCAGGCTCCTGAAATTTTCTTGCTTCGCCACTACCCACACATACCATGTACGTAGCCCACGCTCATATCCCACACGCATCTATACAGTAAAGATTGATGCTTTGATACCATCTATAACACATTGGTCTAAAATCCACTCAAATCCTAGCCCACCATAGGACGAGCTACGCGTGTATAATACACTATTTATACTTTCGTTCTCGCTTTGTATAAAATGGTTAATTCGAAAGTGCTATGTTTAGACTCAGCAGATATTATATGCTACAATAACTCAATTTACATAAGTAATATCAGATTAATCCCACCATCGCTTCATATAAATCATATAAACCTTCGCATTACCGATCAGGGGTATTACATAGGGGCTCGGCAGGTCCTCGTGAAAACGTCTCGACTCATCTCTTCTGCTTCAAATAACACTTTCTTCCATGTTGGCGAGCGATGGCTGGAGCAAGGCCTAATCATGGTCACCACGAAGAAGAGTAGATGCCTACTCACGCATGCAAGGATGATGTGCACACTGCACAGTTGGTCAGGACTCTAGTTTCGTCATGAAACCATAAGTACCGTGCAGGTCGGTCGGATCTAGATACGATGATTCTGCATGTAAGAATGTCATCTCAATAGACATAGATTCAATTATTGGATTGCCACATTTAAACCATCTATTCATATGTATTTTGATCTCACATATCTTTGAGAAGAAAAAGTTAGTCGTTACATATTTAGTTCTAGAAAACATTTCAATGAATTCATAGAATAGGCTTAACTTGTTGCAAACTGTCAAAGCAAAATTCTAATCAGCAATAGTTGGTCGAAAATTAAAGTGCTTATGAAGTTGCTTCAACCTTTCAAATACTTTCTTATAGAGTATAGCAATACTAAGTATGATATAGGTTGAATTCCACCTAGTTTTGCAGTCAAGGATAATCTTTTTGATAACTTCAATCTTAACAAACTTAGCTACTCCCTCAAATTTCTTATACCTCTTTGGCGTAGCAAGCCAATAGGCAACACTTTCACAGATTCTCTTGATGATGAGCTCCATTACCTCCAAACCATCTTTGACAATCAAGTTAAAGAAAATGTGCACAACAGCGCATATGTAGCATCTTTTCACCCAATAAAAGATTAGATGGACCAATCTTTACCTCTATTGCTTCAACTAATTTATCATTTGTAGAGCAGTTATCTAGAGTCAAAGTGGATAGCTTGCAATCAAGATTCCAAGTTCGTAGGCTTTTATAAAATGCTTCACAAATAATATCTGTTGTATGCGGACATGGCACATATATAAACCTACACAAAAAATAGGATTTGAGTATTTCACAAAAAGAAGAAGATAAAGAATAGATAGGAATAAAATGGCACCTTGGTATGTAGCTTCTAAGCTTCCATGAGTCATCAACATAATGTCATGTCACTGCCATGTAGCCTCTCTTTTAGTTATCAACTATACAAAGATTAGTTGTGATAGCAATGCGACAATTGCTTTTATCCAAATAAGTGAGAGCTTTCTTCCTCTCTGATTCATAATGAACCAAGATGTCCTTTCTAATAGTGTTTCGAGTTACCATTTTAAATAAAGGTTGCAGTGCACTAACAAATTGACAAAAATCATGGTGATCAACAATAGACAATGGGTACTCATGGAATAGAGAGTTTTCCTAGCAACTTCTTGATCAAATACGTAGTTCTCTACAGATATTTGTCCATATTCAAAACTTCCTGTCGGTGTTTAGAATACCGGTAAGTGAATTTGTAGTCAAAGGGGCCGCGCGTTCCCTCTCCTTGAATGGTTAGACTCAAGAAGCCCAAGATGTATACTGGTTCGGGCCGAATGTCCCTACTTCCAGTTCGTGTGGTGGGTTTGTATTACTCCGGGTGCAGAAGACTGCGAGGTGTTTACAAGCGAGGGCTAAGCGCCTTGAACGTGTGGGGGGAGCTCGGAAGCTCGATACTACGGGCTCGAAGCTGTAGGAGCGTTCGTGCCGAGTGCTAGAGCTAGAGCTGTTCGCAAAAGACTTGTCCTAAGTAAACTGTCCGTCTTCAAAATGTCCTCCTCCCTAAGGGTCATGCCTCCTTTATATAGTCGGAGGGGGCAGGTTACACGGGAATTTGGAAAAGAATGGATGGGGTGTCCCACGCTTAGGAGTCCTAGTCTTCGGTCTTGGCGACTGACCGGTGTCTGCTCGCTCCATGCCGGGTTGGTAGACACACTGAGCGGCATAGTCTTCTGTTTCGTTGGGAAGGGATGCGCCTACCCTCTGTGCACTTGTCAGGTGCTGACGTCGTAACGCTTGACTCTGGGGTTGCCTCGGGAGGGAGCGCCTCCTCTCACTGTTCATGACTGGACGACGAGACTGGTGCTTGACTTTTGGCGACCTCCTCGCTATCTTGGGAAGGAGCCACCTGCCCTCGCACGGTCATTCGGAGCCGTTGTGTCCGTGGGGCAGGTGGCCAACTCCGAGGTCGGCCAGCGATGGTCTGGCACCAACCCTTGGCGGAGATTGTCTCACCTGGGTCGGGGCTCGGCGGGGCGCCCGACCCAGGCTGGGGGTCGGACCGACCCCTTGGTCGGCTTGGTCGGGGCCGAGTGCCCTTTGTGGCCCGTCGTTGCCTTTGGCCAGAGCTGGGCCTAGGGCGGCCCATTTGTTATTTTGCGCTGCTGGGGGTACCCGTGGTACAAGTACTCGTTAGTAGCCCCCGAGCCCCCGAACGGGCTCGTTAGAGGCGGTCGGGGGTTTGCCTTGGTCGGGAAGAATCCGACTGAGCACAGCGAGCGGACTTGGTCGGCGGTTTCGTCCGGGAACGCTCGGGGGATTTGCCTTGGTCGGCAGGGTCCGATTGAGTGCCACAAGCGGATTTGGTCGGCGAAGTCCAACCGGGCGTGTGCGGGCGGGACCAGTCGGCTCTGTGCTTCGAGCTGATTGGGCGACTGCCTTTGGTCGGCAGAGTCCGACCGACTTGGTCGACCGGTTTCGACCGGGTGCGTGCGAGCGCACCTGGTGGGTGTAGCCCCCGAGCGGGTCGGAGAGCTGGTTGGGGGGTTTGCTCTTGCTAGTAGAGGTTTGACCGACTTGGTCGGCGAGATCCGACTCGACATTTCGACGTCGCCTCGGTCGGCGCGAACGCCCAGATGCCTTGGCGAGGTTCTGGTGTCCGAGTGCTAGTTTTACGTCGTAGCTTGACGTGGCCTTGGTCGGCGCGGATGCCTAGATGCCTTTGGCAAAGTTCTGGTGTCCGAGTGCTGGTTTTACGCCGTAGCTTGACGTGGCCTTGGTCGGTGCGGATGCCCAGATGCCTTTGGCAAGGTTCTGGTGTCCGAGTGCTCGTTTTACGTCATAGCTTGACGTGTTTATAGGGCTAGTTTTACGCCGGAGCTAGGCGGAGGGCGTCCGCCCTAAATCCTCATCTGGTGAGGCTATCTTTGGGAGGAGTGGCCGCTGTCTATCCCACGTGTACGCCCCGTCCGCAGGTGTGGGACCTGGAGGGGCTGAGCGAACGTGTGTTTACCATGTTGGTTTGAACACTGTGCTCGTGTGAGCTAGTAACGGGTAATCCGAGTGGGACCTAGAGATCCCTCCCAAGGGGGACCATTCCAGCAAACTATCCCTTCGTCGGGCGTCCGACCCGCTGGGGGCGACCCATAAAAACCTTTCTTTACTCGATACCGTGTCAGACTCCGGGTCGTCCGCTGACTCGGAGCGCAGTTGGCTGCCACCCATCGATGGGTTCCGCGGGTGAGTGTAAAGTATGGTCTCGGACACGAGTTAAGGCGATTGGATCATCCGCTGACCCAACTAGAGGCCCACTGGGGGCTCGCCTTGTCCTCGCCCCTTGCTCAATTTTATGCTTGGGCGGCTCTGAAACCAGTTGGTGGATCAGGCCTTTGGAACCCGCAGTGCTTTCGCCACCTCGAGGCCGCAGTGGCCCGGTGGGCTTTTTATACCTGTTGCGGCGTAGGCAATCCAGCCCAGGGGCGGAGACCGAAGAGTCGCAGGGCGTGCTGCTCGAAACGGTGTTCGTTCGCCTCCGCTGTCCTGTCAGGATTTAATGCGTAGTGAAGGTATTGGAAACCGGCGTGTCTCACCAGCGGCCTGGCGTGGCAGACGGAGAGACGGGGCGTGCGGTGCTCGGCCCGAGGCAGTGTCCGCTCGGCTGGTGCCTGTTTGGCTGGCGCCCGTTCAGCTCCCATAAGTTTGGCGGAGCACGTCGGGGGCTCGATGAGCGAAGGGATCGTACTCGGAGCTACCTCGGCGCTCGTCTGCGCCATCTCCCACTACGACGGTATTGACCTCGACGCCGTTAGTAGTGGGATCGCCACGGACCGGACCGATAAGGAGATCGACGGGTTCGAGACCCAAGTCGAGCCGCGCGCCCAAGTGATCGCCAGCCGGATACCGCCGCAGAGCATCCTCCACCAAGGGTAGAAAAATGTTAGGTGTTTTTGCTTTTTCGCAATGTAATAACTTAAGCATGTAATGAACTTAAAGCTTATTTTGATGCTTTGGCCAGTCGGCTGACCATAAGTTCGACTCTTGCCTTTTGTACTTTGTTGCTGTGATGAACACTTGACGACCATAGCCTTAGAAACCGCGGAGGTTGTTCAAGCGTAGGTCGGTGTGTTAACACTTCTGAGGGAAGCGCAAAGAGAGCAGGAACTTAGGTATGAGTCGTTCAGTTGCGCTCGCGCGGGAAAGGAGTGTTTCCGACCAACTATGGATCGCACCGCATGGGCACTTCCTTCTTCCGCGAAGTACTACTTAGCAACCGTAGCCACTGGGTGTAGGCCGTAGTACTTGGGTCGAGAGGGTTACCGCTAGGGGGAACC
Organism: Guadua angustifolia; assembly: GCA_036346375.1. NCBI lineage: Eukaryota > Viridiplantae > Streptophyta > Magnoliopsida > Poales > Poaceae > Guadua > Guadua angustifolia. The sequence continues at coordinate 26,511,256 of CM070517.1, forward strand.
GAATAGCCAGTTGGGTCACCGACCCGTGGGAGTGTATGAACTTGGTAGCCCCCGAGTGGTGCGTGGGGACCAAGCTGTGGTCATCACGCAGCGCTTGAACTCGGAGGAAGGATAAAAAAGGTGCGAGGACAAGAAAGAGTTTTAGGGATAGAATCGCCTTAACTTTTCTATATTCCACACATTGAGGAGGACGTTGCCATCGACGTCCTTGAGTCGAAAGGTGCCGGGTCGGAGGACCTCCACGACGGTGAAGGGGCCTTCACACGGGGGAGAAAACTTGTGCCTATCTTTGTTGGACTGAACCTGGCGTAGGACCAGGTCGCCAACGCTGAAGGACCGACCGCAGATCTGATGACTGTGGTAGTGCCGCAGCGCCTGCTGGTACTTGGCTGATTGCAGAACGGCCACGTCGCGCGCCTCGTCGAGTTGGTCGATGGCGTCTTGTTGTAAGTCGAGCCCCCGTACCTCGTTAAAGGCTTGTAGTCTTGGAGTGCCATATTCCAGGTCGGTTGGCAAGACTACTTCAGCACCGAACACCATGAAGAATGGCGTAAACCCGGTCGATCGGGTCTTTAACATCCCTAATTTCAGTCTTTTGCCTAAAGTTAATTTAAATTAATTAATTTCAAATTTTGGATTTTCCTTGGTGTTCTAATTAACTTGGCATCCATATCCTTCCGAAATTGAAGTTCAATCCTTTACCGTCCGCAAAATCAAATTCTCAATTCCGGTCCTTATTCGAAATTTTACCCAAGTTCCAAAATGCTCCAAAAATCTCAAAACCCACTAAAATGGATTCCAAATATTCTATAATGATTTTGGGAATTTTTCCAAGATTTATAGAAACCCTTTGTTATTTTATCTCTCGCTTTATTCAAATCCATTTAATTTGTCCCGAAATAATCCAAATTCCAAAATTCATCCAAAAATAGTGAAACTAATTTTATTGGGTTCTATTCTATTATTTAGGATTTTTAGAATCTTTTACCGAATTTTTAGACCTCGTTTGCTATTTTATCTCGCGCGCTTTAATAATAACACTGTTCATCTTCCTCAACAGACTAGCACTGTTCACGCATCTGTTCCTGTTCTTCTCTTTTGCAAGCTCCAACTTCAATCATTCATATCTTCCATTATACAGCACCAAAACGAGTGGGATTTGAAGCGTTGCGACGGCGTCGTAATGGAGATTGATCATCCCACCATTGCTTATCCCGAAATCAAGCGAAACGGACGCTGCAATCAAATCTTTGCCGTTTCTTGTTTTAGCCATAACTCTCCCGTTTCTTTGTCTCTCTGAGCGTGTGAGTACTCGAAACGTGCGTATTGACGTCCTCTACCCCGTGCTCACCTTGACCCCTTAATCCAGAGTCGTTTTCCATCCCAAAACTAGATAAAACCGTACGCCCGACGTCCTCCAAAGACACCGGCGAGCCATCTTTTGCTCCGGTGAGTTTTCCGGCGAACCAACCGCATCACTTTGTGCATTTTGCTTCTGTGATCACAACCATTCAATCGGATTTGATTTTCGTTGCAGTTTAACTCCGAATTTCAAGTTTGTTCGTCGTCGGCCGTCGCTCCGTTCGTCGTCGATTTCTCCCGATTGGGTAAGAATCAATTCAATTCCTTGTACCCGTAGACTCCCCTCGATGCTAGCTATCCGGTGCTCACCTTAGTTTCGAGAAATATGGCATTTTTATATGTTTTGGTCGTCATGCCACCCGGGTCGTTTTTTGTGTCGCCGGACTCGCCGCCTCCGGCCACCGTTAAATCAGCGCCGTCACTTGCCCCGCACCGCCGTCGTCCTCTTTCCATTCCACCCCTCGCCGGCTTCCGCCGTGCCTCCTAACTCCGTCACCATGGATGGAACCTTTGTTCTGTGCATGAGGTAGACGAGGGTACTGTAGTGATGCTACAGTGCCATTTCTTTATTTTTTCGGATTTAATTAATCCGATAGCATTCAAACAATTGTTTGTCCTCCGTCGTAACTCCGAATCGAGTAATTCTAATTGCTAAATTCTTTTAAATTCATCCTCTATCTGCCAGTATTTTTATTATAATTTTTAGTTTCTTTTAAATTTATTTTATTCTTTTCGTGTTCCGGTTTGCGCGTAGTCGAAGAAGAGGTCGTCATCGCCAACGAGGGAGAAGACTTTCAGAGTAGCGCATCGCACCTCGTCGACGAAGGCAAGTCATAGTCCTTTGATCATATTGAACCCATGTTTGCAAAACTATTTTGTTTCATACAAATGCATGCTATGTGATACAATAACTATTTACTGGGAATAGCTATATGCCAAATTTTCATTATGCCACCTTGATTAATTGAGATGTCATGTATCCATTGTCACCCTAGGTTGGGTTGTTTACTAGTTGGACATAATCATAATACCAACATTGGGTTATCATAGCTATGCTTAGCCATGCTTAGTTGTCCGATGGGATTCATATCACATAAGAATTAATGTTAATTTTGACTTAATGAGATATGGAATTGTGGCCGTTGGCCGCTGTTGTAAAACTTGTTGTACCATGGCAGGGGATGCCATTGGTCTTGGTTGAACAAAATGTTTTTCCTCAGGCAAGTGATCGTGCAGTAAAGGGGTGCTTTTCTAGCACATTGGGATGTGGTTGTCTTGCTTGAGATAATTTAAGGACTTAATCTTGTGCGCCATTGAACTGGGCCTAACTGTGCAACCACAAGTCTGGTATGGGACAGACCTAGCTGATTAATTTGCAATGTCTAGTCTTAAGTACTGCCAAATGTTGGTGTGGGTTCCGGGTTAGACGGGTAGATTCACAAGGCTCAAGAGGGGGCCCCGAGGGGCGAAACCTTAGAGGGCAGTACTGAGTTTAGACATGCATTGTAAAGGCTTTGTCATGATATCTCTGCGACACACCAAAGGAAGTGTGTTATTACCGGTTGCGCCAAGAGATGTTCATGTCTTGTGGGTAAAGCTGTACAACCTCTGCAGAGTGTAAAACTATTCGAATAGCCGTGTCCGCGGTCATGGACAAGCCCGAGGATTTCACACGGGGTATAGAGTGTTTTCTTGAAATGTGGAATTGTTGGGATGGGAACGGGGAGTTCACTATTGTTCTGTTGTCTAAAACTATACTGTTGAATTGTGTGGTTGATACTTGTTTCAAATGATGTAGGGTGATGCCTCGTCATTCTGTTCATGTTGTCTACCATTGATTTACCAGTTATTTAATATTGTTTTTATCAACATGCCTTCAATCTATTTACTGTATTTCAATTCAAGTTATTGCTTTCTACAAATAAACCATATGACTATCCTTTGTCAAGCTGTGCATGAATATATTGCATCATTTCCCTACGGCTTGTTGAGTACGTTTTGTACTCACGGCTTTACGCCCCTGTTGTTCAGTTGTTGAGGAAGGACCAGGGAATGAATATCAAGAGGAGGAGTACTATGAAGACTACGTGGACTAGGAAGGCGTTCCCCAGACGATTGCCTGTGGCATGTCGAATGGCCTAAGTTATTATGTTTCCGCTGCAACAGTTTCACTTGTTTCTTAAGCCAAGAGGCATTGGTGTATGAACCTTGACCATAAGGTCGTTTGCTTTATTCAATAATAATTTGTTTCTTCTTAGTTATTTCGATGAATGGAATGATATGTCATCTACGTTTCCACTGTGTGCACTAGCGTGATCCTGGACTAGTGCAGTATACACAGAGGGTTTCGGATTTGCATATCCGGGTCCCGACAGGGTCGGTGTGGTCCGTAGGCTCCAAAGGATGGAGGGCAGCTCGGCCACCCATCGTCCCGCGAACTTCTTCAGCCGACTGAAGATTCGCGGCTTGAGCCCTTGGAGGATCATGCCGTTTGCTCGCTCGACCTAGCCGTTGGTCCGCGGATGGGCCACAGCTGCCCAGTCGACGCGGATGTTGAAGTCGTCGCAGAACTCGAGGAATTCCTTTCCCGTGAACTGCGTTCCATTGTCGGTGATGATGGAGTTCGGGACTCCAAACCGATAAACAATGTCGCGGAAGAAGTTGGCCGCTTGCACCGAGGTGATGGTGGCGAGCGGCTTGGCTTCTATCCACTTGGTGAACTTATCCACCGCGACTAGAGATGGCAACGGGTATATACCCGGCGGGTATCACCACCCCGTACCCATACCCGTGTTGATAAAATTCACCCGCTATAATACCCATACCCTCATGCGGGTACAAAATTTACCCGCATTCGCATTCGCAAGTGTAATGCGGAGACCCGACGGGTAACCCGTACCCGCATTAATGTGTAGCTAATTCAAGTTTTTTGATTTTTTTAACATGTCAACTTGATGATATATTGATATGTTTCTCATTAATGGTTGATGATTATGTACTTTTGTATCGTGTTGGAGAAATGAAGAAATTTGATGGATGCATAATGAACAAGTTGAACTTGATAACACTTACCTCATCAAGCAAGAAGCGGGTGGATCATACCCACGGGTGAGCGGGTACCCCCGTACCCGTACCCGTCATACCCGACGGGTGAAGGTTTTCCCCCATTAAGGTACCCATGGGTATGATTATTGGACCAGATTTGTACCCTAATGGAGTAAATACCCATCGGGTATCGGGTTTCGGGTACCCATTGCCATCCCTAACCGCGACAAGTAGGTGGGTGAAGCCCCTGGGCGCCTTCTTGAAGGGCCCGATCAGATCGAGTCCCCAGACCGCGAATGGCCACGTGATGGAGATCGTCTACAAAGCTTGCGCCAGAAGATGTGTCTGCCGGGCGAAGAATTGGCACCCTTCACAGGTGCGAACTATCTGCTCGGCGTCGGCCACGGCGGTCGGCCAATAGAAGCCTGGCCGGAAGGCCTTCCCTACGAGGGACCGTGGTGCGGCGTGGTGGCCGCAGATACCGCCATGGATATCGAGCAGCAGCTGCCTGCCCTGGTCGGCCAGAATGCATTTCTGGAGGACTCCAGAGGGGCTCCTCTTTACAGTTCTTCTCCGACCAAGACGAAGGATTTCGCCCGCCGATGAGCGAGGCGCCGGGCCTCGGTTGGGTCGGCGGGGAGCGATCCGTCGGTCAACCGGTCGACAAAGGGCCTCCTCCAATCGGAGTCGGCTGTGAGCACGCCGCGGTCTGGCCTGGGAGGCTCTGAGTCCGACCGCTCGGCGGTCAGAGAGGTCGCGCCCGGCGGGTCGGTCACTTGTACGGTCGACGAGTCCAACCAGACGGAAGGTTGGCGAAGATCGCAGACGAAGATCCCAGGCGGGACCAGTCCTTTGCTGGAGGCGAGATTAGCTAGGTGATCGGCCTCACCGTTGTAGCGTCTATAGCTATGGTGAAGTTCGAAACCTTTGAACCTTTCCTCGAGCCTGCGCACTTCCCAGCAGTAGGCTGCCATGCGGGCGTCACAACGCTCCATGGCCTTCATGACTTGGTTGACGATGAGCTTGGAGTCGCAGTGTACGTAGAGCCAGCGCACGCTGAGGTCGGCAGCGATCCGGAGACCGTTGACGAGAGCTTCGTACTCGGCGACGCTGTTGGTTGCGTCGAAGAAAAGTTGGATGGCATACAGAAGTTTGTTTTCGAGCGAGGAAACAATGACGATTCCAGCACCCGCTCCGTTCTTGGTATAGGACCCATCGAAGTACATCGTCCAGCACTTGAGGTCTTCGAGTGACGGTGGCGCCTGGGCTTCGGTCCATTCAGCAACGAAGTCGGCCAAGGCCTGCGACTTAATCGCCGTCCGGGGGACGTACGATATGTCGTGGCCGTTGAGCTCGAGTGCCCATTTAGCTATCCTTCCTGAGGCACCGTGGTTGTGGACGATCTCGCCGAGCGGCGAGGAGGTCTCCACAGAGGCGGGGTGCCGGTCGAAGTAATGGACCAGCTTCCTCTTCGTGATGAGCACCGCATAGAGCAATTTCTGCACCTGTGGGTATCGAGCCTTGGACTCAGAGAGTACTTCGCAGACGAAGTAGACTGGCCGTTGCACTTTGAGCGCATGGCCTTCTTCTGCTCGCTCCACGACGAGTGCCGCGCTGACGACCTGGGTCGTGGCGGCAATGTAGAGGAGCAGCGGTTCTCCTGGTGCCGGGGCGACCAGTACCGGGGGTGAGGTCAGGAATGCCTTCAATCGACTGAGGGTTTCCTGCGCTTCGTGCGTCCAGCTAAACTGATCGGACTTCTTGAGCAGCTTGTAGAGCGGCATTCGCGACCGCCAAGGCGAGACACAAAACGGCTTAGGGCTGCATGGCATCCTGTCAGCCTTTGGACTCCTTTTAGGTTGCTGACTGGGCCCATCTTCGTGATCGCAGAGATCTTCTCCCGATTGGCTTCGATGCCACGCTCGGAGACGATGAAGCCGAGCAGCTTTCCCTTGGTGGCCCCGAAAACGCATTTCTCGGGGTTGAGCTTTATGCGAAACCGTTGGAGGTTCGCAAAAGTTTCTTCTAGGTGGGCGACGAGGTTGTCGGCCTTCCTAGTCTTGACGACAATGTTATCGACGTATGCCTCGATGTTACGGCCTATTTGGTCTTCAAAGCACGTTTGCATACATCGCTGGTATGTAGCACCCGAGTTTTTCAGACCGAATGGCATCGTTACGAAGCAGAACGGGCCAAATGGAGTGATAAAAGAGGTCACGAGCTGGTCAGACTCTTTCATCGCTATCTAGTGGTAGCCCGAATAGGCATCCAAAAAGGACAGGGATTCGTACATGCGGTGGAGTCGACAACTTGGTCGATGCGAGGCAACGGGAATGGGTCTTTGGAACATGCCTTGTTCAGGTTTGTGTAGTCAACGCACATTCTCCATTGCCCAGTTTTCTTTTTTACAAGTACAGGGTTGGCTAGCCACTCGGGGTGGCGTACCTCTTTTACAAACCCTGCAGCCAAAAGTTTGGCAATCTCCTCCCCTATGGCCTTGTGCCTATCCTCGTCGAATCGGGGTAGGTGCTGGGCGACCGGCCTTGAGCCAGTTGGATGTTCAAGGAGTGCTCGGCGACTTCCCTTGGGATTCCTGGCATGTCGGAAGGCCTCCATGCGAAGACATCTCGATTAGCGCAGAGGAAGTCGATGAGCGCGCTTTCCTATTTGGCGGGGAGCATGGCTCCAACCCGCACGGTCTTGGTCGGATCCTCAGGATCGACTGCGACCTTCTTCGTGTCCTCGGCGGACTTGAAGGAACCCGGACTCGACTTGTTGGAGTCGGTGGCAGACTCGGAGGTTTCCCTCCTAAGGTTGTCGAGCTCGGCGGATGCGATGACCGCCGAGGCCAACTCGCAACTGCTTCGCTCGCAGTTGTAGGTAAGCTGGAAGGATGAGGCCACGGTGATTACTCCCCGTGGGCCTGGCATCTTTAGCTTGAGGTAGATGTAGTTGGAGACCGCCATGAACTTGGTGTAGCATGGCCTCCCCAGGATGGCGTGGTAGGAGCCGGGAAATTCCACGACCTCAAAGGTGAGGGTTTCGGTGCGGAAGTTGTCCGGGCTCCCGAAGGTGACGGGCAGGTCGACCTACCCGAGCGGATGGGCCTGTTGGCCCGGGACGACGCCGTGGAAAGGCGCCTTGCTCCGTCGGAGACTCGAGCGAGGGACCCCCATGGCATCGAGGGTCTCAACATAGAGAATGTTGAGACCGCTGCCGCCGTCCATGAGCACCTTTGTCAGGCGCTTTAGCCCCACTATGGGGTCGACGACCAGCGGATATCTCCCTGGCTAAGGAATGTGGTCGAGGTGGTTGATCCGATCGAAGGTGATCAGGGACTCCGACCACCGGAAGTACTTGGGCACGGCGGGAGTCACCGTGTGCACCTTGCGGAAGGAGAGCTTGAGCCACCGCTTATCGGCGCAGCACGCTGGCCCGCCGAAAATCATGAGGCAGCCGTCGGGTTCTGGGAACTCGGCGTCCGCCCTTTTTTCCTCGGCATCTGGTGCCGAGTCCTTCTTCTTCCCCTTGCCCCGGTGCCGTGGGGTCCCGAAGGCGCTTGAGACTTCACAGGTCCGAACTTGTGCTTGACGGGTACCCGTGGTTTGGACACTGGGCTATCCATCGCCTCTCGGTGGTCGCGCCGCGCCTGCCGCCGCTAGCGTATCGGCGGCGCGACCAGGCGGCCCTCGCGGCCTTGCTTCCCCTTCTGCTTCCGTTTGTCAGAGCGGTCGGAGGGGGCGCCGGCTTCAGCGCCGGCGTCTTGCTTGGCCTTCCCCTTCTGGAAGATGGCCCCCACTGCCTCTTCGCCAGAGGCGTGGTTGGTGGCGATGTCCAAGAGCTCCTTGGTGGTTCTGGGCTTGGCGCAGCCCAGCTTGTGCACCAAGGCCTTGGAGGTGGTGCCGTAAATGAACGCCTCAACAACGTCAGCGTCGCAGATGTCGAGAAGCTCATTGCACTGCTGGGAGAAACGCCGGATGTAATCCCGGAGAGACTCCCCCGGCTACTTCTTGTAGCCCTTCAGGTCACAGGAGTTCCCAGGGCGCTTGTAAGTGCCCTGGAAGTTGCCGACGAAGAGGTTCTTCAAGTCGGCCCAGTTCCTGATGGTGTTTGCGGGCAGGTACTCGAGCCAGGCTCGAGCCGAGTCCGCGAGGTAGATGGGGAGGTACTGGATGATGAAGAGGTCATCTGTAGCTCCTCCGGCCCGGCATGCGAGTCGGTAGTCTTCTAACCAGACACTGGGGTTTGTCACCCCTGTGTACTTGGTTATGTTGACGGCGCCTGGAACCTGGCAGGGAAGTCCGCGTTGCGGATCCCCTGACCGAACGCCCGTGGCCCTGGGCCGTCGGGACTCGGGCTGCGGTCGTTGCGCTGACCGCTGTCCACGACCCGTGACTGGGCCGCCAGGTCTATTGCCTTTCTTCGCGCCTTGAGGGTGGCGTGAACGTCGTGGTTGTTGCCTAGGCGTAGGTGCACCGGAGTGCGCGAGGCCTGGGGACGCTTAGGCTGCGGCAGCGTCTTCGCCGGGCTCCGCCAATCCCGGGCGGCGGGGCGACTCGGACGGCTTGAAGAGACGCCCGAGTGGTGGGAGCCGGAGCCTTGCATGTGCTGCACGGCAGCATGCTCCACCAGCCCCCGGAGGTTCTGGTACGTGGCCTTGGCCTCCGGGTCAGCCGGCTCGGGGATGCCACGGAGCAGCATTGCAGTCGTGGCGACGTTTTGGCTCGCATGGGGGAAGAACGGAAGACCGTCGGATCTTTCTGCCAGCTGATGATGCACCTGGCGTGCGTGTGCGCGCACGCCGCCAGACGCGAGTGGGGGCTCAGGCTGACTCTGCTCCAGGTTGACCTGGAGCTTGTCGAGCTTGGCCCTTCATGCCTCCAGCTCATCGCGTTCCTGCTGGAGCTCAACACGGCGAGCCTGGAGGCGCTCAGTGCATTCGCGCTGATACTCCAACTCCTGCGCTTCGGTGCGCTAGAGGATAACCCCTGAACCTACAGGGGTTGCGGCCGGGTCACCCACGCCCGCCATGTTGCACTCGCGGGAGTGCGGACCGTCCGCAATGCGCTCCATATCGGAGCTGGAGTCGTGGCTGGAGGAGTCCTCCAGTAAGTCGTGGACAGAAGCCGGTCTATAGCCGGTCATCGCAATGAGCTGCGAGCCTGCAGGGGGCAACGTCGCCGCCCGTTTGAGCTCACACGCGCCGCCGCCGGAGATGGTGCAGCGCCTATCGGGCTTCGGCGTCGGGTCCGCGCGGGGGCCTCGAGCCGGAGGTTGCCAAGGTTGTCGGCAATGGAGTCCAGGCTCCTGGCAGACGCGTGGTCCCCAAAGGTGGCGGGGATGAGCACGAGCTCTCCCGCCGGAGTGGCGGCGAAGTCGAGGATGCCGAAGCGGATCCAGCTCCTCGACGCAGATGCACCGTCGCGGGTGAAGGAAGCCATCAAGGAGGTGACTGGGAATCTGGAGATGATGATGACGCGTGAGACCCCAACCTGGCGCGCCAACTGTCGGTGTTTCGAATACCGACAAGTGAATTTGTAGTCAAAGGGGCCGCGCGTTCCCTCTCCTTAAATGGTTAGACTCAAGAAGCCCAAGATGTATACTGGTTCGGGCCAAATGTCCCTACTTCCAATTCGTGTGGTGGGTTTGTATTACTCCAGGTGCAGAAGACTGCGAGGTGTTTACAAGCGAGGGCTAAGCGCCTCGAACGTGTGGGGGGAGCTCGGAAGCTCGGTGCTACGGGCTCGAAGCTGTAGGAGTGTTCGTGCCGAGTGCTAGAGCTAGAGCTGTTCGCAAAAGACTAGTCCTAAGTAAACCGTCCGTCTTCAAAACGTCCTCCTCCCTAAGGGTCCTGCCTCCTTTATATAGTCGGAGGGGGCAGGTTACACGGGAGTTTGGAAAAGAATGGATGGGGTGTCCCACGCCTAGGATTCCTAGTCTTCGGTCTTGGCGACTGACCGGTGTCTGCTCGCTCCATGCCGGGTTGGTAGACACACTGAGCGGCATAGTCTTCTGTTTCGTTGGGAAGGGATGCGCCTACCCTCTGTGCGCTTGTCAAGTGCTGACGCCGTAACGCTTGACTCTGGCGTTGCCTCGGGAGGGAGTGCATCCTCTCACTGTTCATGACTGGACGACGAGACTGGTGCTTGACTTTTGGCGACCTCCTCGCTATCTTGGGAAGGAGCCACCTGCCCTCGCATGGTCATTCGGAGCCGTCGTGTCCGTCGGGCAGGTGGCCAACTCCGAGGTCGGCCAGCGATGGTTTGGCACCGACCCTTGGCGGAGATTGTCTCGCTTGGGTTGGGGCTCGGCGGGCCGCCCGACCCAGGTTGGGGGTCGGACCGACCCCTTGGTCGGCTTGGTCGGGGCCGAGTGCCCTTTGTGGCCCGTCGTTGCCTTTGGCCAGAGCTGGGCCTAGGGCGGCCCATTTGTTATTTTGGGCCACTGGGGGTACCCGTGGTACAAGTACTCGTCACTTCCATACCTCAAACTGGTTTATATCTTTCTTTGCCCCTTTCGATACAAGCATACCTTCAAATATTCATGCAGATGCTTAGTGCCATTCTTCGTTTCTCCTCAAAGATACTTACTGTACCAAATACACTTTGCCTTCCAAGCACCCTTCACCTGAACTCTTGTAAACTAGTTCCAAACTGGTGAAGTGAGCTTCCTATTTGTGCCACGAGATTAATCCTCCTCTTCCGCATGTTCTTCTTCAACTTGATGCTTGACACCTTTGGCTTCGGATCCAGGTTGAGGTTGAGGACAAAGTATCGAGGTTTGAGATGATGCCCAGGTTGGCTGCTACTTGTCAAAGTTGCCATCTGACAAAACCAAATTATCAAAAATATCATATCATAAATCAATAGTACACTTTTCATTATATATTGCTTTTCTAACCTACTCCTATTGTAAATGGCACACAAGTGGACAGATTTTGAATTTGAATCACATAAAGAACCAAATCCTATTATAAATGGCACAAAAGTGGATATATATATATGGGGACATATCCAGTGCAATCAGGACTTTAGTGCAATCACCGTGCAATCTAACTAAGAAAAGTTTCAAAAAATTCTGAAAAAAATCGTGAATGTACATCTCATCTTACCCCATCTACATATAAAATTTCATGATCAAATTCGTCCTATGCTTGAAGTTACAAAAAAAGACAAATTTGGGGTGCATTTGAACTATTCAAGTTTGTCAGAAATTTGTCTTTTTTATTACTCTTAACATAGGACGAATTTGATCATGAAATTTTATATGTAGATGGAGTAAGATGAGATGTACATCCACGATTTTTTTCAGAATTTTTTGAAACTTTTCTTAGTTGAATTGCACGGTGATTGCACTAAAGTCCTGATTGCACTGGATATGTCCCCTATATATATATATATATATATATATATATATATATATCATAATTTGCCTAGTAGTTAAATGGCACACAAGTTTTGGTTGGCTTTCAGTATATATGTTCAACCATGTTTTATCTACTATGATCAACCGTGTCTTATCAAACATGTGTGGAGCAATCTGTTCCTTAGACTCTTGTTTGTTGTTTTCATATACAATGATCAACCGTGTTTCTCCATTGATAGAAGGGAAAGAAATCTGTCATTGGAAAGGATGAGAGGCCAAGCTTAACCAACTGCTTGATGTAGCTCAGCATGCTATTGATAAAATCAGTATTTCACTTAAATCTTGCTTTGAATAGGAATGTTGTGTACCTTGCCTTGGGGTAGCAGGATGTAGGACGGCTGGCGGCAGGAGGCAGGGCAGTCAGCAGCAGGAGACTGAAGGAGATGATCGACGGGTGACGAAGCAAGAGACGACCAAGGTGATGGAGCAAGAGACGGCCGAGGCGAGGGCAGATACGGGGATGGCAGGAGATAGCCGACAGGCAATGGAGCAGGAGACAGCCAAGGTGTGGGCCGATCTAGGGATAATAGGAGACGGCGACGGTCGACAGAGCAGGAGACGGTCGAGGCGCAGGCCGCAAGACTCGGGACTCGGCCACTTGGGAGATCTGGGGATGGATTAGAGATGGGGAGATTGGGGAATGGGGATGGGGGAGAAGGCGCCTAGGCACCTGGGCTTGGCGTTTTGGGTTAGCTGGTCTGGCAAACGGGCATTCGGACGTCTAGGGTTTCACTTAGCGCATGGGCCCACTAGTTAGACAGGTAAACAGGTATAATGGGTACAGGTAGAGCTTATCTATACCTGTGCCCATTTACCCAATGGGCAAAGAATTGCTCCCATTTCTATACCCGTGGGCAAGAAAAGAATCCCATACCGGCCCCCGTTAGGGTATTTACCCACGGACACATGGGTAATCGGGCACAATTCACTACTATAGAACCGGCCTTCACAACCGGTCTATCACAAGCGGTTAGGTGCGCACCGCTTGTGCTCTACGTGCCACAAGCGGTTCGTGGGCAACGGGCGGGAGGGGGTCTCTAGAAGCGGTTCTTGACACGAACCGCTTCTATAGGTCGGGATCCAGAAGCGGTTCGTGTGTAGAACCGCTTGTAGAGACCCCCTTCCCGCCCAGCGTATTTAAATCCCATCTTCCAGCGCATTTAAACCCCATCTTTCTTCCCAAGCTCGCACAAGACAGCAGAGTGGTGGGCCGAGAGCAGTTCATGGGGGGAGGTGCTGCCAAAATTTTCAATTGAGGCTATTAGCTCCGAATTAATTGTTCCTAAGGTGAGTAACATGTTGTCGACATCCTTCTCACCTATATATTGATGTTTTTGTGCATTGGATGTTGAGAAATCATGTTTTGTTCTTGTGGGAATTGTTAGTGTTTACTGCTGTTGGCTTATTTTTTTGTTCTTAAGGTGATATATTGTTTGGTGTATGGAATGAAATGCAATAAATGTGAAGCGATGAAAAATTACAAAGGTGGGGAAAAGGTAAAAAAATAATTTTTATTTAGTAAAATTAAAATGCGGAATGATAGAAAAGGTTTGCATGAACATGTAACAATTAGTTAGTTTTATTTTAAAAAATACTGAGGATTAGAAATAATTAGTTGGCTTTAGTTAAAAAAATACGTAATGATTAAAAATACAAAACTATTAGACATAGTTAGCTTTAATTAAATATTGTGATAGATGTTGTTATTATTTTTATTAGTGTAGATGAACCGGCAATGGATGTACAATGCGGACCGTCGGTCAAGAGAGTTCAGAGATGGCATGAAGGAGTTTCTCGACGCGGCCGTTGCATTTTTGCCTCCAGGAAGCTTCATACGTTGTCCGTGCGTAGATTGCAAGAATGAGAAGGAGCACTCCAAACGATGGATGGTTATGAGGCATGTGATCACGAGAGGTTTCATGGCAAACTATACCTGCTGGACCCACCATGGCAAAACAGAGGCGATTCGACAGGAAGACGATGAAGAAGACGAAGAAGAGGAAGATAGAGCCAACAGTATGCCGGACACCACTCAATACGGGTCCGTGGAAGATATAGTCGACGAGTTTGGCGATGATGAGCTAGATCAGATGCTCCGTGATGGAGAGGGAGAGTTCACAGAGGAAAGACAATACAAGAAGTTTCAGAGCATGGTAGAGGACCACAGAACTGCTTTGTACCCAAACTGTGGACAGGGCCACAAAAAGCTGCGTACTACACTAGAACTCATGCAATGGAAGGCCACAAACGGTGTGTCAGACAAGGCATTCAATGGTTTGTTATCACTCGTAAAGAAGTTGCTTCCGGAAAGTAACACTCTACCCGAATCTACGATGAAGCGAAGCGAGTCCTCTGCCCTTTAGGATTGCAAGTTCGAAGATACACGCATGTCTTAACGATTGTATCATGTATCGCAATGAGTATGCCGATTTGGAGGTTTGTCCAAGCAGCGAAGAATCCCTAGATAAGGTGCAGCGTGGCGATCCGTGAATTAGATGGGAATCGACGAAGAAGAGAACTCCACCAAAGTATTGTGGTATTTCCTGTGATCCCCTACCGAAGCGCCTGCTTGTTAACGAAGGTCATGCCAAGATGATGCATTGGCATGAAGAAGAGCGTAAGGAAGACGGATGCTTAGACACCCCGCAGACGGCTCGCGATGGAGGAAAGTAGATCGGGCTTACGAACTTTGCAAATGAGGTCGAAACATAAGGTTTGGGTTGAGCACCGATGGGATGAATCCTTTCGGTCGGTTGAGCAAAGATCCATAGCACTGGCCCGTGACACTTTGCATCTATAACATTCCTCCATGGTCATGCATGAAGCGGAAGTACATCATGATGCCATTGTTGATCGAAGGCCCGGCAACCTCGAAACGACATCGATGTCTCACGAAACCATTGGTTGAAGACCTTGTGAAGTTGTGGGAGGATGGTGTACGGGTTTGAGATGAGTACAAAGAGAGTATTTCAACTCAAGGCATTGTTGTTTGTAACAATCAACGATTGGCTGCTCTCGGAACTCCGTCCTACCAAACTGTCAAAGGGTTTAAAGCTCGCACCAAAGTGCATAGATGAAATGGACTGCATATACCAAAAACTCTCGGAAGTGTGTGTACATGGGCCACCGCAGTTTCTTCCCGGCACCATGCTTTGAGGTGGAAAGGCAAGAATTTAATCTGGGAACAGAATTGTGATTAAGCCTCAAAGATCGTAATGGGCGACTTGTGTTTGCTATGGTAAAGGATCTGAAAGTAGTATTTGGGAAGGGTCTTGGAAGCATACCTGCTTTAACGAGGATGGTCATGCACCCACATGGAAGAAGAAATCAATATTTTGGGACTGCCAGATTGGGAAGTTTTGGAGGTTCGTCACTCGCTTGACTTCATGCACATCACGAAGAATGTTTGCTTGAACTCGCTAGGCTACGAGATATGTATGGCAAATCGAAGATACACCGCAAGCTCGGAAGGACCTTGAAGACATGGAGGTGAGGTGTGACCTACATCCAAAAAACAAAGAAGGACAAAACAACTTTTTCTACATCCCGCGAGCTACACTCCAAGCAAAGAAGAGAAAAAAGCATGATTGAGTGTTTGAACAGGTGAAGGTCCCTCTCGGATACTCCTCAAATGTAAAGAGACTCGTAAACACGAAGAGAACAAACTCCAAGGCCTAAAATCCCATGATCGCCTTTGTGTTGATGACACATTGCTCCTGGGTATCCGAGGTATATCGCCTGAGTGGGTGCGGGGGACAATCACAAAGCTATGTTCCTTCCTGAACGCCATTTTGCAGAAGGTTGTCGAACCAGCTAAACTGCCTAAGTTGGAGGCTGATGTGGTACAAAGTTTGGTTAGCCTCGGGATGATCTTTCCTCCTGCATTCTTTGATATCATGGTTCATCTCACCGTTCACCTTGTCAAGGAGATAGGTATCCTCAGACCAGTGTATCTCGCACAACATGTTCCCTTTCGAGAGGTACATGAGTGTCTCCAAGAAGTACGTCCGTAACCGTCAAGGTCCTGAAGGTCAGCATTGCCGAGGCGGGGCGGACCTGTAAAGAAATTATAGGTGGGGCAGATTTAAAGTAGTATTAAAACGCCAAAAAGAATGCAATGTACGTAACAACAATAGTACTATTAAAGAAACATACATAAAGAAACAATTCAATTCTAAGTTAGATTCAGTTCTAAGCAAAAAGCACAGAACTTCTAACATCAAATGCTAATCCACATCCAACAAATGCTTTCATCAGGAGTTAAGGACGATAGGACTTACCGACTTACCGAAGCTGCTCAACTAGTCGAATACAAACATGTCGCAGCTCGCGGCTCATGCAGATGGGCTCGTCTCGTCGGCCTCGACGTCGGCGTCGGGCGATGGCACCACCGCCCACTCCACCAGAAGGCGGAAGCGCAAGAGATCGGAGCTGTCTTTGGGTCAGGCCAAAGGAGTAATCGCCGCGGCAACGGCGAGACAAGAAGTCAAGTGCCCAACGTTTCTTGCTTAGTGCAACGTTCTAACTTCCAAATATGTTGGGTCTATACATATGCGATATATACAACATACTTTGACCTTAGAATTGTAGGTGGGGCAAGCAAGCCCAAGCTGCCCGTCAAGGTCCGCCGCCGAGGGCTACGTGTGGAGAAGGTGATAGAGTTTTGTGTTGATTACATGAATGATCTAAATCCTATCGGCGTCCCCATATCACGACACAAGGGGAGGCTACGGGGCAAAGGGACAATAGGAAGGCAATCAGTTGCATGCAATGATCTTGTTGCATTCAAGCAAGCACATTTCACTATTCTGAAGCAATCAACTATAGTCGCCCCCTATGTCCTTCAACACAAGAGTGTCCTACGCCGCGAGTTCACAGGGAAGACAGAGAGTTGGATAACCCTAAAGCACATGGATTCTTTCGGCAGCTGGCTACAGAAGTATATCCTTAAGGAAGGGTCAAACGATGAACTATTGCAACGCTTGGCTCGGGGACCATCACAAGAAATCGTGACATTCAAGTGGTATGAGATCAATGGTTACACATTCTACACCAGATCTCAGGATAACAGGAGCACCAACCAGAACAGCGGTGTCCGTATAGACACCGAAGACAACAACGGCAGGTTGGACACATATTATGGTTTCATAGAAGAAATATGGGAGCTCGACTATGGACCTCTGAAGGTCCCTCTATTTAAGTGCCAATGGGTCAAGCTGACTCCAAACGGTGTGAAGGTCGACAAATATGACAACCGTGGATCTCACAGAAGTCGGCTATAGGCGCGAACCGTTTGTTCTCGCGAACGATGTGATCCAGGTCTTCTATGTAATGGACATGTCAAGCAAACCTAAAAAGCAGAAGGACAAGCAAAAGGTAATGCCAAAGCGACATGTGATTCTCCAAGGCAAACGAATGATTGTAGGAGTTGAGAACGTCACCGACGAGGAAGAGTATGGTCAGTTCGACGAGCTCCCTCCTTTTACAGTTGATGTCGACATAAATGTCCTGCGTGACAGTGATGTCGATGCTCCTTACATACGTCATGATCATAACGAAGGAACAATTGTAAAGACGAAGACTTAAGATGTACTACTTGTATACAAATTATTCCATATGATCATGTTGATATGTTGATGTTTAACATTGCTTGTACATAATTATTTCTACAAATTTTAAAATGAAAACAAAGCCTGAAAACCATTTGTACAAATTTTAAAATGAGAAAAAAGGAAATTACAGACATACAAAGAGAAATTCAGCTTAGCATAGTTAGCTCATAAATTCCCATACAAAAACCCCAAAAGCAGTGTGAAATTTACAACATTACAATGATAGCTATATTAACTAAAAGGAGCAACATTACAATGATAGCTATATTAACTAATTTTTTTAGCATGTCCTCTACTCTTTCCATCCTTTCTTCTAGCTTTTTAATACTCTTGTTGTCATCGAAGCAATGGATGTGCATCTCTCGGCTTGCAACAGATTAAATGTTACGACCCGTCACCATCATCACTTGGCAAAGAAATCTTCTTGTAATGCAGCAATTTGCATTGCAAGATTTTCAAGACTATGGTCGGCTTTATCACCTAACGCCAATACTGGACATGTTGTGCCCTTCAAACGTAAAGAATGGAATGGAAGGTGAAAGTCAAGGAATATGAACAAATGAATAACTTCAAAAACTTACCGACATATTCGAACACTTCATGAACACTCGGGATGGATTCTTGGATGTATGGGAGGTGAACACATTTACAGGATCTCCGCATCGAGGACACGATAGCTTCATCCGCAATGCCTCTAGTTGTCTCTTCGTCTCGCCATTTGATGAAGCCGTCGACATGAATTAATAGCTTCAAAGAGTGAAACAAATTAGCATCAACAATATTTTTTTATTACTCCAACATCAACATATCAACAAAACTCCTTGTGGGCATTTCACCGAACACCTTGTGGGCATGAAAACAGAGAGCGGAGGGAGCGCCATGACAGAGAGGAGGTGCTCGGGGACTTAGAAAATTTGAAGGTGTGGGAGAGTGCATGTGGGGACTTAGAGAATTTAAAGTTCTACCCACTTCTATAAGCGGTTCGTAGTATAAACCGCTTGTAGAAGTATCATCTAAAAGCGTTGGTATTACTTAACTTGCTAGAAGGAATCTATACAAGCGGTTCGTAATACCAACCGCTAGAGAGATTTCTACAAGCGTTCTTACTAACAACCGCTTGTAGAAAGTCGCACAGAAAAAAAAGAATGGCAAGGGGCGCGAAAGGTGGTTCGAACCGGTGGATGAGCCCAAGACACTCAAACGCCACGCTAGCCGGGGGAGGAAGAGATCTTATCGAACGATTTATTGATGAAGAAACCGATGGATCTATTGATTTAGTCCACCCAATGCTTTGTAAAGGAATATCTCCATTATGCGACGGGTGGACAAGAGAAAGAACAATGAGTCGAGGATTGTGATGTCTCCAAACCCTATTTATGCTCGCTTCTAGTCATTGCTAGTTAGGAAAGTCAAGCCTCGTGGTCAAAACTCGAGAGAGGAACTCTCAGAGAAAATGCCACACAAGAAAAAAGAATGGCAAGGGGCGCGAGCGGGTTCAACCGGTGGACGAGCTCAAGACACTCAAACGCCACGCTGCTAGCCGGGGGAGGAAGAGATCTTATCGAACGATATGGGCAACATATTTTTTGAATATTATCCGTCAGCGAGCTTCTACAAGCGGTTGGTATTAATAGCCGCTAGAAGCTTGCGCCTACAAGCGTTGATAATACTAATCGCTGCATAGGGCCTTTCCCACTCCCACCCATCCATGCGTTCTACAAGCGCTTAGTAATATTAACCTCTTGTAGAAGTTCTCTTTACAAGCGGTTGAGAATACCAACCGCTTGTAGAGCACTTCTACAAGTGGTTCTTAGTAACAACCGGTTGTAGAAAGCTGCACAGTAAAATTGGCAAGGGGGTAACATGACCTGGGCAACACTTCTACAAGCGGTTGGTAATATAAACCGCTTGTAGAAGTCCTACCTCTACAAGCGGTTGGTAGTATAAACCGCTTGTAGAGATATTTCACAAGCGGTTTGTAATACCAACCGCTTGTAGAAGTCCTTCCACAAGCGGTTTTACTAGCAACTTGTAGAAGTGAGTTCCCTAGATAAGCACGTGAAGAGACCAAATTTTCTAAGTCCCCGCCTAAGACCTCAAAATTTCTAAGTCCCGCTCTCAGACCACTTTGTGTCTCACCGCCGCCGCCTCCGTCGAGACCCCGGGCCGCCTCCTCAGCCACCAAGCCGCCGCCACACTACCATTCCACCCGGACGACAGAGGTATAGCTGTGCGCGCTCTCCTCCTCCCTCTTTATTCTGCTGCCCACAATGTGTTCGACTAAATGCCCACAAGGTGCCTTGTACTGTTCTTCCTCATCAATCCTGTGGGACAAACTTCTGGGATGTTTGATGATAAATTTGTATTCAGTCTTCCTTTGTAGCAGATGAAAGCATCCATGAATTGTTTGTTGGACATAGCATAACTGTGCTTATGTTACAAGTAGTAACAGATAAAAGTTCTGTAAAATAGCTCTTATGTCATCAAAATTCAGAACTGTAGATGGTCTTGGAGTATATATGTCGCTATTGAGAATAGGATGCCAAAGCTCACTGCACCTATGCCAATTTCTACATTGACATATGGAGATTAAAAATCAGATTATTAGTACTTCAACTTAGATGTGGAAAGAGGTAAATACATGAGATAAGCAAATATGAATGAGTGACAACTTTCAGAATCGAATATGATTACTACTTGCACATACTATAACATTGACTCTATTATTATTTCTTTATCGTGAACATACTTTCATTCTAAAGCCCTTCGCAAGTTCTTCTTTCATGAATAATCGCTTTGCTTTCTTTTGGTGTAATAGACTACTAACATACAAGTTGTGGATTTATAAATACATTTCATTTTTTGAAAATCATATTAGTGTGGAATAAGAATGATTCATTATTTTTTATTACAAATAAGTATATGTGAAATGTATAAGTATATGTGAATTGTCAATTGTATATGTATCATGTGAAATGTGTAAGTATATGTGAAATGTATAAGTATATGTGAATTGTCAATTGTATATGTATCATGTGAAATGTGTAAGTATATGTGAATTGTCAATTGTACATTGTCGTGCCCCGAATTTACGGATTCGGACACTCTGTGTATTCCGCACTAGTCCAGGATCACGCTAGTGCACACAGTATAAACAGGTTGAAGTACCACAATCATACACAGCGGAATTTAATAATAAAGTACTTCAAACATGGATATAAGCGAGTTACACGGCCTTATGGCCACCTTACAATAATTCGCCACGCAAGGCGATAAATATCAAAGTAGCACAAGTTTATCAGCGGAAGCAAAAGTAAAACAATGAACCCTTCATAGCCACAGGCAACTAAGTGCAGCTCAACCCCTAATCCTCCTGGCCTTCGATGAACTCCTCCTCCCAAGCTGGCACGACTTCTTCTTCTGAGGTTTTGTCGATGCAAGGGTGAGTATACAACATACTCAACAAGTCATGCACAATGCAGTCCTATTACTACATGCATGGCTTATTCCAAGGGAAGGGCTTAAATGGTTATTTTGCATAAAGCAGCATTTCCTCTCTTTTTTAACAGGTAATCCTATTAGATTAAAAGCGGCAAAACCAATATTATTAATAGTTAATTTCTCAATTCTTTTCCAAGAGTTTGGCACACAGCCCTAGTTTGATTCATCAGCTTTTGGCACACAGCCACCCATTCCACCTTTTTATTTTGTGAAATTCTAACCCTTGACTGTAATCACCGAGCAATGTCCAATACCGCGGACACGGCTATTCGAATAGATTTAACACACACACTGCAGAGGTCAGACACTTTACCCACAGATACGATCGCCACCACACAGGTGATTGATTGCAACAAAGTCTTTCAGAGACTAACATTTAACCGATGAACCCCTCCAGTATCACCCTTCTAACACTTCCCTCACACAGAGCCGAAGCTTAGAACGGGTGAGTACTGTTGAATGGGTACCAAGCCGTAGCACAGGTACGCTTCCCCAAACAATTACACTTATGTGCATTGTCACCCCGAGGTATCAAAGGAAAGAGGTCAGAACCTTACTAAACTAAGTCCGTCCCATACCAGACAAGTGGTTGTACGCGAAACTCAGTTCAAAGGCTCGCAAGGTGAAGTCCTTAATTGATCCGGGCAAGACATCCATCTTTTATATCTCGGCACACAGCCTTCACAATCTTTCATACATCCCGTTGCCACATAGGCCCACCCAGCACGAAGCCTTCTCGCCACTTGCCCCGGTCCAAAACATTTCCCACCCCGGGTTTGCATTTATGCAACACATGCCAATGCCCACTTCATTGCACGAAAGCAGTAACCACACAAAGTTGCTACCCTCAATTCCATTTCATGACATCTTCGCATTATTCCAAAATGCGTTACATAATTGTTTAGTCAGTATTGATTTGCTAATTGAAAGACATTCAACGCATACAAGTAGGCTAAGTGACTCATCACGGTCTAGCCTCCCGTGTTGGCTTTAATATAGCAACCAACATAATTTAGCATTCTAGGGTGACAAGGTGTTCAGGGCATATAGTGACATTAACAAGGTGGCATAATCAAAATGGTATTTTTAGCTACCTTTCCCCATCATATACAATTTCATTTTTAACTAACATAGCATGCATAAATTGAATCGAAATACATTTTAAAATCTAGGGGCAATATGGTCAAAGCATGACTTGCCTTCGAAAAGCAGTTGGTCCTGGTCTGAGATCTGCGACGGGTCTTCGAATTCCCTCTCGGCGACTTCCGGCAACTCGGAGTCTACTTGCATCAAGCAATCACACAATAAATAAACGATACAGACAGCAAGACCATTACTAAAAATAAAATAAAAATCACCATTAAATATTTCACATTTTTACAAATTTTTGGGCACTGGAATCACCCAAATCCGAGTTAAAATGCAAAAGTTATAGCATTTGCAAGTTTTCTGAAATTCATTAATTGAATAACCGAATTAATTGATTTATTTTTCTACTGAAAATCCGGTTAAATACTCTCGGTGACACGCGTCGGCACCAGGGACTGCCACGTCGGCTCGGCCACTGACACATGGGCCCCAAATGATGTCATGCTGACGTCAGCACCCACGGTGGTCTACCCACTGACAAGTGGGCCCGATGAACAGTACTTGGACCAACCAGAAGCTGACACGCGGCGCACAAGCATCAAACCACGCAGACACATAATCTCCCGGCCGTTGGATTCAAATCCAACAGTCGGTCGTCGCACGGCCGACCCTACACACGTGGCAACATCCACACCGTCCATTTCAAATCCAACGGCTCTGGTTACCCGAGCAGTTTACTATTCCCGAGCCTACGTGGATGCACCGAGCTACCGGATGAGAATCTAACGACGAGGCTAACCGAAGCGCCGTTCGCTACTGCCTCACGCGCGCAATAGCGACGGTCGATTGAAGATCTACGGCTGCGGTTACCCGCGCGGTTCTCGTTACTGCTTCACGCGGCGCATTAGGGGCGGTTGGATCAAAATCCGACGGCTGAGATCTACGATGCTTATTTGAACCTGAATCCACGGGAGAAGACGTGGCGCTGCCTCGGACGTGCGATGGAGATCCGATGGCTACCGTTACCAAGCGAGTTCACTATTCTCTAGCCTACGTGGGCTTCTCAGGACCATACGATGAGGATTCAACGGCCAAGATCTACTAATACCGCTTCGCCTTGAATTCAAAAGAGAATACGTGGCTTTACCTCGGGCGTCCGATGAGAATACGACGGCTGAGGTTGCACGCGACTGTCGACGAAGAAGCAGCTGCGCTCGGTCGCCGGACTTGGAGAAGATGACGCAGCTGGCGGCGTTTCCGATCGTCTCCGGTCGGAAGAGATGGCTCAATGGATGCGGCGTGTCACAACCAACTCGGCGAGGGTCTCAAGGGCGGTGGGGAATGGCGGACGGCGGCGGACAATGAAGAAGAACCGAGAGGGAGGGTGTGGCTACTTCGGCGAGCAACTGAGGAGGCTAGGGAGCACGGCAGAGCACGCGTGAACGGGAAAAAGGTGCGGAGGGGAGTGCTGCACGCGATGGGGTATATCACTCGCTCCGATAAAGCCTTGGAACTCGCGCAAAATCCCTGACACGATCCTCGGAACCCTACCGGCGACGGCGGTGCACAGTTCGCTCGCTCCCGAGACTGCTCGGTCACATCCGCCATTCGATCGTGATCCAACGGCGCGGATTGAGCGACAGTTCGGCGAAACGATGCCACACGTCGACATCCTGACGGTCACTTTCTGGGATCCGATGACTCTCGCGATAAGGGCAACTCGGCTCGCTCAAGATCGTCCGATCGAGATCGCACGGCGTGAAATCAGCGGCGCTAGGGTTTTGGCTGGCGCGGCACAGTGTTGGGCTTGGCCCAATACTGTAGCTATGGTATTTTCCAGTTTTGTTGATAAAAATAAACCCAATAAATCAAAGTAATTATTTAGGGCACTAAAAATACCCAAAAAATTCTAGAAAAATTCCAGAAAATATTTCAGAGTATTTTGAGCCTAAATAAAATATTGTTATTAATTTTTGATAAATACCTTTTCTGATATTAATTAATCAAGAGAAGGATATTTCAATTTAATTTTTAATTAAATCCAATAAATCCCCAAAAATTCAGATAAATCCAATTAAATGCAAATAAAGGTTGATTAATTCACAAAAATTTGAATAACTCCAAAAATTCAAATTGGGCCAAAATTCGGGATGTTACAAACCTACCCCCCTTAACAGAATCTCGACCCCGAGATTCGAAGCTTAACTAAAGAATAGGTTTGAAAACTCCTTTTTCAGATCTTCCTCTCATTCCCAGGTGGCCTCGCTTTCTGTGTGGTTACTCCACTGAACTCTGCAAAAACGGGTCGTCTTGCTCCTGGTTTTCTGATCCACTATATCCAGAATCTTTATCGGTCGCTCTTTGTAAGTCAAGTCTTCCTGTAGTTCAACTTCTTCCAGTGATGTTTGCTCCTCAGGCACTCGGAGACACTTCTTGAGTTGCGATACATGAAAGACATTGTGTACTCCTGCTAATGACTGCGGTAATTCCAGTTGGTATGCGACTTCACCCTTACGGCTTATGATCTTAAACGGTCCTACATATCTTGGTGCAAGTTTACCCTTTTTGTGAAACCTCTGTACTCCCTTAAGAGGCGTAACTCTGAGATACACATAATCTTCAGGTTCAAAACTTAAATCCTCATGCGATTGTCCACAGAATTCTTCCGCTTTGATCGCGATTTTCAACCTTTCCCTTATCAATGCTATCTGCTCTTCGGCTTCTTGAAGTATGTCTGGTCCGAAGACACGACGCTCACCAGTCTCATTCCAATTTAACGGCGTCCTACAAGGTCGACCATACAACGCTTCGTAAGGTGACATCTGGAGGCTAGCCTGATAGCTGTTGTTGTAACTAAACTCCGCATATGGCAAACACTTATCCCAAGTCGATGAATAGGCCAACGCACAAGCTCTTAACATATCTTCTAATATCTGGTTGACTCTTTCAGTCTGCCCATCTGTTTGCGGGTGATAAGCTGTACTGAAGTTCAAGCGGGTCCCCATTGCCGTATGCAATTTATCCCAAAATCTAGAGGTAAATTGGGTACCTCTGTCCGATACTATCTTCTTTGGCACTCCATGTAAACAAACGATCCTTGTCAGGTATAGCTCTGCTAACTTATCTCCTGAGTAGGTTGTCTTTACCGGTATGAAGTGCGCGACCTTGGTCAATCGATCCACGATGACCCATATGGAGTCATAACCTCCCTGCGTCCTTGGCAGTCCGGTAATGAAATCCATTCCGATTTCTTCCCATTTCCACTCTGGTATTTTTAATGGTTGCAGCAGTCCTGCTGGTCTCTGATGCATAGCTTTGACTCGTTGACATACATCACATAGTGCTACGTACTCAGCTACCTCTCTTTTCATATTCGGCCACCAGAACCTCTCTTTCAAGTCTTGATACATTTTTACACTTCCTGGGTGAACCGAATACTTGGAGTCATGAGCTTCCTCCAGTATTAACTGCTTTAACTCCTTTTTGTTAGGCACACAAATGCGCTCCTTCATCCACAACGTGCCTTGTTCGTCCAGCCTAAATTCTTTTGCTTGGCCTTCCTCCATTTTGGCCTTGATTCGCTTGAGCTTCTCATCGTCCTTCTGACCTTCTCTAATCTGGTCATCCAAGATTGGCTTCACTTCTAAAGCGGCTACAAATCCTTTCGGAACAACTTCCAATTTCAACCTCTGAAGGTCCTTGCATAATTCTTCCTGGCTTTCTCCTTCTATCATATTCAGACTATGACCTTTCCGGCTCAGGGCATTAGCCACTACATTGGCCTTGCCGGGATGATAGTGGATACCCATGTTGTAATCTTTGATCAGTTCTAACCATCTCCTTTGCCTCATGTTCAGATCAGATTGGGTGAAAATGTATTTGAGGCTTTTATGGTCTGTATACACCTCACACCTATTACCAATAAGATAGTGACGCCATATCTTCAGGGCATGCACTACGGCTGCTAGTTCTAGATCGTATGTCGGGTAATTCCCTTCATGTGGCCTTAATTGCCTTGAGGCATAGGCTACTACCTTTCCATTCTGCATTAACACGCATCCGAGTCCTTGGCGCGATGCATCGCAGTAAATATCAAAACTCTGATGCACATCTGGTTGAACTAACACTGGTGCTGATGTCAGTCGTTTCTTCAGTTCTTGAAAGCTCTTCTCACAATCTGGTGTCCAGACAAATTTCTTCTCTTTCTTCAACAGCTGCGTGAGAGGTCTAGCAATTGTCGAGAATCCTTCTATGAATCGGCGGTAATAACCAGCCATTCCAAGAAAACTTTGAATCTGTGTAACCGCCTTTGGCGATTCCCAATGTAGTACTGCCTCAACTTTGCTTGGGTCCACTGCAATCCCTTCAGCGGTCATTACATGCCCTAGGAAATCTACCTTACTTTTCCGTAAATCGATTTATCAATTTTGCATATAATCATGGTTCTCAACTTTTCCAATAATAATCTCAAATGTTGGGCGTGCTCTTCATCCGTCGTCGAATAAACCAGAATATCATCTATGAACACGACCACAAATTTATCTAAATATTCCATGAATACTTTATTCATCAAGTTCATAAAGTATGCTGGCGCATTCGTCAATCCAAACGACATCACTGTGAACTCATAGTGTCCATATCTTGAAGAAAATGCAGTCTTGGGTATGTCCTCGGTATTGATTTTCAACTGGTGGTACCCTGACCTAAGGTCGATCTTGGAGAATACTCCTGCTCCTCTTAGTTGATCGAAAAGATCATCTATCCGGGGTAACGGGTATTTATTCTTTATCGTCACTTCGTTAAGCGCACGATAGTCTACACACATCCGAAAACTCCCATCTTTCTTCTTAACGAACAGAACCGGTGCTCCCCAAGGTGATGAGCTCGGTTTAATGAATCCCTTTTCCAATAATTCCTCGATCTGCTTCTTCATCTCAACCAGTTCTTCGGTGGACATTCGATACGGTCTCTTTACTATTGGTGCTGTTCCCGGCACTAAGTCGATCACAAATTCTATGTCTCTGTCTGGTGGCATTCCTGGTAATTCCTCGGGAAAAACATCCGGGTATTCACTGACCACTGGTACATCTCTTATACTGACGGTCTCCAGACTGTTTACTAACATCTGTCCTTCTCGAACTGCCACTGCTTGAAATTCCACTTTTCTACCTTCAGAGCTCTCAATAAACACAACTCTTCATCCACAGTCTAATACAGCCTTATGCTTAGTCAACCAATCCATTCCCAGGATAACGTCCAGGGTTTGGGTATCTAATATAATAAGGTTCGCTAGGAACTCTACTCCTTTTATTAATAGCTTAATCCCAGAACATCTGTAACATCCTGAAAATCCTAGTAAAATAAAAATCACTATTTTGAATTTGAATATTATTCTTTCTGAGTTTTCTTGGCATTATTGATTTTTATTTGGAGTTCATGGATTTTCATGTTGCAAGAAAAATTCAACAAATGGAAATAAAGAATGAAAAGGAGAAAAGGCAAAAATGTAAAAAGTAAAAATTTATAAAATTTGCCATGAGAACCCTGAGCATATAAGTAAATCATTTTGGCCATAAAATGAAATTTCATACATGAAGAAAGGAAGGAATAAAACAAAGAGTCAACTTTTAAATCAAAACAATGCATTGTCAGGATTTATAAAATAATTATAAATCTTATCTGGAGCTGAAAATTTTATCATGAAAACCTCAATGCAATTTCTACCTTTGGTTAAAATGTCATAAATTAATAATATAATTTAGGACTTTTCCAAATTCAAAAACTGAAACTCTGAAAATCTAGAAATTCCAATGTCAGAATTTTCATAAAATAATGGAACCATATTTTGAGCTGAAAATTTTACAGAAGCATTCTGAGACCAAATACTTTAGAAAAACAAAATTTCAAAAATAGTAGACTTCAATTGATCTCAATTAAAAATCAAAATCCGAAAACCAAAATTTTGGAGCAGTCACTGTTGTCAGAATATTATCAATTTTTCGGTAATTTATCTTTACTTCAAAAATTTACCAGACCTCAAAATATGTTCAAAGACCATGGCCAAAAAGTTTGGATATTTTCCACTCCCATTTGGCAGCCCAATAAAATCCGAAATCATTTCTTTTGGCGCTCACTTCGCTGACTGCTGGACCCTGGCCCCGCCTGTCAGCTCCTTCTTCTCCCTGTTCTTGCGACCGGGCGAGACATTCCCGACTCTAGCGCGCTTGACTGAGCTCCGATTCAATGCATCTCCTCTTCGATTGGTCGTGTCTCAGCGTCATCCTCACCTCATCACAAGCGCGATCATCACCACGTTTGTCCTCAGTCTCGCGAAGCTTCAGCTCGCCTCTTTTTCCTTTGTCGCGTCTCGAGGAGCTCACAACCGAGACGATCCCAACCAGGGCGGTTCATCCATCGCAACGCTATTATAAGTTGCTCCTCGCTGATCACAAAGCACCTCTTTCTCATTCCTCCACTCCTTCTCTCTTTTCCCCAACCAAGCGCCAAAATCCCCAAATTCATTCCGCCATTGCCGCTTGCAGAGCTTCGTCAAATCGAATTCGAGTGATTCAATGAGTCACTTTCCAATTCATTGCCGAGAGCATCCCCAATCTCTCTTGATCAAAAGCCCTCAGAAAATCTGAGCTCTCCGTGTGGAATCTCCCCGCCACCGCGCTCTGCTCTCCATGGCCGGCCATCGGACAGCCCTCCTGGTGATTCTCCCATCAAGGTAAACCCGAAAACGGAACCTCTAGCACCTCCCCGATGCTCACAATGCTACCGATTCAGTCTCTAATGCTCCTGTTCTTCTTCTCCACGAGCCGCCCTTCCGCCGCCCGTCCGGCCAAGGCCTCCTGCTGCGTCTCCAACAAATCAACACCACCCTGTGTGGTTTGCCGAGCCACCTCCCACGTGCTAACCTTCACGGAAGTTCACCGAGTAGCGCCATGCTTGAAGCCCTAGGCTATCCTCGCTTCCCTCACTTGCCGATCGGCCCCTCCAACAGAGACACAAGAAAGCTCAGTCAAAAGGGTAAAGGCGCCTCTCAGCTGCGAAAGCACATTCTCCGCCACTCAATTTCGGTGCCTAATGCATTTAATTATTAATAACTTGAGCATTTTTAGTTAGAAACCAGTAAAACAAATTTCTATATTCATTTAAAATTCAGAAGAATCTAAATATGTAAAAAGATTTAATTTTTGAAATGCAGGGCTATTATTTAATTTAAACTTTGATTATGGTGCTAATATGGCTTTTAATTAGAATTTGTGAATAATAAACCATGAAATGATGAAAATCAATATTTATGAGATTTTAGGCTCGTAATGTATTCAAATATACAAAATACTTAATTCTTGAGTCGCAAAAACAATTAGTAAAATTTAATTTAGGAATAAACATTTGTATGGATGATGTTGTATTCAAAGAAATGTAATTCCAAGAAAATCATTGCATAAATTTATATGCGCCTTAGAATCATAATAAAACCCAAATATGCAAAATCATCTAATGTTGAACTCAAGTTAACCTATCGCTTTGGTAATTGTTAACTAACCATGTTATGGCCATTAGCAAAATAATAGCATGATAACTCATGAAATAATGAAATAAATTGTATTAAGTTCTTAGAAACAAGAAGAATCTATGTATGCAAAAATACTTAAGACGAGATTCAAGTTGCATTCTTTTAATAGAAGAAAAATGTTAATTAAAACAATAAGTAATTAGATAATCTATTGCAATTGAAGTTGAAATAATGCCAAATCAGTTCTGAAACATTTCTAGGATGGTATTCTGCTAATACCTGAAAAATGAATCAAGAACCATGTATAGTGTAGTTGGAAATTGAGATTGGAACTTGGCCGATTTAAGGTTTGCAAATGTGATCATTTAGGCTATTTCAACAACAGATAAAATAACTCATCCAAATATTAAAATACGTAAAACTAGTTTAGTAACACTGTACAAAGTTCATACTACCATGATCTGTCAAAACAATCTTATTCCGTGAAGGTTTGCATATTAATCTCATCAGATCAAAACCCTTAAGCGATAACCTTTTACTTCGCTTTTGGCCGATTTCGAATAACGTCAACTTTACAATATCACTTAAGCCTTTTCAACAATGAATATACTGTATCAGCCAAAGCCTAAAATTCATGGAATTAGCTTAGGATTGTTATACAAAGTATAAATCATCGTATCACGAAGAAATGACCATATTTCATCATGTTTTACATACAAATCCAAATAGCTTAAAATCCTTAATCGTTAATATGTCATTTCCCCTTTCTTGCCGATTTTGAATAGTGGAGTCTTTAAATATAGCATGAACCATTTTAGCGAATAAATTAAAGTCTCGCCCAAAATCCTAAAACTTATGGAACTAGTTTAGTAGTGTTCTTCAAAGTATAGTCTACCCTAATACGAAAAGATAATCTCATTTCATCGTGATTCACATATTAATCTTAATAGCTTAATAACCCTAAGTAATCACATTACTTTAGACCGTAATGCGAATGAATAAACTTTAGGTAATAATGAAGGAATCAGTAGTTAAGTTATTTTTATCACCGTAACCTTCTTAAATATCACATAAATAAAGTCAAGAGCCTAAATCAAGAATCTAACTTGCATAAAGCTAATTCCAAGCAAAATCAATTAAAGATAAAGAACTATTTAATCATAATATAATATGATCAATTAAGTCTTTTCAATAACTCGCAAAGCAGCTCATCTAAATCCGAATTTAGTAAAGAATAGCGTAGAAATGATCTTTAAGGTATAATCTGCAGTAATCTAAGAAAATATTCTTATTTCATCTTGCTTCGAATCTGAATCTTAATAGAGCAAAACCCATAAGTAATAAAGTGGCAGAACTCATATTTGAATAGTGAATCGATGAAAGCTTGCAACTAATGATTAACTCTATTTAATCTAAACTATTCTTGCGTCTTGAATTCGTAAAATAAGATTAATAAATTCATAAAAGAGCAATCCCTGTTTCTTGTAAAGAGTTTTATTTGTCTTTCTATCTACCTTCTTTTTGCCCTTATTAAAGTCAGTTATTTGCTTTATTTCCGCTGATCGACGTAGAACTCGACGCCTCGATTCCGCTGCCGCCTTCATCAACCGCAATCCTCGCCTTCATCGTAGCGTGTGAATAAGCAAGGCAAGCATCCTTTGACCATATTGAACCCAGATTTTATATTCCTTTTGTGCATCAAATTGTTTCATGCATGCGATTACTTTATGTAAATGGCTATCTTGTGGTTTCGGTAGTTATACCGTTGTCTCGTGAATCTCCTTTGATGATTATGCAAATGCGAACCTTGATAACCACGTAATAGGGCTAGACATCTCTTAATGTCATTATGGGTATATCGCTCATATTATTCATGCTTAGCCCTTTAGAATCAAGAATGTACATGATCAAAGCAATATTTGTTCCTGAAAACCTTGGAAATAGCAATCGTTTGGTTATGGGTAATTTTGGTTAAAACCCAAAATAAAACTATGCTTTGATGCGGCGATTATTGGCAATAGCGGTTGTGCAGTAGTAGGAATGGCACGTAGTGTAGGGTGAAGTGTCGCCCGTGTCAGTCTAAGGACCGAACGTCGTGTTGTATGATCTAAGAAAATTCGTACAAACCACAAGGGTGAGGATGGGTTAGCCATAGCTTGTTATGTATTTAGACTTGGCTTTGATCATTGGTAGGCGGGAGCTTGCACAGGATTCCAACAGTTCTACGACGGGTTTCTACTTGCTAATGCAACGTGTACGCCTGCCGTGTTTAGAAACGTTGTGTTGGGTGTGAATGTGGATCCACGGCTTGGGTGTGTGTTTCTAGTTCTACGGCGGGGGTTAACGTCCCGGGCTAGGTCAAAGCCATGTCTAAGTATTATAACGACTATGTATGATCACCTGGCAGGCACACTGTTCTATTGGAGGCGTGTGTCGAAATGTACTCGCAAAAAGGTTGATCATTCCTTGTGGGTCCAGTTGTACACCTCTGCAGAGTTTAAATCTAATTGATTAGCCGTACCCGCGGTCATGGGTGTCTTGGTGAACTTGCACGAGTTAAATATTTTATTATTTCCAAAAGGGTTTATTTAACAAGTTAGCTTACCCCTACGATGACCCAATGCTATACCTGTGTGGGCAAGTATTGAATCACCACAGTGCCGTGTGGACAAAGAACCGGATATATGCCATGCGATGGCAAGGTTTGATTCGTCGCTCACGTCATGGAGGACGGTGAGTGTTATTTATGCTTTACTTATTTGATATCAATTAATCTTGCTCTTTTAAATTACGATTGCAAATAACTTGGTTTTCAAATTCAAATTCGCTCTATGCAAATTAACTGTAATAGCCTCCTTTGAAATGGCCCTGCACGTATTGTAGGTTTTGCTCAAGTCTTGCTGAGTACGCAATGTACTCACCCTTGCTTAATTATATTGTAGGTGGTTGAGTTAGCGCGGCTTCGAGTCTCTTTTGTCGCAGGATGCGGGATTTTCTTCGTCGTGTTCTATCTGGAATTTATGCCTGGTCAGTTGCCTGCGGGATTGGATGGGTACACTACAAGGCGTCGCTTCTTTTGCTGCTAGATTCTCTGCGTTGTAATATTTCTTTATATTATCGTTTCCGCTTAATTATTATAATGTATGGTTGTGATTTCCAATTGTTGTAAACATGTGAGTGTTAGCTACTGATCCAGGGAATAGCACAGTAATCACATGGAGGTTCCTGTTCATCAGAACGGGGTCTCACAACATCCGACCTTAGAGCGGAGTTCTGATCCAGGGGATTGGACTAGAAGTGTACTTTTAAGGTTAACAACACCCAGATCATTCGTCACAGCAAAATCTCGAGAAACGAACGAATGTGAAGCTCCTGAATCAAATAATACTGTAGCTGGCACTGAGTTGACTAGGAACTTACCGAGCACGACGTCCGTAGCATTCTGGACTTCGTCTGCGGAAATGTGATTAATCCTGCCTCGCGTGAAGGCTTGCGGTGTAGCTCCAGCTTGAGCAGGTCCTCGGCTTCCTCCTTGGACAGGAGTTTTAGCGGGGGTGTTCCCTAAATTGAAGCGCACTGGCGTCACACCTCCTTTCTTTGGGCACACGTTGGCGAAATGCCCAGTTTCATTGCAATTGTAGCAGTGTCTTCCTGACATCTGCGGATTTCCTCCGCTCTGATTAACAATCCTGACTGGGGTCTGAGGGGTTTGTCCTGCTGGTCTTGGTAATGGTGGCGATGTCCTGATACTGTTTCCCTGCTGGAACTTGGTGAACTGCTGGGGTATCATTCTTGTTCTCTGTTGACCATGGCGTCCTCCTTGCTGAGCCATGCGGCGTTTGCGATTGTCGTCAAGTTCCTTGCGCTTGTCTTCCAGTATGAGCGCCTTGTTTACTAACTCTTGAAAATCCGGAAAGGTGTGGGTGATCAATCCCACCTGTAATCCAGTGTTAAGTCCCTTCATGAAACGGGAATGCCTAGCCTTGTCGGTCGCTACATCTTCTGGTGCGTAGCGTGCAAGTTGAGTGAATTTATTCAGATAATCAGCCACTGTCTGGCCTCCTTGCTTCAGCGCTCTGAATTCCTCCTTTTTCAACTCCATGATACTCTCCGGCACATGGTATTGGCGAAAGGCTATAGTATATTCTTCCCAGGTGATTTCCTGCGGGTTCTCTTGCGACGCGCAGTAGTTTTCCCACCATTCAGCGGCAGTTCCCTCAAGCTGGTGAGAGGCATAAAACACCCTCTCATTTCCTTCACACTGCGTTATATGCAATTTCCGTTCGATGGTTCTCAACCAGTCGTCTGCCTCTAGTGGACTGGCATTGCCTGAGAATGTCGGCGGACGCGTCCTCATAAATTCGGATAATCTCGAGTAGGGGCGTGGCACATTGTTAGCAGCTTGGTTGTTGGCGACTGCTTGGGTGTTGATTTGTTGCACGATTGCCATCATGGTTTGCATTAATTGAGTTTGTGCTGCGAGAAAAGCTCCCAGATTCTGCATGTCGACTGGCGGTGCTGCCTGTGGCGGTGGTGTACTGCTCTGACTGCCTCCGGGACGTGAACCACTGCCTCCGGCTCCGTTATTGTGAGTGTTCACCATCTGCTAATCGCTTCGGTGGTTTAGAGATAAGGGGGAAAAGAAAATAGATACGTAGAAGAACTTATGGGGGAAACAGGTGTAACTTAAAACCCTTATACATTAAAGCATAAATAATAATTAGGTATGGTTTCTCACATAGTCTAGGGACTATGCAACCATCAAAGCAATCACCACATCACATCAAATTGTTCATTACAACATCGCACAGCTAAGTTCGAAATTAAAGATGTGACTCAACACATGTGAGTCTCAACGCAAAAGAAAACTCAACAACTACTCAACCCAACAAACTCAGTCCTCGAGCCACCCTGGCTGCGGCTCACCGATCACGTAAACCGGCGGGTGAGCTGGCATCGGGGAAAACTGATCCCCATGCCCTCCCACTAGTGCTGCTAGGGGCACCACCGGCTGCTGGTCCTCAGGCGCGGGCTCCTGCTCCTCCGGCTCCTCCTCGTCGAGCTCCATGACGGCCTCCGGCTCCCGGATCAGAGAGCCTCCTCCACCGGGCGATCCTCTCGAACAACAGGTTTCTCGGTCTCTCGAGGGCCACCTCGGTCTCCTCCAAACGCGCGTACACGACCGCAGCTCAGAGTCATGGCGCCCATGACCTCCTCCCGAAGCAAAGGATTTAACCGACCCAGTGCACGATGGCGGCGCTGCCCTCCAGCTCAAACGCGCTGAAGAGGTCCTCCGCGTCTTGGTGCACACGAAAGCAAGTCCCACAGCTCGTAGTCGTAGTCCTCGCTAACCCGACGAGGCGCTACACGGCACACTCAGATGCCCGCCAGGTGGCTCGCTTCACCGCGAGGTGAAGTGACGATTAGCACGCGCGTGCTCCAGCTGCATAAAGTGAGGGTAGTCTCCGTCGCGGTTGATCCTGCTGACTATCCAAAGGGACCGGTAGAGTGGGCGGCCGAAGCCTCCCAAAGACTGAGCATCCTCCACAGCTTATTGCGTAGCCTCCGTGACGCCGCCGAAGAGTGAACCATCCGTGATCCGCCAAAGCAACGCACAAGATTAAAATTTTAAAAGGACACAAAAATAGTAGCAAAATACAGCATAGGTATGAAGTAAGGAAGAAGAGATGAGTCGAGATTTCATTGATTATTCTTGCCAAATTTTAGTCTTTAGAAATTAGCTTTTATCCTTTCTAAAACGGCCAGTCTAACACGGGTTAAGTCCTACAGTTAGTATGGCTCTGATACCATCCCTGTCGTGCCCCGAATTTACCGATTCGGACACTCTGTGTATTCCGCATTAGTCCAGGATCACGCTAGTGCACATAGTATAAACAGGTTGAAGTACCACAATCATACACAGCGGAATTTAATAATAAAGTACTTCAAACACGGATATAAGCGAGTTACACGGCCTTATGGCCACCTTACAATAATTCGCCACGCAGGGCGATAAATATCAAAGTAGCACAAGTTTATCAGCGGAAGCAAAAGTAAAACAATGAACCCTTCATAGCCACAGGCAACTGAGTGCGGCTCAACCCCTAATCCTCTTGGCCTTCGATGAACTCCTCCTCCCAAGCTGGCACGGCTTCTTCTTCTGAGGTTTTGTCGATGCAAGGGTGAGTATACAACATACTCAACAAGTCATGCACAATGCAGTCCTATTACTACATGCATGGCTTATTCCAAGGGAAGGGCTTAAATGGTTATTTTGCATAAAGCAAATTTTCTTTTTTAACAGTAATCCTATTAGATTAAAAGCAAAACCAATATTATTAATAGTTAATTTTCAATTCTTTTCCAAGAGTTTGGCACACACCCCCTAGTTTGATTCATCGACTTTTGGCACACGACCACCCATTCCACCTTTTATTTTGTGAAATTCTAACCCTTGATCAGAATCACCGAAAGCAATGTCCAATACATGACACGGCTATTCAATAGATTTAACACACACACTCTGCAGAGGTCAGACACTTTACCCACAGATACGATCGCCACCACACAGTGATTGATTGCAACAAAGTCTTTCGAGACTAACATTTAACCGATGAACCCTCCAAAGATCACCCTTCTAACACTTCCTCACACAGAGCGAAGCTTAGAACGGTGAGTATCGCTGAATGGGTACCAAGTCAGAGTATGCAGCACGCTACCCCAAACAATTACACTTATGTGCATTGTCACCCCGAGGTATCAAAGGAAAGAGGTCAGAACCTTACTAAACTAAGTCCGTCCCATACCAGACAAGTGGTTGTACGCGAAACTCAGTTCAAAGGCTCGCAAGGTGAAGTCCTTAATTGACCCGGGCAAGACATCCATCTTTTATATCTCGGCACACAGCCTTCACAATCTTTCATACATCCCGTTGCCACACAGACCCACCCGGCACGAAACCTTCTCTCCACTTGCCCCGGTCCAAAATATTTCCCACCCCGGGTTTGCATTTATGCAACACATGCCAATGCCCACTTCATTGCACGAGCAGAACCACACAGGTTGCTACCCTCAATTCCGTTTCATGACATCTTCGCATTATTCCAAAATGCGTTCCATAATTGTTTAGTCAGTATTGATTTGCTAATTGAAAGACATTCAATGCATACAAGTAGGCTAAGCGACTCATCACG
This sequence comes from Guadua angustifolia, assembly GCA_036346375.1. Classification (NCBI taxonomy): domain Eukaryota; kingdom Viridiplantae; phylum Streptophyta; class Magnoliopsida; order Poales; family Poaceae; genus Guadua; species Guadua angustifolia. The sequence goes on from CM070517.1 coordinate 26,548,008, forward strand.
GTCTAGCCTCCCGTGTTGGCTTTAATATAGCAACCAACATAATTTAGCATTCTAGGGTGACAAGGTGTTCAGGGCATATAGTGACATTAACAAGGTGGCATAATCAAAATGGTATTTTTAGCTACCTTTCCCCATCATATACAATTTCATTTTTAACTAACATAGCATGCATAAATTGAATCGAAATACATTTTAAAATCTAGGGGCAATATGGTCAAAGCATGACTTGCCTTCGAAAAGCAGTTGGTCCTGGTCTGAGATCTGCGATGGGTCTTCGAATTCCCTCTCGGCGACTTCCGGCAACTCGGAGTCTACTTGCATCAAGCAATCACACAATAAATAAACGATACAGACAGCAAGACCATCACTAAAAATAAAATAAAAATCACCATTAAATAGTTCACATTTTTACAAATTTTTGGGCACTGGAATCACCCAAATCCGAGTTAAAATGCAAAAGTTATAGCATTTGCAAGTTTTCTGAAATTCATTAATTGAATAACCGAATTAATTGATTTATTTTTCTACTGAAAATCCGGTTAAATACTCTCGGTGACACGCGTCGGCACCGTGGACTGCCACGCCGGCTCGACCCATCGACATCGGGCCCCAAATGATGTCATGTCGACGTCGGACTCCACGTGGTCTACCCAATCGACAAGTGGGCCCGATGAACAAGATTGGACCAACCGAAGTCGACACGCGGCGACAAGCATCAAACCACGCAGACACATAATCTCCGCCGCTGATTCAAATCCAACGGTCGGTCGTCGCACGGCCGACCCTACACACGTGGCAACATCCACACCGTCCATTTCAAATCCAACGGCTCTGGTTACCCGAGCAGTTTACTATTCCCGAGCCTACGTGGATGCACCGGAGCGGTCGGATGAGAATCTAACGACGGAGGCTAACCGAGCGCTGTTCTGCTACCAAGCCTACGCGGCGCAATAGCGACGGTCAGATTGAAGATCTACGGCTGCGGTTACCCGCACGGTTTACTGTTACCAAGCCTACGCGGCACATTAGGGGCGGTTGGATCAAAATCCGACGGCTGAGATCTACGATGCTTATTTAAACGTGAATCCACGGGAGAAGACGTGGCGATGCCTCGGACGGGCGATGGAGATCCGACGGCTACCGTTACCCAGCGAGTTCACTATTCTCTAGCCTACGTGGGCTTCTCAGGACCATACGATGAGGATTCAACGGCCAAGATCTACTAATACCGCTTCGCCTTGAATTCAAAAGAGAATACGTGGCTTTACCTCGGGCGTCCGATGAGAATACGACGGCTGAGGTTGCACGCGACTGTCGACGAAGAAGCAGCTGCGCTCGGTTGCCGGACTTGGAGAAGACGACGCTGCTGGCGGCGTTTCCGATCGTCTCCGGTCGGAAGAGATGGCTCAATGGATGCGGCGTGTCACAACCAACTCGGCGAGGGTCTCAAGGGCGGTGGGGAACGGCAGACGGCGGCAGACAATGAAGAAGAACCGAGGGGGAGGGTGTGGCTACTTCGGCGAGCAACTGAGGAGGCTAGGGAGCACGGCAGAGCACGTGTGAACGGGAAAAAGGTGCGGAGGGGAGTGCTGCACGCGATGGGGTATATCACTCGCTCCGACAAGCCTTGGAACTCGTGCAAAATCCCTGACACGATCCTCGGCACCCTACCGGCGACAGCGGTGCACAGTTCACTCGCTCCCGAGACTGCTTGGTCACATCCGCCGTTCGATCACGATCCAACGGCGTGGATTGAGCGACAGTTCGGCGAAACGGTGCCACGCGTCGACATCCCAACGGTCACTTTCTGCGATCCGATGACTCTCGCGATAAGGGCAACGCGGCTCGCTCACGATCGTTCGATCGAGACCGCACGGTGCGAAATCGGCGGCGCTAGGGTTTTGGTTGGCGCGGCACAGTGTTGAGCTTGGCCCAATACTGTAGCTATGGTATTTTCCAGTTTTATTGATAAAAATAAACCCAATAAATCAAAGTAATTATTTAGGGCACTAAAAATACCTGAAAAATTCTAGAAAAATTCTAGAAAATATTTCAGAGTATTTTGAGCCTAAATAAAATATTATTATTAATTTTTGATAAATACCTTTTCTGATATTAATTAATCAAAAGAAGGATATTTCAATTTAATTTTTAATTAAATCCAATATATCTCCAAAAATTTAGATAAATTCAATTAAATGCAAATAAAGGTTGATTAATTCACAAAAATTTGAATAACTCCAAAAATTCAAATTGGGCCAAAATTCGGGACGTTACATATATGTATCATGTGAAATATGTAAGTATATGTGAAATTGTTGGGGATTCTTAATAATCAATATAGTAACACAATGTCAATGTATTGTTTACCTGAATCATTTTCATATTTTTGAAAAAGTGCCGCCCTTCTGAAACTAAACCAATATGATTGCATGCGAAAGTAACCCAAGGAATGTGATCTCATCGAGCACAAACTCGTTCTCGCTAAGCTGCTCAAAGAGTTAAAATTTGGCGATCTTAAACTATGCTTTCAAACTCGAATTGTTCTCAACAATCTTGTCTTCATATATAATCTAAGCCTCGAGATTTGCTCTACTCTAGATGGCGACATCAAGACGTGGTAACCCGGCTTCGATGAAGGCGAAAATCGATGTTCGAGACCATTATACTGGGTAGCATCTTAGCCAATGAGGCCGTTAACACTGATGCGAAAAATCACGATGGTGCTGCTGACACTGTCGATGAGGCCGTTAACACTAGAACAGAGGTATACTCTTACCCATTATAAAATCACCGCAAACATGTTAATTATTCTAAAATCATTCATATTATATGTGTTTGTGTATCCAAATTCAGACCTCATCGCCACCCAAATCCGAATGAACCGAGGACCTAACAAAAAGCCTTCGACAAAGTACGTGATAACCGAAGTCGGCAACGATGGGAGTCTGCTAGCCCCGGAATCAGTAATTGGCCCTTTCAACAACGCTTGCGGCTACCACGTGAGGGATCACGTCCCAATCAGCATCCAGAAATGGGCCAAAGTCCCTGCAGCTACCAAGGAACTTTGGAATGATATGAAGGAAAATTTCACTTTTCCGTATGGGTACGAATGAAGGCCAAGGGATGGGCTTTGAAGAAGATGGCAACTTCCTTTCAAAGAAGGAAGTCGCCCTCACCCGCAAGTACATCGACAAAGGAGAATGGCGGACTTCAATCAATTTCCTAAGCCGGCCGATCATTGGGATGCTTTCGAGGAATACAAGGTGTCGGATGCGTGATAGGCCGCGAGAGAAAAAAGGGGTGAATGCCTGAAGAAGAAATACCACCACTATCTCGGGACCGAGGTTACATCAAGGTCAGAAAGAAATGGGACAAGCGGAAGAGGAACTTCGCAGCAGGATGTTATACAGGCGAGAATTGGGAGCCCCGCCACAAGAATTGGTTCTTGGCTCACGGGGGCAAACTTGCGATGATGGTAGCTTGGTGATGGCACCGATACCAAGAAGTTGGTGAAAGGATTGTAGAAGCTATCGAGCGGACTCGGTCAGATCCTTGGTGACGGACAGGAGAATGACGAGCTAACATATGCCCTTCAAAACCCCGAGCACCCGGGATGACCACGAGGTTTCGGAAGGTGCCATGGAGGCATGGCTTTGCCAAAGACTCAAGCACTTACAGAGTCTGGATGAAGCAAGAAGAGAGATCGAGGTAGAGTGAGCCGATTGGAGGAAGAGCTTAGAGCTACGAAGGCTTCCATCAATGTCCTGGTCACGCAAAAAGTGTCCGAAGCAATGAGCCAGCTTCAGGGAGCACTACGTTCGACCAATGTTCAGGCGGCGCCGGAATCCGTGATCAGTCCGACCGCGCAAAAGAGCAGTTGCGCATCCGCTGTGGCCCCTGTAGCAGACGACCCACAGGCCCGTCATCCCGTGGATAGCATCAAGGTTCGCCGCCAGTGCGAGCTACACATTGATATGCGTAACCTCTCCTTCAAGGTGGCTTACGGCATGGTTTATCCGATGGAGGCGGGCCAGACGTTCCACTGCAACCAAATACCCTCCGGATACTCGAAGGTCACGGTGGAAGAGGTGGTGGGGGGCTTCGAAGATCTCATTCTCGATATTCCTGGGGGCGACGACGTGACCAAGCTTGGACAGGCCCTCCATGGCACATTCATCCTCTGGCGCAAAAAGTACATTATATTTCCAGATGGTGTGGAGGTTATATCTCCAAAGAAGAGAGGCCCCGCAGCTTGAGCAGTGCCACAGGAGCAAGCACGCCTCCACATCGACAACCCACGACTCCTCTAGCATCGCTTTGACGCAATGCTTTCCGGTGGTCCGAGCCACGCCTCCACCTCCCGCTCCACAAAGAAGCCCGACTCCGCCACCGCCACCGCCTGAAAGTAAGAAGCACCCAACATCTCCAATACCACGCCCAAAGATCTCCCCAATGAAGAAGCTCGATGTCGAAGGAGGATCTCTGACTAGCACCTCCTCCCACGAAGTCGGCATCCGTGACCAGAGAATGTCAAAGCAACCGCCAAAGAGGCCATATGATCATCATGAGGAGCTAGCTGATCCGTAAAGACGGATGTGGTCGAGCAACTTCGCCAAAGAAGCCAGAGCCCAAGGTTAAAATAGATAAAAAAGCGTGAAACACTTTCACTCATGCGAAACGCGCCACTTTGTGATGAGCGACTACAAAAGGACAATAAGAAAGGCTACAGTGCAAAATACACGGGCTCCGTCGGCGGGAAAGAAGAATAAAGTGCAAGATCAGCAGAGTGCTGAGGAGTTGAGGAAAATGGCATTCCTGAAGGAGGTGGGACTCAAATCAATAGACCAGGATCTTCCAGTGGCACCAACCAGATGGAAGTATGAGTTGGGCAAACCGCTAATTGATCCAAAGGATATAAAAGATCTCCCAACCAAGATGCGTCAAATGCATGAAAGGTACATGGAAAGGGTATCTAAATGAGAGCAAATGTTCCTTCTCCGTTTCCAAGATGAGTATTTCTTCCGCGGGAACAACACAGAACTATGGCTGGAATTCGATGACTTGTACCATGTGTACCAAGGAGACGAGGTCAACGTGTCTTTCATGTCCTGCTGGTGTCTGTAAGTATCAATCTACTAAGTTTACCGTTTACTTCCTCTCGCACCACAAAATTGAAAATCTAATTAACTTAGTTATCCTTCTTATGTAGAATGGAGATACAACGATGTACAAGATCGGGCAAACAGAACGCTGGCTTCATCGACCCGAGATTGTCAACGAGAAAGTCCGGTCATACGACAAGCAAAAACCGCTAGTTGAGGCATACCTTTTGCATGCAATGTTGAAACAAAGACTACAAACCGTATATACTTCGCCCTTCAACTTCAAGCACGTGTTCTCATAAACCTCTTGTTCTTGTATTTCTTAAGCCATTGATAGTACAAGTAGCTACTTACGCATATGTTGCAATATACTTAATAGGTTTCATCGATCCTTCTAGTCATCGAGCTTGACAACAAAGCAGGATTATAGTTCATGACTCAAGAAGGAATCTAGTCCAAAAATACCAATGGTTCATTGACGCCCTTAACAGACATTTGCAAAGTTCAAGAAGAAGCAAAAGGAGAATTCCAAAGAATTGAAGTCATAGTAAGCACTTTCAGTCGCACTACAAAAACTATTATTAATATACATGCGCCATATCGCTTCTTCATCCGATATTCTCAAATTTCTCCCGTGAAGGTTAAACGCCAAACAATTTGAAACAACTTATGTGGCTACTACATGTTCCACTATATTCAAAGTTTTATCCATGGCAATGAGTCGAACATTATGCCGAGGTTCAGATATGCATGTCAATTTGTTAGCTACAACTTACATTTTAATTAATTGCATGTGATCGGATATTTATATACTTCCCGCTTAATTAATTGTCAGCCCAACATCGATGAGCACGTTAACGTGCTCCCGCCTCACCGGGTGCGCGCACTCCAAGAACAACTCATCGGCTTCCTTATCAACGAGGTTGTATCTCCAAATGGCGAGTTCCACGTAAGGTTTCCTACGTTGAACACCGCTGAACTGATGACGACATCCACGTCGACCAAGGACATAAAGAGTGACGCATGCAAAAAATGAGTTCGATAATCATTTTTTTCATCATTCAAACTTGTAAACTCGGTTGCGTGTATGTACTTGTCCATTTTTTACACTATTAAGTTCGTTTTTTTGTGTACTGAGCTAGTTTGTGAACATGTGTATGAGTATGCATATGTAATATCACTACTACAGAACGACACATCACTATCACTTTATCTGTGTCGGTTCTTAAGTTTTTCGAAAAAACGATTGTGATAAGTAACTTTAAAGGGTGTTAGTAATAATCACTATCGGTTCTGAGATTATAAGTGATTGTGATGTAGCACTGGAACATCAGAATCGGTTCTCTACTAAAACGTGATAGTGATGTGCACGGTCATCAGAATCGGTTCTTTTCATAGAAGTGATAGTGATGATCACGTGCACATCACTATCACTTCTATGAAAAGAACCGATTTTGATGACCGTGCACATCACTATCACTTTTAGTAGAGAACCGATTCGATGTGCACATGGTTATCACTATCATTCTTTTTATAGAAGCGATAGTGATGACCGTGCACATCACTATCACTTGTTGAAAAGAACCGATTCGATATGCGATTCGATGCGCCGTGCTTATGTCTAGATGGCCGTGAACATCGAAGACGCTTTTGAAAAGAACCGATTCTCGATGTGCCTCGCTAGGTTATATATACCACTCACACTTGAACTCTTCTCTGCTTTTTGCTCGGAGGAGATTTCTCCGCCACCCGAGAAAATAGCTCATATTGTGTGGTTGGAAGCAATAGTTGGGTGAGAAAATTTGAAGTCCTCATGGGTGGGTATTAAGAGGGCAAAATTGAAACCCTATCTTGAGGAGATTCCCTCTTTTGCCCTCTATTGCGATTTTCTTCAAAATGTGAGCAGCAATTCTTTAAACCCCTTCAATTTTGCTCGTAATTTCGATATGTCGTCAATAAAGTTTAGGTTGCCTCGGAATTGTGTACGTGCTTTCAGATTTCACACTCTTTATTTGACAAGCGCATATCTATTTAATTTTGTAGTGCGATCTCCTTTTTATATATATGGAATTATTATTGCTATCATGTAGTAATCTGTTATTAGAGTTTAGGCGGCGTAACCTCGCCTCCCGCTCGAGGGTGCTTATTTATAAATATGCTGAACGAAAGGGCATATTTATAAGCGCGATCTCGAATTGTCCACGTTTTTGGACAATTCGAGGATATATGGTTCGAGCAAGTTCTGAAGTGTGTTGTACAACTTGAGTAGATTTGATGGCGTCTCTCTGGTGTTCTCCTGATACACACCCTCTTGACCTGTTGTCGAGACATGTATCTGGAGAACAACGGGGAGATGCTACCGAAATTTTCTCTGGAGTTGTACAACGGCTTAGGAACTTGCCCGAACCATATATCCTCGAATGGGATTAGGACCTAACCTATTTAGAGATTAGGAGTCATCGTTGGTACCCTTGATTTGTTTCGTTGTAGTAGAAAGATTTGCAAGCTACTGCACTAGCTATATAATTAGATTATTTGATATCGTTGTTGATGTTAAAATTTATGTCTCTTATGTAGGGAATTGGAAGCTTTAAACCGTGGAAGAAGCTAGGTATCGATCGTGAGTACATTTATATATCTTGGAACTCGTCCCACTATTTTGCAAAGGTAATATTAATTGAAATGATGTCTCAATATTTAAAATAGCTATAGCTAGTTGTCGCTCGAGCTTTTTCCTTAATTTATTGTGCGAAATTTAATTGCAGATGGACCGTGAGGAATGGATGTATCGGAAAAGCCGTGTGAGTGCTGAATTTCAGAGGGTGTTAAGGAGTTCAAAAAATTGCGTAAGGCGACATGGTGAGGAGGTGTAAACTTCATATATTGTCCTTGCATTGATTGCACCAATCGAGGAGATTTAACAACTCATCTCAAATTGAGGACCACCGATTCGACGTGGCTTCGTGAGAATTACACATGTTGGATCCATCACGGGGAGGCGGTAGTACCCTCCGATATGCAACGAAGATACGGTGGAACCGGATGACGAGTTGACTGATATGTTTGAGGAGGATAATTTGGAGCAAATGTTGCGGGATGTGGAGGGTAATTACGGAAAGAGAGTTTGAAAAGTTTAAAATCTTGATAGAAGATTTATGCCAAACCGCTGTTCACAAAGTTGCAAAGCGGAATACACCGTAGGGTTCGGTCCTTGCATTGTTGAATCGAAGGCAAAACACCGTTGGATGATACAAGTTTCAATGCACTACTAGTTCTTCTATCGGATCTGCTTCCGAGGGAAGCGAGTTGCCAACAAGCATTTATGAAGCGAAGAAGCTACTATGTCCCATGGGAATGGAAATAGAAAGGATACATGCATGTCCGAATGATTGCATCTTGTACCGTAACGCACATCGGGAGCTGACGTTTGTCCAGTTTGCGTGTGCCGGTACAAACAAAAGGAGAAGCGAACGACAAGAAGCGTAAGAGCCGGGCAACGACGGTGAAGAGGTCATCACTAAAGGTGCGCCGCCAAGGTATTGTGGTACTTGCCCATCATTCCCGTCTGGAGCGGTTGTTTGCAAATCCGAGAGAGGCAAAATTGTTGCGTTGGCATTACGAGTCTCGAAAGGAAGATGGCAAGTCGAAACACCTCGCCGATTCGGCTCAATGGAGAAACATCGATTGGAAACATGAGGAGTTTGGTGCGAAATGAGGAACATAAGATTTGGGTTGAGTACCGACGGAATGAATCCGTTTGGTAACATGAGCGATCGTCACACAGACTGCCGCTTACATTGTGTATCTACAACCTCCTCCTTGGTCAGTGCATGAAGCGGAAGTATATCATGATGTCATTACTAATCTCGGGACCCAAACAAATGAAATGATATTGATGTGTACCTTGCACCATTGATCGAGGATTTGGTAAAATTGTGGAATGATGGGGTCGCGTGTGGGATGCGTACAAAGAGAGCATTTCACCCTACGGGCTATGGTATTTTGCACCATAAATGATTTCCGGCCCTTGGTAATTTGGCGATTCTGATCGAAAAAGAGCCAAAGCGTGTCCTATTTGTGAAGAGGAGAGAGAGTCTATGGTCATTAATTCCAAAAAACGTGGTATATGGGTCACCGTAGGTTTCTACCTCGAAGTCATCGATCTTAGTAAGATGGATGACAAATTTGATGGGAAGAGGAAGTCCGTTCGGCACCGCAGCCCTATGAGTGGAAGCCAAGTATATTCACGTGTAGAGGATATCAATGTTGATCGGGAAAGAGCCAAATCTGTTCGTCCTAGGACCATTTGGAAGAAGAGGTCAATATTCGGGACTTACCGTCTTCGGAAGGAGTTAGATGTCGGCATTGTATTGATGTCATGCATGTTGAGAAGAATGTCTGCGACAACTTGGTTGGCATCTGCTTGAACATACAGGAAGACCAAAGATGGTGTCAATGCTCGTCGCGACATGGCCTACATGGGAATCGGGCCCGGACTTGCGGTGATAGAGGAGGATGGAAAAGGCAGTACATCCTGCTGCATGCTACACCTGTCCAAGAAGGAGAAAGAAGATCTCTGCAAATGTCTCCAAAGTATTAAAGTTCCATCGGCTACTCCGAACATTAAGAAGCTTGTGTCTATGGATGATTTGAAGTTGTTGGGCATGAAGTCCCATGATTGCCATGTCTTGATGACCCAAATGCTCCTGGTTGCAATCCAAATATTCTCCCGAGGATGTCGGTTGGCAATCACAAAGTTGTGTTATTTCTTCAATGCGATCTCTGCAAAGTTATTGATCCCGATGTACTAGACAACTTACAGAGTGAGGTGGTGCGGACTCAGTGTCACCTTGAGATGCATTTCCCACCGCCGTCTTTGGCGTAATGGTCCACCTTGTTGTTCACCTTGTCGAGAGATTAAGATATGTGGACCCGCTTTCCTCGTTACATGTATCCGTTCGAGAGGTACATGGGTATATTAAAGTCAGACGTGAGGAATCGGTAAAGCTTTGAGGGTAGTATTGTTGAAGGTTATGGGGTGAAGAGGTTATTGAGTTTTATGTGGACTACGGGTAAAGACAAGCAATCGGTGTTCTGTATCTCGTCATGAGGGCGGACTTTTTGGTAAAGGAACCGTTGGGTCCAAACTAATGAGTCAGAGGTTTGATATGTATTGCAAGGCGATTTCACGATCTTGTAGAATAGCGCAGGTTCGATCCATACATCGAAAGACATAAGTTGATATTACGGAAGAGAATCCACAAATGGATGAGCTTTCCATCGCACAAGAACACAATGATCGATTCCTCACATGGTTCAAAGAAAAGCGGAGGTCTCCTTTATCGAGAATGTAAAATGGTTGGTGACGGACCAAGATTTAATGTACGATATGGCAGGGTACGATATTAATGGTTACACCTTTTACATCGAGAGTCAAGATGCCAAGAGTATTGTCCCAAAAGCAGTGGTGTGAGTATAAATGCTTTCTCGATGATCATCACTTTCAGCAGTCTCCCCAACCGCAATGAACTCCTACTATGGGATGATCGAAGAAATTTGGGAGCTCGATTACGGAATATACCAAGTTCCATTGTTCCGATGTAAGTGGGTACGACTTCCACATGGAGTGAAGGTCGACAAGAGAGGCTTTACTATTGTGGATCTCGAGACTCGCCTACAAAGATGATCCGTTTGTCCTTGCGAAGCAAGCAACTCAAGTCTTTTACGTCGCGATCCGCCAATCCAAGGTTGCACGTCGTTCTTCATGGCAAGAGACGGATCGTAGGAGTTGAAGATGTTATAGATGAAGAAGAGTATAACCAATTCGATGAGATACCTTCATTTGCAGATGGGGCTTGTCTTAGCGGGGATGATGACACACATGGAGCCAATTACATGCGAGTAGATCATCATGAAGGGCAATATTGTAAATAAATGGACTATTATAATGTATGTAAAATAGTATTGTAAATCCAAGGTGATTAATTGTTTGTTTGGAGGCTTCATGGAAATGCATGCAATTTCTCTTTATGCCTGCACTTTGTGCCATAATTTGTGAAAGAAAATTCCATTTGACTAAATTATTGTTGAGAAAGCTTGTAAATAGTCGAAAGTTCATTTCGAAATTTTCGTACAATTCCAGATTAATTTGAAAAAGTTTTGACTTTTCTCGCTTTTACGCACAAATCATGTGTCTCTGAAATGAATTTTGGCATATTTCTTGAATGAGGTCGCTTTTTCCAAAAATTATTTTATGAAAAGTTTTGCGGTATCCTGAAATATGTTTCGCAAAATTTCTAATAATTTCAACAATGTATGACAAAGTTATGGTATTTTCTCTCTTTGATGAAATGCTGAAAATTCAGAACTTGCGATGTCCGAAAAGGAATAGTGCAATAAACTACATCGATTAGTCGGTTTTATTAAAAAAGTGATACTAACGACTAACATCGTTGTTCTATTAGAAAAGTGATGATCAAGCATCGATTTTATTAAAAGAGTGATACTAATGGTTTTATTAAAAGAGTGATACTAATGATGAAGCATCGATGTCGGTTTTACTTAAAAGAGTGATACTAATGATAAAGCATCGATAAAGCATCGGTTTTATTAAAAAGTGATACTAATGACTAACATCGTGGTTCTATTAGAAAAGTGATGATAAAGCATCGATGTCGGTTTTATTAAAAAGTGATACTAATGGTTAAGCATCGATGTCGGTTTTCGAAAAGAGTGATACTAATGATTAAGCATCGATGTCGGTTTTCTTAAAAGAGTGATACTAATGATAAAACATCGATGTCGGTTTTATTAAAAAGTGATACTAATGACTAACATCGTGGTTCTATTAGAAAAGTGATGATAAAGCATCGATGTCGGTTTTATTAAAAAGTGATACTAATGGTGAAGCATCGATGTCGGTTTTTGAAAAGAGTGATACTAATGATTAAGCATCGATGATCGGTTTTCTTAAAAGAGTGATACTAATGATAAAACATCGATGTCGGTTTTATTAAAAAGTGATACTAATGACTAACATCGTGGTTCTATTAGAAAAGTATGATAAAGCATCGATATCGGTTTTATTAAAAAGTGATACTAATGGTGAAGCATCGATGTCGGTTTTCGAAAAGAGTGATACTAATGATTAAGCATCGATGTCGGTTTTCTTAAAAGAGTGATACTAATGATAAAACATCGATGTCGGTTTTATTAAAAAGTGATACTAATGACTAACATCGTGGTTCTATTAGAAAAGTGATGATAAAGCATCGATGTCGGTTTTATTAAAAAGTGATACTAATGGTGAAGCATCGATGTCGGTTTTACGAAAAGAGTGATACTAATGATTAAGCATCGATGTCGGTTTTCTAAAAAGAGTGATACTAATGATTAAGCATCGATGATCGGTTTTCTTAAAAGAGTGATACTAATGATAAAACATCGATGTCGGTTTTATTAAAAAGTGATACTAATGACTAACATCGTGGTTCTATTAGAAAAGTGATGATAAAGCATCGATGATCGGTTTTACAAAAGAGTGATACTAATGATTAAGCATCGATGATCGGCTTTCTTAAAAGAGTGATACTAATGACTAACGCAATTCTTAAACCCCGGCCCATAACCATTAGCTGCAGCCCTTCTCCACGCCGCCCTAGCCGCCTTCGCCTTCCGCCTTCGCCTCCGCCACGCGCTAACCCTAGCCGCCGAGTGCCGCCGCCTTCCCGCCATCGCCGAGGACGCCCCATACCACCCCCCACACGCCCGACGCCGCGCCCCCCTCCGGTGCCCTTGTTCTTCGACGCCGACGCCGCCGCCCGCTCGCTCGAGTGGTACCTCGGCTCGCTCGGCGCGGCTCAGGCCGATCAAAACATCACCGCCGCCGCCATCTTCACTGTCGCCGCGTCTCCTAGCCGTTGCATTTCGTTACGCCTCTGTCCCGTAAGTATTTTATATACATGCCTTATTCTTTTAAGTGAATGCAAAGGGCGATCTATGTGTTTGACTTGGGGACCTTGCATGAGGGCTTAAGTGTTCGTGAGGATATCTGGGATCGGAATAGATGATTTGTGACAACAAACTTGATATCTGGTATATATATATAATTGTGATATACTTGGTTAGTGTAATTGTCATTCACGGTGAAATGCTCATTCAGAATTTGCTCCTTGTCATTTTCTTTAGTTCTTGCTTCTTGGTAATATTCATCGCTATATTGTCATTAATTGCTTTGTCTCAATTCAGTTCATTCAAGTGTTCATTCTGTGATGATTCGATGAGATTGCGAGGGCTAATTTCTATCGATAAAAGTAGTTGAAGTGATTCTGAGCTGTGCATGTTTGGTGACATTTGATTAACTTAAAACTGTCAAGTATTGAATTGAAATTGTGGAAAGGTTGTCACAACTCTATCTGTTTCTCGTCTATTGTGGCGAGGAGGGCCTCTTAAGGCAACCCGACATCTGAGAACACTCTAATAATCAACTTGAGCTCTATGTTAGTTGATTTATTCATGGTCTTCGTACATGTTCATGTGTATGACCTTGAGTTTCTTTGTTACATCCTTTGTCATTTTCTTTAGTTCTTGCTTCTTGGTAATATTCACTTTTAGCATATTACTTTTGTTTAGACATGTGTTTACTTTCAACATATTACTTTTGTTTTATCTCAGCATATGTTAGAGTTTAGGTTGCGTAACCTACGTCTCCCGTTCGAGAGTGCTTATTTATAAATATGCTGGAATAGCATATTTATAAGCGAGCAGTCTCGAATTGTCCACGTTTTTTGGACAGTTCGAGGATATGTGGTTCGGGCAAGTTCCTGAGCTATGTTGTACAACTTCAGAGTTGATTTCGGTAGCGTTTCCCTGGTGTTCTCCGGATACACACCTCTTGACTGTTGTCGAGGCGTGTATCCGGAGAACAATGAAGATCTTCAAATTTTCTCTGGAGTTGTACAACGGCTTAGAAACTTGCCCGAACCACATATCCTCGAATGGGATTAGGACCAAACCTATTTAGAGATTAGGGGTTATCGTTGGTACGTATTTAGTTGGTCAACAGATATTGCATGTTATGTCTTCTTGTGTTGCTATTCTTGCATTAGTACATTAATGCTCATATTCTCTGTTGATGTTGTGAAATCTGAAACTTGTTGGTGTAAGTAAACATCTGCTAGTGCTAAATTCACTTTTCATATGGAATGGGCTTTTGTTTTTTATCTGAGCAGAGGTTAGAGTTTAAGTTGCGTAACCCACATGTATCCGTTCAATTTAGAGATTAGGAGTTATCATTCCAACTTATTAAGTTGGTCAATAGATAGACTTTTGTTGAACAATTGCATACTATGAATTATCTGTTGATCCTTTACAAGATTTATTGTCAAGTGCATATAGTAGCTTCAAATTGCTTTCTCTCATGTCACACATATGACCTTATCGATAAGAAAACTCAAAATGTCGCAACTAGAGAGCATCGGCTCGCCGCGAAGTAGTAGAAGGTGTCTTTGCCAGGCCGAGCATGGTTCCAATTACTCAAGGGCGAGTAAGGTGAGGAAGACCCGAGGACCAAACAAAGGGGCTCTGAGGAGAACGCCGCAGTTCTCGCTTCAATGCCACGAAGTCTCGCACGGGCCCTCCTAAGTACATGGGGCGATACCGGTCATTTCTTGGCCAATTGGTGAGGAGAGTGCCCATAACAATTAAGGATTGGAGAAAGGAAGTCGTGGCGAAAGAAGAATCGGTTGTGGGGCGATGTTAAGAGTAAATGGATTATAGAGGAGGACGATGAACCCACAATGAGGCAGTGCGCCTTGAAGAGGATGGGTGTGGCCTTGAGGCACTTCAAGACCCTTATGCACTGCCGATGCGTCTTGGAAAGGCCGTACACCATTCGAGAAGTATCCATTTGTGACCCCGATGTTTGGGCGGAGTTCACGAGGATGAAGAATGCGCTTGAGGCAGAAGCGGAGAGAGAGGAACACCGCTGTCGTGAGGCTTAACACGCACCCGCACCACCTCGTCTGGTGGCTATGAGGGAAGAAAGGCGAGTGGGCGCGACAAGCCGAGGAGTGCGCTCACTCCGGACGGTGATGCCTTACTCCCACATATCGAGGAGCGGACGCATATCGGGTATTAGCGAGGACAAAAAAACCCGACGGGCGAGCTTGTAGTTGCAAACCTGCTACCGCTCAAGTCGTCTCTACCATCGTAAGACATCTAACTTAGTACAATACAATTGACCCAACTTGTTGTATTTCAAATCTAATTCGTACTCGCTTATTACAGAAGAGGTAAGCCAAATAAAAGAACAGGGACCTTCTGAGCCAAGGGTCGCAGGACATCACGCTGCGTCTGCGATCGGAAGTCCGACCATAAGGGGCGGTGCTTGCCGTGGGCGGGACACACGAAGAAGACCTACTTTCAAGATGACTCTGCGAGTGCCAACTCAAGGTCATGGCGAGCACGTCAGAGCGCCTCAACGCACTAAGGGAGCGGTGAGGAGGAGATTAAGGAGGAGATGAGGGGGAGATCTTGCACGTGAGGAAGAGATAAGAGGGAGATGAGGGGAGATGGCGGCACGTGAGGATCGCTGAGGGCCGAGATGATGGCGATGATTTCCCAGTCGAGCGGATGCCCTCGACTCTCATAGAAGTCTATGCCCGACCTATCACCGCGGCTCCAAAATGATCTGACCGGTCCCGGTGAAGGTAATAATTAATTTTTCTGAGTTAAAGCTACGAGTGTAACTCCCGCAATGTTTTTCCTCAAGTTGTACACTTCTTGCGGTGCTGCGAAGTGCCACTCACCATCTTGACGGAGGATGGATTTCCGTCGAGGTCTGACGCTGGGTTGCATTTCCATGCAACGAGACCGACATTGTGCATGGTCACCTGTGGGGAAGGGCTACATGAGGGTGCGGTGGACTCGTCCACGAAGACTTCTTATCACATGTGCTCAATTTCCCCCAGAAGATATCACCACTCTCGGGCAAGCACGCATGTCGTTCATCAAGTGGCCCACGACGGGTGTCGATCTTGGTCAAGGTAAAAAGTCCCTCCACGTCTTCTCTACCATTCGAAGACTCTGCGATAAGTTAAATATATGCGTGCTTCGTAGGTTCCTCCTGCTTTGCTCCTGCTCCTGCTCTCCTCCTGCTCCTCACTTTGCTCCTGCTCCTGCGCTGATCCTGCTCTCCTGCCTCCTGCACTTGCGCCTCCTCCTACTCCTGCTCCCAGAGAACCACAGAGGCCTCCGAGACTCCAGTACAACCACAAGAGGCCTCCGAGACTCCTTCCGCCAAGAGGGCAAAGGCGACAGAGCCACAGGCGCCTTAAGGTACCAAAAGCCCATTGCCCGACCTCGAGACTCCTTGACCCAGAAAGAAGAGTCAAGCCAGCCACAGCACCTGTATGATTATAAGGCCTCTGAGCATGGAAAGCCCCGATTGCATCGCATTGGCCGAATGAGCTAGGCAAGTGGACTCGCCTCCTCCATGGATGGTACCTTGATAAGGTGAAGGGGAAGAGCGTCGAGTCGACTTCAGCGTGAAGTATAAAATGGTACATTTTCACCGCGAGGAGAATGGAACATTCCCGTCGCTTTTGAGGATCTATTCGTGTGTACCAAATGAAAGCCATCGATATTTCTACTTTACGATCATGGACGCTGTGAGTATCACACCATATAGCTTGCGCTCATGACTTTTATAGGATTTTGCATTATGTTTTCTCACATTCAACACGAGTTGCGGGATAATGAGACAACGAGCCGTGATTTATCTACGAAGTTAGGTTTGTCGACCCGAGCTTGTGTCTGCGATCATGGCTAGGCTTCAACCGGGTTCGTTGCTACCTACATCAAGGGGTATTGCAAAATTTGAGTCGAAGAAGGACTTCATTGTATTGCCGTACCACGAGGAGTAAGTAGTACTTTTCGATTCAATTACTTATACGCACTTAAAACCGTCTGTGAACTTATTTCCTTGCACTACATTTTATTTAATAAGCAACCATTGGGTTCTACTCGTCCTCGTTCCGAGTGAAAACACGATCTACACATTTAACTTCGATCGAGAAGAGACCGATGGCATACGCGATCAAGCCTCCTTTGCGTATAAGCGCATTATTGAAACCTAACACATCGAGGAATTTAACTACGTTTATTTTTTTGACTCAATGGTGCTCTCCAATGTATGTAGGGGTTTCTCGGACTATGTCGATGAAGGAGGGCCGCACGACGACAAAAAGGGCAAGACAACTGCAAAGATAAGCGATTTAAGGTACAAGTGCCTAGCATATATATGATTAATTTTTTGACATCTAATCTTCGTGGGCTGAATTTCTTTTCTTTCTTCGCATTGCCATCAACGAGGCAGCGGTGACCATTCTGGCTTCTATGTCATGCAAGACATGCTCATCGTGGTCGACAACTCACACCATTTCCCTAAGGTATAATTTTCTATCTGATCAAGTATTAGATTTATGAAGTAATACAAAATAATTCTATTGGAACACTGCCATTATCTAAAAGCACTAGTATTAGTTAGCTCTACATGAAACACTAGTGTGGTCCAATCCAAAACGTGAAGCTTCTAAAAGGCGGTGCTACATGACGAGAATATTGTTTCATTTGAATTTTAGTAGAAAATTACATCACTATATTTTTGCTTGGCCTTAGGAGTATCTATTTTAAAATATTTGTTATTTGAGAATCAAGAGAGCGTTACTTAGTAATGTTTCCACTCTTGACCCTATTTAAATGCTTTAAAAGAGATTAATTGGTTACGATGTGTTATTTATTATTAATATTTTCTTAGATTTAGTACTTGTTGGTTTGTGTGTGTACTATGTGTTATGAGATTAGGACTCTAAACCTAATTCAGTTTAGACTCTATCTCTTTATGGTGTGGTCAAATCCGAACTCCTCTCTCATCTTGTTATATATATCGGGTGCTTCTCATTATAAAAGATAGAATCAATAAAAAGCGAGAGAATTTCACCTCTTACATTATGTGTCTATTGTTCTTGATCCCGCGATTAAATCTATAATTTGTGATTGATCATATGCGTTATAACAGCGTTTTACAACGCTATAGACAAATATAATGGCATGAAGGAGTAGCTTTTACATTTGTCCTTTCAACGCATTGAGGCATTACTCAATGTCTTTACTAGAATATTAGCTTCTCACATTTGGATTTTTTTCTGCTTTTGAATTAATCTTTTATAATCCAAATATTTTCTAAACACCTTTCGTAGTTCTGTCTATTTTTGTGATTGCCCCTAATACTTATCTATGTTTCCCTAATTTTATGTAATGCATAATAATATACTTAGCCTTTTACATAGAAATTTTGAAACTGAAATTAATCTGATCATTTCATTTTGCGGAAGATCAATATCCCCGGAAGAGTTTAGACAACAAAGCACTCAACAATTTATGAGACCACTTATGCGATGGTCTTGGTTAGAAGTTATATCGAGAGGATGGCGGTTTAGAGATCTGGCGCATCGTACTAGTCCATATGTAAACAATATTAATAATATATGTCAATGTGATATGTATCGAGAGAAGTCCATGTCTTGATTGTCATGTTTGTGTTGTCTATTGTGAGCGACTATGATATATATGTGTTGTAATTAAAGCGTTTACGTTACGTGAATGTGATATATGCATCCCGTCTTCGTATTGTGAATGTGATGATATATATATTGTGCATATTGTTTTAATCAGGCTTTTTTGGAGAAATTGCAAAATGGCACACCCCAATGGGTCATCGAAATCGGTTCTTTAAGGGAAGTGATTGTGATGATACCATCATCGAAATCGGTTCTTTAAGGAAGTGATTATGACGATGACCATTACCTCATCGAATCGGTTCTTTAAGGAAGTGATTACGATGACACCTCATCGAAATCGGTTCTTTAAGGAAGTGATTACGATGACACACTCATCGAAATCGGTTCTTTTGTGGAACCGATTACGATGAGTGTCATCGTAATCACTTTTCTTAAAAGAACCGATTCGATGAGGGGTCATCACAATCACTTCCTTAAAGAACCGATTCTGATGACATTTTATCACGATCGGGTCAAAACCGATTCTGATAGCTCCACCTCATCACTATCTAAGGACATCGTATCGCGACTAGAACCGATTCTAATGCTAAAAAAGAACCGATTCTGATGTGCCGTTCTGTAGTAGTGTATATATTTAATTGCGCAAAAAACTCCTCCACTCATATTTAATTTTATGATCAAAAACGATATACAAAAACACCGTAAGAACATATTCTATAATACATATAATCGAAAACTCTCTCCTGGCGGTTGGTGAGTCCAACCGCTTTTGAATCTTGCTCTCAAGCGGTTGGTAAGACTAACCGCTTCGGATATCCTTCTCCTGGCGGTTTGTAACACGAACCGCTTGTGGAGTCTCTCACGTGGCGGCTCCACTGGCCCTCCTGAACACCTTCCCAACCGCTTCTGGTGCCACAACACAAGCGGTTCGAGCAACCGCTTGTGATACCCGACGGGTATCACACGCGGTTACTTAGAAGCGGTTATAAAACCGCTTCTAAAGGGGGTTACGAGCCGCTTGTGGTAGCCGGTTCTGTAGTAGTGATTACCGTCCCCAGTCACTGCCCACAATGTAGCTCACGTCTCTCGAGAAGGATCAAGATTACAGATGCTCTCTCTTTTAAAGAATTCAAAGTAATCGAAACGAATGTTTGAAGACAAGATAAAAAAGGAGCAGAGCTGCATTTAGGCTAGAAGAAAGGTTGTCCTGTATGGACTATGGAGTCCTAATCAAGTTGACCGGGAACACGATTTGCACTGCATGCACTCAGATGGCGTTTCCTTAGGACATGCTCAGTTTACTTTTAGCGTATTCACGTCAGCTTTATCCTATATAGAAGAGTGAGAAAAAAGAAGAGGAAAGAGAGCTGACTCTTATTTAGTAGTAAGTATTGCACGGAAGTATAGGTAGATTAGTTATGTACAAGAGAGAAGATTTAGTTAATACATGGCATTTAGAGCCAATATTTAGAGATAGCTATTGTACATACTGACTTTAATATTTAATCTAAATGACATGGATGGGGGATGGAGTAAGCAACCGGTTTTATTATTGTACTTGCTTTTATATTATTAATCTATTATTTTTAAACTAATATAAGATGAAAGAGGATGGCTAAATTTTATCGGGAGTAGAGACATACTAGGTAGAAAAGCGCGCTACGCTGCGCCGGTTGAATTTCGATAGGATGCGCTCGAAAAAATAATAATTTTTTATTTTCGCAAAACCACCAACCGGTAAAAAATAGTCCAGAGGAAAAAGGGAAAAAATTATCAGAGATGACAACCTTCTTTTGTCGAGCCTAATACTCAATGTGTTCACTGAGTAATAATACATGTTCGCAAAACCACCCACCGGTGAAAAATAGCCTAAAGAAAAAAGGGCGAAAAATCTTCGATGAATCTGTGTTTTTTTGTGACCAAAACATGTTTTTCGGGTTTTTGGGGTGGCGAAAACAATTTTTCCGAGTTTTTTTGTTGCGTTTGTTAAAAAAAAGGGTCGTTAGGACGCGTCGGCGAATCCACGTTGGGTGCTGAAAACATTTTTTCCGGTTTTTTGGGTTGCGTTTGTTAAAAAAATGGGTCGTTAGGACCCACCGGCGAATCCGCGAGACGAAATGATGAGGACATCACTTCCATGGATACAACCACATCTACACATCAATTTGAACCCGCTGCTATTATACAAGGACCGGTTATTCGAGCTCGCGCACGACAGTTTAGTTATCAGGTGAATGCGTTCCAAAGCCTTCCCATTAGTGATAATATGAATGGAATGCTATTTAATTCTTGTGATGATCTTATTGTCCTTAGGAACTAAGGAGAAGAACCTCCAAATGCCAAGCATAAAGCACAATCATCATATGCGCAAGTTGGACTTGGAATCAACAAATTCGCGGATTCGGGCTCCGCGACAGCATCAACTTCAAACGACCATAACTTTTGTTCTAGAAGGCTTCTGGAGGTCTATGAGTACAAGAACGAAAGCCCTGGTCGTCCTCTTTCAAACGGATCTGAGATCACCTCAAAATTCCCTTCGAGTCAGCGGGAAAACGCAAAACAATCCGGAACACTTTTTCAGTCCGAGTTCGAGTCCAATTCGAACTCAGAAACAGCACTGACTTTAAAGTGCCATAACTTTTGATTCCGGAGGAGTCTGGAGGCCCATGAGTACACGTTTGAAAGATCTCGGAGTCTACTTTCCAAAGGATCTGGCCTCACCTCAAAATTCCTTCAGATGCGTCCGAAAACTGGCTAAAACCACATGTTGCTTTTCCAGTCCGAGTCAAACTCGAGTCAAAGAAGACTTGGTGTTTTGGATTTGAGTTGTATTAGATTTCCTTTACTATGGAAGGCCCCCTCCTGCTCCTCTAGTATAAATAACCACCCAAACCCTCATCTAGGACTTGGGTTTTGTTTATTTGATAGTTTAGCCATTGCTACTATTTTGAGTCTTCGGACGTGCTCAACGACCGCCTAAGCTCCTTGTTTCAGAACCCCACCTTATCAATCTTTCATTCATATTCGCAATTTCAGATTGCTTTACCATTGTTCTTGCTTGTTCTTCGGTTGCATGCGAGAATCGAACCTCGTGTTCAGTTGATCGTGCCAGCGGCAAGATCAATAACCCTCTGAGTTGGTTTAGCGATTGCTAAAGCGCATCGTCGTCAGCGTTGTAGTCGGATCGTCAAAGTCAATTCCTCCAAATCGAAGTTATCGCTCTCATCGAAAGATCGGGACCCAAAGTCACATCGGGTGGTATCGAGCGCCATGTTGCTCGGTGAGAGATTCAAGACCCTAGATTAGTTTTTGTTTTCTGTCCAAAATTGAAAATCCTCCACAAAAATTCAACCTTTAGATTCAATCTGGTATTTTAGTGAGTTTTGTTAAGTTTTGATCCATTAGAGTCCTTGTTTTAGTTGTTGATCGTTTTTCCTTCGCGTAGCTTTATTCCAATCTGTCCAGTTCTTTGTTTTGTTCATAACTTCTACATATGAGCTCCAAATTGTGTGTTTGAATATTTGTTTTAAAGCTTAGAACAGTGGCATCATTTGGTTACATTGTGAAAAGCTTCATTCGGTCATTTTCAAGCGTTAATTGCAGCAACAACCTTATTGCATAGTTCTGGCGAATTTGGGTTTGTTTCTTCAATTTGTGTTCTAGCTTTGTTCCTTTGAGTTGGTTGAGTCCAGTAGCATCTACAACCATAAAAGTTCCAAAATATCAGTGTACATACCTTTGGGAACCAATTCATCCTTTGCGAATACTTTGATCCCAATTGAGACTAGCAATTTGACATTGCTTGGGGCTGCTCCTTTTGATACGTTGCACTATCATAACTCTTGTGATATCAAGTTAGGGATTCCAAAACTTTGCTCATACTAGTGTTGGCCGAAAGTCACTAAAAAAAGAGAGAAAGAAAGAGCCAAACGGCCAAAAAGAAAAAAAAAGAGAAAAGAAAAGAGAATAGTGGCCGGTAGCACTACATTGATCAAAACCCTAATTTGTGTTTGTCATTTTCAGATTGTGCAATTGTATTATGTAGTGAGCAATCTTGTGCCCTTGTACCTTTTCTGAAGCAATTAGCTAGCGTCTCTCCATAACTTATGCAACACGAGTTTTAGTGCTGAAATTATTCTTATTTAGCTCATTCCATTGGTTGCATTAAGTTTCACTATCTTTGCGTGTGTGTTGCCTTGAAATTCACTTATATCTTTGAGATCGGCAACTAGGGCTTGTGAATTCTAGTTTGGATCATTACTTATCATTACAATAACTAGAGTTATCAGATTGCATAGGAAATTAACATAGCCTACCAAGCTCCACATATTCTACCTCGTACGTTTGTTCGGTCCCTTAGGAATCGCTTTATCCAAGCTTGGGAGAACTTTTAATACCGCCAACGGCCGACAACTCCTGCTGCATGGTAAGAACTTGTAAGAGCTTTGGTTAAAGTTTGAGAGTTGAACGACTTTTGTCCACATCCTATGTAGTGATAGAACATTATACTTGTGATTTTGTTTCTTGTCTTCACTAACAATGGCGGGTTCTCAACGTCGTGGCGCTTGGGCCATGACATCCTAGGAGAAGAGATAGTTCACACTCCAAGTTACAGAGAACGTACGACCATACCTTCAACACCACGGAAGGTACAACGGCATCGCACATGTACCAAAAATAAGTTTACCGTACCCATTTTTAGTGATAAATATGATCCTGAAGGTTATCTTACATGGGAATTAGCTGTCGAACAATCATTTGATAAACATGAAATTCTGAGCATGATAAGGTTAGGGTTGTTACTAGTGGATTCTCTGGATTTGCTGCTATTTGGTGGAATGATTATATGAGTAAAAATCGGGACATTCCTAGCACATGGACAAAAGCGAAGAAAATTCGAGAGCTAGATTTGTCCTTCATATGTTGCCCGTCAATTACTGAAATGAATTGCAACATCTAAAACAAGGTAGTAAAACAGTGGATGAGTACTACCAAGAATTTCAACATAGATCTTTGCGTTAGGGGTTAGTAGAGACCGAAAAGACTCGCATGAATAACTTTTATTTTGGACTAGATTTCGACATTTAGATCATGATATCTTCTAAAGAATTCAATTCTTTGTCATGTTTACTTAATCTTTCACGAGAAGTCGAAAGAAAGATACAGAGAAGACAATCAACCAAAATTCAAGCTAACACAAAGTTAAATGCTACTCTGTGGCATGCCTTGCACCAAACCTGAATGAGAGCATACACACCGAGAATGTGAAAGAAATACAAGAAAATTTGAGTGAAGTAGAGGATAGCATATGTGACGATGATTCTACTAACACAATCCAATCTATTTCGGTTAGTTACATTCTTTGTTGTTCCATGCGCTATTCAGGTTACTTTTGAAGAAGGGCGCAACAAGCGAAATACCAACATTATCGGTGAAAGTTTTGATATTTCTACTTAGAGGAGGAAACTAATGACCATGGTACAGATCTGCTTTTACAGCAAGAAAAGGATCAAATTGGTGAGTATATTCCTACTATGCATAACTCTTGTGAACTACCACCTTGTGCCACAATTGTAGAACCATATGACAAATTGCATGCTTATAATTTTGCTCATGTGGTGCTGATTCACACGCATAAGGAGGTGATAGCTAGAATATCCCTACCACTTGTTTTGTGCTATATCATGTTGAATGAGCACATTAGTTTGACTTGTGCTATGAACAAGATTTCTGAAATTTCATCTCTTAAGTCTTTGTCTAGCACCTATGCCTCTTGTTTTAAATTCAATTTATTTGGTGAATATGGCATAGATGGCAAGTTTCTTGTTTACGAATATGCATAACTTGTGATAAACTTGATGAATTGAAGCTTGCTATTTTGGGCAATTCTAGTTGTAAGCAACAACTTGTTTCATTTGAGGCTCCATCAAATTTTTTAATAAGTGTGATACCCATAGTTTGCTGCCACATTGTTGAATTTTAGTACATTAACTTGTATTACAAATCAACATGTAAGTAGTTGATCGTGGAAGCCAATTAAAATTGTGTCACCATTATTGGAATGATTTGAGTTTGCTTATTTACAATTTGATAACATGAATGAGCCATACTTGATGCCAAAACTTGTTGTTTTGCCCACAAAACATGTTATTGAATGCGACTCACAAAACATGAGTATTCTTTATCAAAGGTCAGGAATAGATATGTGCTTTACTTATATTTGCAAATCAAGTTGCAAACTAAAGCATGCTAATATTGATGTTATATGCTTCACTTATAACCACAAATCGATTGGCGAGTGCGAGGAAAGGTGCTTTACTTAAATCTGATTTCCTCATGTGTTGTTTTGAAAATAACCCACCGCGAATCCAAAAGAACAATGAAATTTGGGATATATACATCTACGCCGTGTACACGTTCTTTTTGTTGGTTGCTTCGTTTTCAGCTTGTCCAAAACCGAGAACGGTTTTCCTTCAAAGAGGGGAGAAAGCATCAAAGAGTGCTAGCATTCATCAAGCCATAATATGCTGGAAAGAAGTGTTGAGCTATGTGGATAATTATCAGGTGAATCCTCTAAATGTTTTTTTTGTCTTAAAAAAATATAAAGAGGCGGAGCTACCATTTTATTTAAATAAATGCAGGACCTATATGAGAATGTTTTGTGCTGAAGATGAGCAAAAAGGTGAGCATGAGTCGAGGACGACTCAAATGCAAGAAGGGGAGGATGATGAGGACATCACTTCCATGGATACAACCACATCTACACATCAATTTGAACCCGCTGCTATTATACAAGGACCGGTTATTCGAGCTCGCGCACGACAGTTTAGTTATCAGGTGAATGCGTTCCAAAGCCTTCCCATTAGTGATAATATGAATGGAATGCTATTTAATTCTTGTGATGATCTTATTGTCCTTAGGAACCAAGGAGAAGAACCTCCAAATGCCAAGCATAAAGCACAATCATCATATGCGCAAGTTGGACTTGGAATCAACAAATTCGCGGATTCGGGCTCCGCGACAGCATCAACTTCAAACGACCATAACTTTTGTTCTAGAAGGCTTCTGGAGGTCTATGAGTACAAGAACGAAAGCCCTGGTCGTCCTCTTTCAAACGGATCTGAGATCACCTCAAAATTCCCTTCGAGTCAGCGGAAAAACGCAAAACAATCCGGAACACTTTTTCAGTCCGAGTTCGAGTCCAATTCGAACTCAGAAACAGTACTGACTTTAAAGTGCCATAACTTTTGATTCCGGAGGAGTCTGGAGGCCCATGAGTACACGTTTGAAAGATCTCGGAGTCTACTTTCCAAAGGATCCGGCCTCACCTCAAAATTCCTTCAGATGCGTCCGGAAACTGGCTAAAACCACATGTTGCTTTTCCAGTCCGAGTCAAACTCGAGTCAAAGAAGACTTGGTGTTTTGGATTTGAGTTGTATTAGATTTCCTTTACTATGGAAGGCCCCCTCCTGCTCCTCTAGTATAAATAACCACCCAAACCCTCATCTAGGACTTGGGTTTTGTTTATTTGATAGTTTAGCCATTGCTACTATTTTGAGTCTTCCAGACGTGCTCAACAGCCGCCTAAGAAGCTCCTTGTTTCAGAACCCCACCTTATCAATCTTTCATTCATATTCGCAATTTCAGATTGCTTTACCATTGTTCTTGCTTGTTCTTCGGTTGCATGCAGGAATCGAACCTCGTGTTCAGGTTGATCGTGCCAACGGCAAGATCAATAACCCTCTGGAGTTGGTTTAGCGATCGGGACACCAAAGTGCACATCACGAAAACATGGTTTCCGTTTTTTTGGGTGCTGAAAACATTTTTTCCGGGTTTTTTTTGTTGCGTTTGTTAAAAAATGAGTCGTTAGGACCTACCGGCGAATCCGTGGGTCGCTATAAATCTTCGGACGAATCTACATTTTAAAAAAAAAACCAGCGGTTATGACCCGTTGGCAAATCCATAACTTGCTATAAACCTTCGATGAATCTGTGTTTTTTTTTACGAAAACATTTTTTTCGGGTTTTTTGGGTGGCGAAAAAAAAAATTCCGGGTTTTTTCGGTGGCGAAAACATTTTCCCTGAGAAAAATGGAGAAAGGACCTGAACGTAAGAAGTAGGGACCTAGTTGTTATTTTTTTGGACCTGTTCGCTATCCTGAAAAATTAGAAAAGGGCTTGTTCGCGATTTGAAATTAACGGGAGGCTTTTCCGTAAAATACCGCGCCAGGGACCTAAACGCGAAGAAAAAAAAATTTTGTCTCACAAAAAATCGCGAAGGACCTATCCGTAATTTCAAAAAAATGGAGGGGTTTTTTCGCAAAACTGCACGGCGACACGTGGCTCTCCGGTTTGCCTTGAAATCTTGCGGGTATAGGTGTTTTTATAGATTAATGATAGAAAAATAAAAGGACTAGAGCATCATTACCATGTCGATTGATCCAAATTATAATGGTACAGATAGATTAGCTAGGCATCCACATATAGGAAAAAAACATATGCCAAGGCGGTAAAGCACACAGTTAGCTAGTATGGTAGCTCGAGGTCTCGAGGCCCAGTCCTATCTCCAACCTCAATTCAAATAGACGCATATTCCTACTACATATTATTTTTAAGAAGATTGATGGTGTCTAAACATTGACGCACTTAACCTAGCACCTTAGCAACCATCTCGGTGCACATGCTATATGTGCTTTACATCTGAGATTTTTGTGTGTTACCTTTGTAAGTTGCCTTGCTTTATATGACTAAAGAGAGATTAACCCCTCCAAAATTTTAGAGCTTATGCTATTGTTGATTGTTTTCTATTATAAAGATACCGCTCCCGTTCTATATCACTGAAGAGGTGTCCAATTAATCGAATTGAGATTAGAGTTAAATAATCGGATTGGTCAAAGGAAAAACAAACAATGTGGCTTTGGCCCCAAGTATTTACAAATAGCATTCATAAACACATCGTTGGAGGCAGCCTCTTCGAACCCACTTTTAGGCACTACCGTTCCTAATTAATAGGGTTTTAATACGTATTGGAAGTTTGATTCACATGATGAGAAAATAATGACCGTAAAATATCACTATATATTATTGGGTTTGTTGGAATTAAATTAAGTCACGATGAAAAGAAATGAATAGAAAAGTTGTAAGAGAAAAACAAATTAATTCGTATTTTGGGTAAGTGGCTAAGTTATGGAGAAGTAAAGAAGTACTCCCTTCGGTCACAAATTGATGTTGTTTTGGACATCAACACGGTCTCAAAAACACAACTTTAACTACTAATTTGTATTATAATATATTTATCAAATCTAATAAAATGATAATATTATGAAAGTACTTTTCGAGACAAATCTACACATATAATTTTTATATATTCAATTTAAATATTTATAAAGATATATATTGATACATAAAATTTTAAAAGTTTGACTACACTTATATCAAAAAACAAAAACTATTTATGGCTAGAGGGAATAGCTAAGAGACTAGACCGTGTGTACGTACTAAGAGCATTTCGATCCAATGCTACTCCTTAGCCATATTTAAATCTTTAGTAGAAAGCACTGATCATTTGCAACACTTAGGGTGGAGTTGTAATGATCGAGATAGATGCTATATACTGTGGAAGCCATTTGTCCATGACGCAGAGGAAAAGCAAAAAAAGAATCTCATGGTGCTTTTGGCAGAGCTCCCAGCTTTAGCTTTTCTATAAAAAGCTGAGGAGCTCTACCAAACAAGAAAAAATCAACCAGCTTCACATAGGAATCCGAGGAAGTGATTCATGTTTTTTGACTTGCAGCCTGGGAGCTAAAAAAATATGCTCCCCATGCATCTGATTCACAACCTTCCAGTTATGAACTTTCCCACTAAGTTTATAACTATTTCTCAAACAGGAATCACTTCCACCAGAGAATCGATTCCATAGAGAATCAAGAGTTATAGCTGAAGAATCAGAATCTAGAGCTCTGTCAAATAGGCCCTTAGTTTGGGCTTGAGCTGGATCAGAGTAACTAGCTCGCACAATTGTATCGACAACTAAGCTAGATCCCATGCTTTGTTTGGGTAATTGAGATGGACTTGGCTACCAAAGCCAAAAAATACATGCAGATATCTCATTTGACCATTGGATTGGGGTGAAAACGGATTGGACACGGACAGATATTACTCTTTTCGTATCCTAATCTACATTTTTTTACCGAATTCGGATATGGATCTCGGTTATTCGGGAGATGGATACGTGACGGATATGTGATGGATTTGGATCAGAAATGAATAAATATATACGGATAATGCACGCATATATAGAGTAATATATATTGAATTAAAACTATACGAATACATGACTACAGTAACAAGTTATATATCAATTAAACTCAATAGTCGTCGTAGAAAGAATATGCTACTTGATGATCAGTAGAACCAAGTAATTGTTAATATAAATGAGTTGCCATAAAAAAAGGATGAAAATGGGTTAGGCCTTATCCAAATAGAAAAAAATATGAATATCCGGATCTCGTTCCGTATTTACCTGATATTGATTGCTCTGGATCCGATCCTGAATCTGGATTCAAGTATATGAATCTGATCCCAAATGTGACCAGATAGTCAAATCCGGTCCCAACCGGATCTA
The DNA here is from genome assembly GCA_036346375.1 of Guadua angustifolia. Taxonomy (NCBI): domain Eukaryota; kingdom Viridiplantae; phylum Streptophyta; class Magnoliopsida; order Poales; family Poaceae; genus Guadua; species Guadua angustifolia. The sequence continues at coordinate 26,577,315 of CM070517.1, forward strand.
GTCCTGGATCAGACGAGAGATATCTAACCCATTGTCACCCATAATTGGAATTAGAAAAGGGAACTAAGAAATAGAGCATGACGGAAGAAATCCATTGTTGTGTTTTTCAACGTCTTGGTCATCCGGAGTAACTGAGTAGGAGTTACATAAAGACTGGCCCGTTTGGATATCAAGCTTAAAGGGCGTGAGCCAGGCTATTTTTTTCCCCATTTAGGCATATTTGCATGTTACATTTCTAAGAACCATGCAACCAATTACATGTTGGGCTCAAACTAATTTTTTTTGCCAATAAGTGTCATCATTCAATTACATTCCCTCGATTTTAGTTCCAACATTCAAATGTCCATTATAAATTAAACACCTATATGACCCAAATATTACATAAAAGATAGTTTAAACAAACTAAGTTTTATCATTCGGTATTCAAAAAGTCTTAATAAATCTAACGTCACCCTGCTAGTTTAATTTAAAAGGGAAAAGAACATGCCGGCCAATTCCACCTTCCATTATTCCGCAAAGATAGTACATTTGTACACCCATGTCAGCCTTCCATACGTAAGAAGACTAGCTAGACACAGCTCTCTCCTCACCCTTTCCCAACACATGCAATTGCATACCATGCATGCACAAGAACACACAAGGGACACATAAAACTCTCCCTCTTGCACCTTCGAGTTCTCTTTCCCCTTCATGCACACCATTGTACCCGAATTAAGGACCACAACCTGAAGCTTGAAATCACTAAAAAACTTGTAACTATGCTAAGTTGCATATGCGTGCATGGAATATTTCGCGAGTTTAGCTAACGCCGGCACGTACTAGTTACACCGAGCCCTGCTCCTGCGCGCCGTAGTTCATGCGCTGCCTCTTGATGCTCCCGCCGCCGCCGGACGACGACGTGTCGCTGCACGCCGCCCTGCGGTCCATGACGCCGCGCAGCGCCTCCTGCACCGACGCGATGCAGTCGTGCCTACGGTGCGAGGCAGCGCACTCGTCGTCGATGTCGTCGACGTTCAGATGTCCGTCGTCCTCGTCGTCGCCCTCCGCTGCTCCCTCGTCCGCGGTGATGAGGAGAACGCTCCGGACGCGCCCGCCTAGCGTGGTGATCTCGGCCCGTCGCGCGCGCAGCCGGAGCGCGGCGAGCGCCCGGACGATGTCCGGGATGAGGTCTGGGCGGTCCTCGCAGCACAGAGACGCCCGCACGACGAGCCGCCCATCCCCGTCGGCCGCCGCGTCCACCGCCAGCTCGTCGGCCTCCGTCGGCAGCATCTGCGCCGGCCCGATAGCTTGGTCGTCGTCGCCCGCGACGGCGGCTGCCACCATCATCGCCGACGTCTGCCGCTTCAACTCTTTCACGTGCTCGATCACCTCGGCCAGCAGCGACGCCTTGTCCGTCTGCAGGTACGCAACAGCGAAACGCATACAATTATAACTTAAACAATCTGCACTAACATCCATATATCGACACGAAGCACCAACCTTGCCTAGACGTTTGAACAGGATGGAGCACTGCTTACACTAGTAAAATGATCAAGCTAGTGTGAGCGTGGAGAAAAAGCTTACAAGGATTGCGGTTGCGGTGCAGCTTTTCTCTGCATTTTCATGTCTTTTTGAGCTTTAGCACGCTAGGTGGGTATAGGTGTGCGTGGTGGTGTCATATAGGATGTAGAAGTATATACATGCTTGCGAGTTCTGACACGATATGTAGTGCGTTCTTGTCGCACAGGGGTGCAGACACTGCAGAGTCTCTATTTTCTTCTGTTCTTCAAGCAGAAGCAGCGGTTTCCCGGCCGTATGAAAGATTTCTGCCCCCTCTTGTCTTGTCAGGAGATCGGGAGCACATACGGCTTGCGTGGTGCGTCCAGCCCCATTGCCACTAATGCCCGCCATTTTGTTAATGGTATTTATCCTTGCTTAACTAAGCACTATTAATCCTATCTCTCAAATGAAATATTAATACTAGTAGTAGCTCACAGTACTTGTCATTAGTTAAAGAGGAAACTCAAGCCTAACTAATTAGTACTAGCAGATCTTTGGAAGCCGCTTAATTCCGAGCATATATGACATGTCATGCAAACTACACTTTTTGCAAAGCTATATATTGCTACAATATGAGTGAAATCGATCGAAACTAGGTACTTCTATTTGCCTTTCTTAAAAGACCTAATCAATCAAAGTACATAACTACATATAGGTTGCATCGATCACAGAACTAGCTAGCACATGCCAATTAACTAGCCATGATTGTTTCACTTTGTTCTCGCACACTGTGATTACCGTAGGCTCATCGATCCGTGACTGTTCCATTATGGATCTTTAACTTCTTTATCATTTTGATTAGTTGCACCTAGTTGGCGTTTTGCAACGAGATCGAAATACAAACGGTGACGACAAGATCAATCAAGATGAATAAAGAGATCACGAAAATGGCACATGTGTGGATTAGTTTCATGCGTTTATAATGAACAGAAGAGAATCATTCGAGAAGCTGCATGCTCGTGCGTATGTGTGTATGTGATGATCGATGCATCGTATCACCTTGGTGGTGTTGGGGAGGAGGCTGCGGAGCCTGGCGAGGTGCCCGTTGATGCGCTGCCGGCGCCGGCGCTCGGCCTCGCTGTGGCTGCGCGACGCCGCCAACGCCTTGGCGTCCATGATCTCCCGCGCCGTCATCCGCCCCAGCTCTGCTTGCAGGCTCCCGAGCAGCCCCGACACCACCGCCTTACTGCTCCCAGCCTCCGCCGCGCGCTGCTGCTGCGCCGCCGCAGCCGCCTCGAACCCGAACCCAAACACCCCGCCTTGCCCGTCGACGACGTCGCACGCGTAGCCTCCCGCGGCGCCGATGACGCTCCCCACCGCCGCCGGCTCGGCGAACGCTGCCGGGCCGAGCCACGGCAACAGCTGCGCGGCCGCCTCGTGGCTGCCGTGCACGCCTCCTTCCCACATGGCTATGGCGCTTCTCGGTTCTTGGCGTTCTTGGCTTTGTGGTGGTGGTGGCTTCGATCGGCTTCTTCTTTTCCGCGAGAGCTCTTGGTCAAACGGGGGATCGCCTTTTAAGCTCGCTGCTCGTGGCCACCGCGCAGGGCGACGGCTTTAGGGGGGAGGCGGCTTTTTAAGGTGCCTTTTGGCGCCGCGGCACGGTAGTGGTCGATACGGCGAGCGAGCAGGCAGGCAAGCCAGGGGCTCGTGTACGGCACTGTAAAGAATTTGTTTAGCTAAGCTAGGGGGACCTGCCCTTTGTCTCTGTAAAGAATTTGTTTGGTTGGTGTTTCGTTATGCTTTGCTTTGCATACACTAGTGAGTAGGTTTCGAAGTTTGTTTTCGGATCACATTTTGAAAGCGGTTGAAATCTAAAATTTTAGTAATATTTCATAATTTCATTTGAAATCCAGATGAAATTCAAAATACAAATATGAAATCCGATAAATTTAAAATAGAGAAAAATGAAATTTCAACCGAAATTTTAGTGATTAAACCTCTTATGAAATGGTCTTCCGAGACTAGAAAAATTGAAAAAATATTACAAGCATTTATCTACATTTTCTATTTGTTTGAATGCAAAATACTAAGTATTTCTATATAAAATTTCTAAGTTAGGATTCATAGTTTAGACCGAAATATATCATGTAAGACCGAAATCCAAGTTAGGATTTAGACCAAAATGCATCATTTAAGTTTAAAATCCAAGTTAAGATTTAGACCAAATCTAAGTTATGATTTAGGGTTAAAGTTATATAATTTGTATATGTTTTTTTTTGCAAACTTTTTATATCTATTTCTCCTAAAAGGTATTGCAATTCGCCATAAAAAATTTGATGCTAAATCCAGTCCTAAAAACATCAAAACTGAAATAAACCGTGCAACTCGGTCAAAAAAACCGAAATCTCGATGAAATTTAGTAAGATTTTCCCAAGAACTGTAGCAACCCTAATTTTAAACTTTTTTTATTCTACCGGTATTTTGAATCTCGGTGCTGGCTGAAATCCAAATTTTTTCCGAATTTTAAACCCTGCTAGGGAGTAGTCACTCTGGCGTACTTCAGAACTACGATTTGGTGTTGGGGTTCACTACTAGGAGACTGGAGACCTTTCGCAACAAAATAGGATAACCATCCGGAATTATTTTGATGCCTGTTTTCGGTTAATTATGATATCTACAGAAGTAGAAACGAGAAGGGGTCATCTTGAAAGAAAGTAAAGCGTGTTCCTAAAATTTGCCGGTTATCCGCTTCAAAGGCTATAAGCACTAGTCAACATTGTTAATTTCATAAACCAACTTAGGCATATTCTAGGACTGTATTAGGTTTCATATTTTGACAGTACTACTTAGGCATGTTTTGTTTCATATTTTCTATAAGGACTATTATACCCGACAGCCGGTTTAGGCCGACCATACTTGTCCTTGGACGGAGTCCCTAAGGAGGATCCTCGGATAGTCTAACTGGTGGATCCGCCCCGACCATGCCCAAACTCGTCCTCGAGCATGTGTCATAAATCCTGAGCATATTTACTCAGGAGTGCGCAGCGGTCAGTCAGAGCTGAGGGGGATTCCTGAGCATGAGATCGTGCTTGGCCCATAATGGCGACGTGGCGATAATTACGCCGCGGTCTAAGACCATCACGCCACGATCTGGGACCATTATGCCCAGATGGGACGTGGCAAAAATTAAGGATGCGGTTGCAGCCACGGTTAATGCAGTAATGGTGCATTATTCAGCTGTAGTTACTTTGATCATCTATAAGAGCCCTCGGTAGATCGGTAGAGAAAAAGAAGAACACACGGTCACACTGTCACTCTAGAGCCACTCTATAAGAATTTCACAAGCAATAGCGAGATCACTAGACATAAGGTTGTTATCTCCATTGTGAGAGGTCCGAACCAGTATAAATCCTTTATCCATTGTCTTCCGAGCATCACATCCTAACAACATTCTTCGGACGTAAACCCTTCACAGGAAAGCGACTTTGGTTGATCCCTCATTCAACCAGTAAGCTCGGTGATGACCTGTTTCCCAAACGTCGACAGCTGGCGCCGTCCGTGGGGATCTGCTGGTGAATCCTTTCGTGAAGAATCCCTGAAGATGCCGAATTCCTAGGATAATCAAGACTTCTGCGCTTTCGACAACACCGAGGATGATGACATGTACTATGCTGATGAAGGCGTAGCAGGCATTGCTGACCCAGAGGGTCACACTAAGCCCAGGAGCCCTTCCCTAGCTGCTGTAGTGCGAGAGTGGTTCCTTCGCTCTCAGTGCGATTTCCTCACAGATGATGAGAAGTGTGACGGACTCTACGATGGTCTGGACATTCCCGATCATTTTGAGCCCGATCACGAGACTGCGTCGTGGGGAGACACCATGATGTCACCTTCACGATCTCTGTACTCCTGCGATGTCAACATGGCGGGAGGAGAAGAAAACCCCGAGGTTGAATCCTCGGGGCCGCCCGTCATCGCCGCTATGAAGCGGCGAAGCCATTTGGAGGCGTCCCTGAACAGGACCCTAGCAAGCATTCGCCGCCAAACCCACGAAAAACCGAGCGCCAGGGCTAAATCCTTAGCTCGCGAGATTTCCCGCAGGTGTCATACGCCGGAGCACGTGCGTGACCGTCGTCCAAGCTCGCTTCCTCTCATTCCCCAGAGCAGGGAGCGATTGTAGGCTCTAGCGGCAGTCGTGTGTGATCTCCAGAGTTTCGCTGAGCAGGTGGACTTGGAAGCAATGGGCGCGATTGTAGATGAAGATCTGGAGAAGCTCACCGCTGACATAAAGCTCCCAGGCTCCCCTCGTGGCGAAGAGGCCCGGAGTGTTTCTCGGGAAATTTAACATCATACCCCTGCTCGCTCCCGTCACGGGGATTCTCGGAGCCCTACTCAAGAAGGCCATAGGAAGCATGATCGGTACCGTGAGGACACTTGGAGCGATTCCTGAGCAACCTCGCAGGATCAAAAATACGCTTCGTTCCAGTCACGGGCAAACCGAATATTCGACCTCAGATCGATCTCGCCGCGCCGATATCGAGAAGTATTCTCTTGCCTTGGTCCGCGCGTCGGAAGCCATTGCAGCGATCATCGCCGTGACCGAAGGGACCATCGCGATAAGCCAGCTTTCGGATGTCGGGCTTTCTCCGCGTCCCTTCGTAATGTCTTGTGACCGAGCAAATTAAAGCCCGGTCACATTGAGAGGTTCAATGGGACTCAGAATCTAGATGAGTTCCTCTCAATCTATTCCACTGCAATTCTAGCAACTAGAGGTGATGAGGGAATTATGGCTAACTTCCTGCCACAATTTTGGATGGAGCCACTTAGACTTGGCTCTTCAATCAAAAGGAGGGTCGATCCGCTCTTAGAGGCAACTCAGCGAAGCGCTCAAAGCAAATTTTCAGAACTGCTACATCCGCCCGGGCAAAGAGCACGATCTCGAGTGCTTGATCTAGACTGAAGGTGAGTCTTTGCGACATTTTGTTCAAAGGTTCATTAAAGTTCAAAATTCTATTCCGAATGTTTCAGATGAGGCAGTTGTCCACGCCTTCAAGTTTGGCTTCTAGGATATATGCTTCACGCAGGATCTGGAGATCCATCCAGACCTAACGGCCAGTGAGCTGTTCCGCATGGCCGATCGGTATGCGAATGCCAATGAGGTGGTCTAGTAGAAAAAAATACTGGACGAGGGTAAACTTCCGCCTTAGCCCGGGTTAGAAGGCCCCACGAGCAAGAAAAATGTAGGTTCCGTGGAAAAGAAGATAAAGAAGAAAAAGAAGAGGTCGTCTGTGCCGAGCATGGTGGCGGCTATCGAGCATCATCAGCCACGAGCTCCGCAGTCGCAGCAGCGTGGAAGGAGTAGGGGCCAACCACCCTAGCGTCGCGCCGACCAAGCTCGCAGCAACCAAGGTCTCAACGGCCAAGGTATCCCACTGAGCAACGGTTTTTGCTTGCTCCATCAGGTGTATGGGCATGACTTGCGCAACTCTGGGACTGGACGTTCCGCTTGGAACAGTTTTACAATGGCAAGGGTCCCATGCCCACGCTCCCAAAGAAATGTGAGAGCAGCAAGGGCAAGCAACCCGCTGACGACGACGAGCGAGGATATGGAGTACCAGGAGCCCCGCAATCATATTGTGTTAATATTCGGGGGCTCCTCAGCATATAAATCCCGGGATCTGAAGGAGGCGGCACGGGAGGTGCATCACGTTGCTCAAGGCAAGCCCCCCGTGCAGCAGCTTAAGTGGTCCGAGCTACCCATCACTTTCTCCAAGGATAATTGTCCCCTTAGATTGACCAAGCCTCAAAATTTCCTTTGGTCGTAAACCCACCATCAGCAATACCACGGTGGGATGAGTCCTCATCGATAGCGGAAGTTCCTTGGACCTCATATCCGCCAAAGTCCTGGACGAGATGCAAGTCCCTTGGTCCAAGATCAAGAACATAGCGGTCCCATTTTACGGGATTGTCTGGGGCACCTCGGCCAAGCCCCTTGGCTAGGTCATTTTACCCGTCACGTTTGGGAGTCCGAGCAATTTTCGGACAGAGATGATCACCTTTGAGGTGGTCGATTTCGAGTCGGCCTATAATGCCATCCTTGGCAGACCGGCTCTTGCCAAGTTCATGGCCGCCACGCATCATGTGTACCAATGCTTGAAGGTTTGTGGTCCAAGTGGAGTGATCACAATAAGAGGAAGCCAAAAGGTGGCCCTGAATTGCGATGAGAAGTCGCTAGACATGGTTGGGCAATTGCCTCAGTGCGGCCCCGACCAAGAGCAGAAGAATTCCCCGCCAAAAGTTGCCCTCCAGTCAGGAGGAGAGACCAAGATGGTTCCACTGAGCAACGCGGACCCAACCAAGGTCGTGCATTTAGGATCTTCCTTAGATCCAAAATAAGAACTCGAGCTCATTACTTTCCTCCAAAATAATGCCGATGTGTTTGCTTGGGAACCATCTGACATGCCCGGAGTCCCAAGGGAGGTAATCGAGCACAGGCTAGTGGTTCAGCCTGACAAGAAACCTGTGCAGCAAAAGCTTAGGAGCTTTTCCCCAAAAAAACAAGCAATCATCCGAAACAAACTCGACAAGCTCCTCAAGGCTGGCTTCGTTCGAGAAGTCAAGCATTCGGAATGGCTAGCGAATCTGATCATCATCAAGAAAAAGGGGGGCAAATGGCGCATGTGTGTCGACCACATGGGCTTAAATGTCACCTATCCCAAGGATAATTTCCCGTTGCCGCGCATAGACCAGTTGGTCGATGCAACAACGAGTCCTAGGTGATAAGCTTTTTGGATGCTTATTCGGCTACTACTAGATCAACATATCACCTAAAGATGAAGAGAAAACTTCCTTCATCACCCCGTTCGGCATGTTCTACTATACGACCATGTCTTTCGGTCTTAGGAACGCTGGAGCGACTTTCCAACGTCTCATGCAGAAAACTTTCCCAGATCAAATAGGTCGTAATCTGGAGGTCTATGTGAATGACATAGTGGTCAAAAGTAAGCTTGTCTCAAGTCATGTCTCCGACCTTGAGGAAACCTTTGTAACCTCAATAGGCATCGAATAAAGCTTAATCTAGAAAAATGTGTCTTGATGTAAAGGCGGGCAAGGTGCTTGGCTACATGGTCGGTCCATAAGGCATGGGGAAAACCCGGAGAAGATTGAAGCCATTGAAAGGATACGACCTCCCAACTGTATAAAGGAGGTCCAAGCTTTGACCAGACGAATGGCAGCTTTATGCCATTTTATTTCCCGGTTAGGCGAGCGTGGGTTGCTTTTCTTCAAGGCACTTCGCACGGAAAAAAGCAAACCGCTCTTTCGAAGAGTTGAAGCAATACCTGTCCAGATCACCCATCCTAACCACACCAAAGTTGGGGGAAACCTTGCTGTTATATTTGGCAACAACCCCACAAGCAGTAAGCGCGGTCTTAACAGTGGAAAGGGATGGAGCGCAGCGACCAATCTACTACATTAGTGAAGTTTTGCATAGACCAAAGGAGCATTACCTCGAGGTCCAGAAGCTCTTGTACTCGCTGCTGATGGCCTCCAGAAAGCTATGATATTATTTTCAAGCACATAATATTATGGTCCCGACCAACTTTTCACTTAAGGAGATCTTAAGAAATCAAGACGTCGGTGGCCGAATAGAAAAATGGGCCATGGAACTCGTTGAGTTTGAGATCCAATTCTCAAATTGCGTGGCGATTAAGTCCTAGGTTTTTGCAGACTTCATAGTGGAGTGGACGAATCCAGCACCACCTGCTACCAAGCTCGACAGATCTAAAGAAGGTCGTTGGACCATGTATTTCGATGGGTCTCGTGCTTATGAACATTCGAGGGCTAGAGTTGTGCTAGTTTCCCCTCAGGGAGAACAACTCTAGTACATCATTCAATTGCACTTCGCCTTGACCAACAACGTGGCAGAGTATGAAGGCCTCTTGGCAGGACTACGAGCATGCAAAGAACTCGAAGTCCAGCGATTGACTGTAAAAGGCGATTTATAGTTGGTCTTCAATCAGGTTAACAAGGAGTATCAATGTTCCGATAACTCAATGACGCTTTACCTGGTTGAAGTGAGGAAGATGGAGAAGTACTTTAGGAATTTCGAAGTACTCTACATCCCCAGGAAGGATAATTCCCTGGCCGACCAACTCTCAAAGCTCGGTTCCTCCCAAGAATCCGCCCCGGCAGGAGTACTCGTCGAGTATTTGTACAAGCTCTCCATTCCCTCTATAGATGAGGCACCAGAGGTGTGCGGTAATGTCATCTCGAGCATGGTGCGAATTGGATGATGCCATTCATCCAATATCTTGCACATGGACACTACCCAAGGAAGAAGCTAGCGTTCCCGGCTTATTAGGCGATCCTTTCTTTACAAATTGATCGAGGGCGCCTTATACCGCAAAGGAGTACTAAGAGTCCTCTCCAAGTGCATATCTCAAGAAGAAGGCAAATACCTTCTTAGAGATATCCATGAAGAAATGTCCTCTCCAAGTTCAAACCATTCCTCTATCATGGTCGTTCTCGACTTGGGGTGGGGAGTCGATATACTTGGACCTTTCCCCCGAGGTCAGAAGGGCTATAAGTACTTACTCGTGACTGTTGACACTTTCACTAAGTGGATCGAAACCGAACCTGTGTCGACTATTTTGGCTCAAGCAGCTAGGAAGTTTTTTCGCAATAACGTGGTGATGCGCTTTAGTGTTCCCAACTGCCTCATCACGAACAATGGCACCCAGTTCACCAGTGAGCTGTTTCAAACCTATTGTGAAGGCATCGGGATAAAGGTCTACTTCGCCTCTATAGCACATCCGCAGAGCAATGGAGCAACTAAGCAAGCAAATGGACAAATAATCCAATGGATCAAAAAGAGGGTTTTCAAAAACCTCAGTTAGCATGGTCGAGCATGGGTGGACGAGCTTCCTTCCGCCCTTTGGTCAGTTCGCACTACGGCAAGTCGAGCTACGGGTAAAACCCCTTTCCAGCTCGTTTACGGTGCAGAGGCCATATTGGCCGCCAAGATCGTGCTGGGTTCTTCAAGAGTGCACCTGGTCAACAACATCGACCAGAAGGGTGAGCGTCTCCTAGACCTAGACCTCGCCGAGGCAACACGTGAACGGGCTTTGCTGCGATCCACGATTTACCTACCAGCTCTTCGTAGGCACGCGGCCAAATCAATCCATCTAAGGACCATGCAACTTGGCGACCTCGTCCTTCATCGAGTTCAGGACTTGTCGAAGGCTAACAAGATGACCCCCAGATGGGAAGGTCCTTACACGGTCGTCTCAGCAACACGCCTGGGGACTGTTTGCCTAGTGATGGAGGATGGTCGGGTGCTCATCAGCACCTGGAACGTTGATCAATTACTTAAGTTCTTCATTTAAGTTTTCATTACTACTTACTCTGCGCAAGATTAGCGGATTTTTTCTATAAAATTCGGTTCTTTCGCCCCCGTGATTTCCATTCTTCCTAAGATTTTGTGAATGTCTTTAAAGTCACTACCTGTTGGTAAGCCGACTCAGTCTCGCACAAGGGCACACTCTCCTTCTCATAGTCTTGATGATGGGATGAGCGTTAGCGGGCAAGAACATTTGCTTCAATCGCATTATCCTAAGGTTTGGCTAGTGCGCATGAGAACGATCAAAGTGTCACAACCAACACTGGATCACTAAGCTCGCCACCAGAGGTCTCAGTCTACATAAACCGATTGCTGTCCGTAGTAGTTCTTCGCTACAAGTTTTACAATTGCGTAAAGACAACATCTCGGTTGGTCCAGAGTTCTAGTTCGATTCACGCGTGCTCGGTCGTCATGCGCTTTATCGAGCAACCACGCGTTCTCTCCCATCCTCGTCAGAACTATGCTCGCAACTTAGGGGCATGGATCAAGATGCTCGGGAGTTAAGGCCATGCGCATATCTCTCTCTCCCGACCTAATCTATGCTTGCAATTCGGAGAAATGGCTATTGGGTCGTTAAAGGAAAGAGTGCGCGATTTTTTTCTAACTCTCCTGTGAACAAACTCGTACTCACAACTTAGGTGTACGACCTTCATTCACAATGGGGGCTTAGTAGGGACGAACTATCGTGTTTTCCTAAAAAACGTGCGCTCGTGTTTCGTTCTTTACTATCTTTGTACGCTATCTTTTTCGTTTTGCTCATTTTGTTTTGTCTTGTTTGTGCAGGCATTCGTTGGCAAGGAGATAGAGACAAGTGAAAAAAATCCAAGCAAAAGTGGCAAGTCAATTTCTCAAAAATCATTCCTTTATTCATTCAAAGATCAAGAAGATTACATGGAGTGTTTTACAAAGGAAGCTATGCTCCGAGTTTCGCCTCTTGTAGGGTTGAGAGTTCTTCCCTCGCCTCATCAAGCTTGGCTTCCAGCTCGAGCACCCGCCGCTGGGCATCGCGCCCTTCCGCGGTGACCTCCGGCTGGGGGAGATCATCTCCCTCCCGAGAATGTGATTCGCTTAGGGGCTCCTTGTTTTCCTCCCAAGCATGTGCTCCGCTTGGGGCTCCCTGTCTTCTCCCCGAGCAAGCATTTCGCTCGGGGGTTTCACGCCTTCTTCTCAAGCAGGCGCTTCGCTCGAGGGCACATGGTCTTCTCCTTGATCCCAAACATCTGACATGCTTGGGGGCGCCATATCCTCCTCTCGGGGAATTTGGTCTTCTTGGGGAGTTGGTCCCTCCAAGTCTTGGAGCTCCACGGCTGGTTGGTTGTGGTAGGCCTCGGTGGCGATGTCTTCCGCCATCACAATGTCGGCGACGAGGGCAAGCTCTCTCTCCATTACATGGTCGAGGATTTCATCAGCCATTGCCCCAAAATCCATAACGCCCCTATGAGCTGTCACGCCTGCGTCAAGGGTTAGCTCAGACGTACGAAGCAAAGCAAAAAGAAGAAAGGGGGGAAATGGAGAAGAAGAATTACCTTTGTTGAGCTTCTCGCCATCGTCCTCGGTCTGGGCCCTGACTACAAGCTCGGACCTCTCTGCAGCAGTACGGCTGGCCTTCGCCATCGAAGGGTTGACTTCATCCATATTGACCGCTTCCAAAGTTGGCCCTAGCCGCCTTGGTGGTGCGCCCGGTGACATCCAGCGCTTCACAAAGAAGGGCGCCGGGTCTTCATCCCCTTCCTCAGGCTCTCCTGCCAAAGTGTCCGAAGTTGCCCACGCCAGTTTGGCCTGGAGGGCGATGATCTTCCCCTCCAGTTACTTGCGCTCGGAGTCCTTCGCCGCCTTTTCTCGTCTCACCTGCTTCGCGAGCTTGTGCAAGCATGTCATCAAATCTGGGTGTTGCTCGGTATACTCTTTCAGCCATTTCTTCAAATCCCTTACCTCCATTTTATCGGCGTACTCCAAATGTCGCTGAGGAGGGCTCTTGCTCGAAGTCGCTCGTCTCTTAGGGAGCCGGGTTGAGGGTGGGGGTGGCGCTTGCCGTTTGCCCCTCGCCTTCTTGGTCTTGGCGGCTAGGATGGCCCCCCCTTGGTCGCGCGACAATGGCTTGAGTTCGGCCACCGCGGCTTCAAGGGTAACATTCTCCTGTCAAAAGCAATGAAAGCATCAGAGGTGCTCAGGTGTCTTTCCTCGAGCATGGATCACGAAGTTACTTACTGCATCGCCCTGCTCGAGCACGTTTGTCGAGTTCGCTGACCAAGACAAGGAGGATATGGAGCGACTCTGCCAAGAAGCCCACGAAGTACGGGAAGCTCGGCGGCGGGTGCTCGACCTCGAGACCAAGCTTGATGAGGTGAAGCAGAAGCTTTCTGAGGTGCTCAGAGGAGCAAGGCCCGAAAGATAGTCCCCTTGTCTAGGTCTTGGTGTAAAAAAAATTTCTTTCTTCTTCTCTTTTGTATTTCCTGATGATGTGAATAAAGGACAATTCTTCCCCCCAAAGACTTGCCTTATGTCTTGTACCTTTGGTGTTTTTTGTATCTTTCTAGTGACCACCTGCAAACAACGAATGCAAGACAAACAGACGAAAGATAGACAAATAGAAGTATGAGTTAGAACGAAACATGGGCGACACAAGCGCGTTTTCTAGGAAAAACGTTAGTGCGGTAGTTCGTTCCTACTAAGCCCCCGCTGCGAATGAAGGTCGTACACCTAAGTTGCGAGCACGAGCTCGTTCGTAGGAGAGTTAGAAAAAATACACGTTGTTCCCCTGACCAAGTCACCAATATCTCTGAGTTGCGAGCATGGGATAGGACGGGAGAAGGAAACGCACAAGGCCTTAACTTCCTTAGTGTCTTGAACACATGCCCCTAAGTTGTGAGCATGGCCGTGGCGAGGAAGAACGCACGGTTGCCCGACAGAGTGCATGACGACTAAATACGCACGAATCGAGCTAAGACTCTGGACTAACCGAGAGGGTGTTTGTATGCGATCGTGGACATGCAGCGAAGAACTACTGCGAACGATAATCGGCTTATGGAGATTGAAGCCTCCGGCGGCGCGTTTAGTGATTTGGCACTGGTCGTGGCACTCTGTACGTTCGTACGCACGCTAGCCAAACCTTAGAAAAAGGAGGTTGAAGCGAATTGAGGCGAAAGTTCCTGCCTGGACGCGCTCATCCCATCACTAAGATCGAGAGGAAAAGAGTATGCCCTTGTGCGAGATGAGTCGGCTTACCAACGGGCAGTGACCTTGGGAGCATTCACAAAATCTTGGGGATAATGGACTTCGCGTGGGCGAAGGAACCGAATTTTTACAGGAAAAACCGCTGAGCAAGCGTAAAATGTAAAAGTAAATGCGAGCTTAGATAAAGAACTTGCGCAGCTGGTCGATATTCCAGGAGCTCGTGAGCACCCGACCATCTTCCGTTGCCAAGCGGACAGCCCCCGGGCGTGCCACCGAGACGACCGTGAACGGACCTTCCCATCTAGGGGAGAGCTTGTTGGCCTTTGACGTGTCCTGAATTCGACGTAGGACCGGTCGCCAACTTGCAAGATCCTCGGCCGAATCGATTTAGCCACGTGCCTACAAAGAGCTTGTAGGTAGATGGTGGATCGCAGCAATGCTCGCTCGCGTGTCTCTTCAGTGAGGTGGAGGTCGAGGAGACGTTCGAACTCTTGGTCGACGTTATCGACCAAGTGCACTCTTTGGGAACCCAGCACAATTTCGGCGAGTAGTATGGCCTCCGCACCATAGACAAGCTGGAAAGGGGTTTCTCCCGTAGCCTAGCTCGCCGTAGTCGAAATGACCAGAGGATGGAAGGGAGCTCGTCCACCCATGATTGGCCGTGCTGGGTGAGGTTTTTGAAAAGCCTCTTCTTGATCCCCTGAAGGATTTGGCCATTTGCTCGTTCGACCGCTCCGTTGCTCTACGGATGAGCTACAGAGGTGAAGCAGACCTTTGTCCCGATGTCCTTGTAGTAGGCTTGGAACAGTTCACTGGTGAACTGAGTGCCGTTATCCGTAATGAGGCGATTGGGACTCCAAAACGCGTCACCACGTTACTGCGGAAGAATCTCCTGGCTGCTTGAGCTGAAATAGTTGATACGGGTTCGGCCTCGATCCACTTAGTGAAAGTATTGACGGCCACGAGTAAGAATTTGCAACCTCTTCGACCACGGGGGAAAGGTCTGAGTATATCGACTCCCTAGGTCGAGAACAGCCATGAGAGTGGGATAGTTTCAAGCATGTACGCCGGCTGGTGTGTTTTGCGGGCATGGAACTGCATGCCCGGCAAGACGCCACAATCGCCCGAGCGTCGGGTAAGGCCGTTGGCCAATAATATCCCAACCGGAAGGCTTTGCTCACGGCGTCTGAAAGGCAGTGAGCTCCACACTCCCTCATGGATATCTCTAAGAAGAAATTGCCCTCTTCTTGAGATATGCACTTGGAGAGGACTCCTAGTGCCCCTTTGCGGTATAACACGCCCTCGTTCAACTTGTATGGAGAGGATCGCCTTATAAGCCGGGAGCGCTCGGCTTCTTCCTCGGGCAGTGTCCCATGGGTAAGATACTGAACGAATGGCGTCATTCAGTCTGCACCATGCTCGAGGAGGGAGACGTTACCGCACATCTCCGGTGCCTCCTCTATAGAGGGAATGGAGGGCTTGTACAGATGCTCGACTAGCGCCCCTGGTGGGGCGGGCATCTGGGAGGAACCGACCTTGTAGAGGTGGTCGGCCAGGGAATTGTCCTTCCTAGGGATGTAGAGTACTTTGAAATTTCTAAAGTACCACTCCATCTTCCTCACTTCAACCAAGTAAAGCGCCATTGAGTTATCGGAACACTGATACTCCTTATTAACTTGGTTGACGACCAACTGCGAATCACCTCTTCTGATTAGCATTTGTACTGGCGCTTTGCATGCTCATGCGGCCGGCGGAAGGCCTTCATACTCCGCCGCATTATTGGTCGCGGCGAAGTGTAATTGAATAACGTACTGGAGTTGATCCCCGGGAGAGAAGACCTGACGCCACCACTAGCGTTAAATAAGCTCGGACCCGTCGAAGTATATGGTCCAACGACCATCTTCAGATTTATCGAGCTCGGCAGCGTGCGGTGCCGGATTCGTCCATTCCGCTACAAAGTCTACCAGGATATGGGATTTGATCGCCGTGTGGGCCGAAAAGTGGACATCAAACTCGGCGAGCCCCATAGCCCACTTTGCTATCCGACCACCGGTGTCCTGATTTCTTAGGATCTCCCTAAGTGGAAGGTTGGTCGGAACGATGACTTTATAAGCTTGAAAGTAGTGGCACAGCTTTCTCGAAGCCATGAGCAGCGAGTACAAGAGCTTCTGGACCTCAGGGTACTGCTCCTTCGGTCTGTGCAAGACCTCGCTGACATAGTATATCGGTCGCTGCGCCCCGCCTCGTTCGACCGTCAATACCGCGCTTACGGCCTGGGGGGTCGTTGCAAGGTATAGCAGAAGCGCCTCTCCCGACCTTGGCGTGGCTAAGATAGGCGGGCTGGATAGGTATTGCTTTAGCTCCTCGAAGGAGCGATTGGCTTCTTCTGTCCATGCGAAGCCATCGTGCCTACGAAGCGCTTTGAAGAAAGGCATCCCACGCTCGCCTGACCGGGAAATAAAGCAACTCAGAGCCGCCATACGTCCGGTCAGGGCTTGGACCTCCTTCACGCAGCTGGGAGGCCGCATTCTTTCAATTGCTTCGATTTTTTTCGGGTTTGCTCCGATGCCTTGTGGCCCGATCATGTAGCCGAGCACTTTGCCCGCCCTCACTCCAAAGACACACTTTTCAGGATTAAGTTTTATTCAATGTCTATTGAGATTACAAAATGTTTTCTCAAGGTCGGACACATGACCCAAGGCAAGCCTACTTTTCACCACAATGTCATCTACATATACCTCCAGATTTCGGCCTATCTGATCTAGGAATATCTTCTACATTAGGCGCTGAAAGGTTGCTCCAGCGTTCCTCAGACCAAAAGACATGGTCATATAGCAGAACGTGCCGAACGGCGTAATGAAGGAAGTCTTCTCTTCATCTTCAGGGGATAGGCTGATCTGGTGGTAGCCCGAGTAGGCATCCATAAAGCTCATCACCTGGGACTCCGCTGTCGCGTCGATCAACTGGTCTATGCACGGCAACGGGAAATTATCTTTGGGACAAGCGGCGTTCAAGCCGGTGTGATCGACACACATGCGCCACTTGCCGCCTTTCTTCTTGACAATGATCGGGTTCACCAGCCATTCTGAATGCTTGACTTCCCGGATGAAGCCGGCCTTGAGGAGTTTGTCGAGTTCATCCCGGATAATTGCTTGCTTCTCCGGGGGAAAACGCCTGAGCTTCTGGCGCGCAGGCTTTTTATCAGGCCGAATAGCTAGCCTGTGCTCAATTACTTCCCTTGGGACTCCGGGCATGTCGGACGGTTCCCAAGCGAACACATCCGCGCTCTTCGAGAGAAATGTAATGAGCTCGAGTTCCTATTTGGGATCTAAGGAAGATCCCAAATGTAAGACTTTAATGAGGGTCCGCTACTTTCGTGAGACCGCCTTGGTTTCTCCTCCGGGTTGGAGGGCAACTTTTGGCTGGGAATTCATCGACCCTTGGTCGGGTGCGTGAAGCAATCGCCCGAGCCATGTCAAGCGACTTATCATCAAAGTTCAAGGCCGCCTTTTGGTCCCCCCTAATGGCGATGACACCTTTTGGGCTGAAAACCTTTAGACACTGATAAGCATGATGCCTAGCGGCCATGAACTTAGAGAGAGCCGACCTACCGTGGATGGCATTGTAGGCCGACTCAAAGTCGACGACCTCGAACGTGATCATCTCGGTTCGGAAGTTGCTTGGGTTCCCGAATGTGACGTGCAAAACGATCTGGCTAAGGGGCTCAACCGAAGTGCCCGAAACGATCCCGAAGAATGGGACCGCTATACTCTTGATCTTGGACTGAGGAACTTGCATCTCGTCTAGGACCTTAGCGGATATGAGATCTAGGGAGCTTCCGCTGTCGACGAGAACCCGCCCCACCAGCGTTGCTGATCGTCGGGCTCACGACCAACGGGAGCTTATGAGGCTTGGTCATTCCAAGGGGACAATCATCCTTAGAGAAAGTAATAGACAGCTCGGACCACCTGAGCTGCTGCACGGGGGGCTTGCCCTGGGCTTTGTGGTATACCTCCCGCTCTGCCTTCTTCAGATCCCTGCAGGACTTATATGCCGAGGAGCCCCCGAATATAACCGCTATGTGGTTATGGGGCTCCTGGTATTCCATGTTATCGTCCTCATCCGCTGGACCCTTGCCCTTGCTGCTCTCCCCTTTTCCTAGGAGCGTAGGCATGGGGCCCTTGCCGTTTGTAGAACTTCTCAAGGCGGAACACCCAGGTTCAACAATTGCGAAGGTCGTGCCCGTATGCCCAATGAAGTGGGCAAAAGCGGTCATCTGAAGGCGCACCTCGACTCCATAACCTTGGTCGTTCTTGCCGAGGTGGTCGGCTCCTACCTCCCTCGGGCTGCTGGGCTGGCAGAACCCACGGCGGGTGGTGCTCAATGGCCGCCACCACGCCCGACGCGGACGACCTCTTCTTCTTCTTAATCTTCTTCTCCACGGAGCCCGGATATTTCTTGCTCATGGAGCCTTCCAGGCCTGGCTGGGGTGGCAACTTGCCCTCGTCCAGCATCTTTTTCCATTGGACCGCCTCATCGACATTCACATAACGGTCGGCCATATGAAACAGCTCGTTGGCCGTCAGATCTGGGTGAATCTCTAGATCCTGCGTGAAGCGGATGTCCCGAACTCCGAACTTGAAAGTCCGGACGACCGCTTCATCCGAAATGCTCGGAATGGAATTCCTCACCTTGATGAACCTTTGGACGAAGTGCCTCAAGGATTATTTTTCGGTCTGGATTAGGCGCTCAAGGTCGCACTCCTTACCCAGGCGAGTGTAGCAGCTCTGGAAATTCACCTGGAGCGCTTCACTGAGTTGCCTCCTCGAGCGGATTGACCCCTCCTTCTGGTTGAAGAGCCACATCCTAGCGGAACTGTCTAGGACCGTGGGGAGGAAGTTAGCCATAACTCTCTCATCCCCTCCAGCTGCCAGAATAGCGGTGGAGTAGACTGAGAGGAACTCATCTGGATTTTGAGTTCCGTTGAACCTCTCGATGTGATCGGGCTTGAACTTGCCCGGCCACGGGACGTCATGGAGGGATGCTGAGAAGGCTCGGCACCCAAATGCCGGGCTGTCATGATGACCCCTCCGGGCGTGGTGACCATGGCGGTCACCGTCGCGATGGTCCCCTATGCGTGGACCAAGGCGAGAGAACACTCCTCCATATCGGCGCAGCGAAGACCGTCCCGAGGTAGAACACTCGGTATGCTCGTAACCGGACCAAGCGTGCCCTCGATCCTGCGAGGCCGTCCGGGACCCACTCCGAACGTCCTCACGGCACCGATCATGCTTCCCACGGCCCTCCCGAGCAGGACTTCGGGGGACGCCGTGATGGTAGTGAACAGGGGAATGATGTTTATCGTCCCGGGAAACACTCCGGGCCTCTTCAGCGCCAAGGGATCCTGAAAGTCTCATGTCGGCAGCGAGTTTTCGATTCTCGGCCACGACCGCCCATGGCTTCGAGTCCGCTGGACCGGGAAGTTCGGAAGTTCGCGACTGACCGTCGCCATGGCCCGCAGCCGCTCGGCGCTCTGGGGAGCGGGAGGGGGTGATCTTGGCTGGCGATCGCGCACATGCTCCGGAGAGCGGTGCTCACGAGGATTTTCACGAGCCGAGTCTTCAGCCCTGACGTCCGCCTTTCCGTGAGTTTGGTGGTAGATGCTCGCCAGGGTCCTGTCCAGGGACGCCTCCGAACGATTCTTGACCGCCTCGTATTGATGATGACAAACAGCCCCCGAGGATTCGACCTCGGGATCTTCTTCCCTTCCCGCCATATTGACATTGCGGGAGTACTGGGACCGTGAGGGCAACATCATGGTGTCCCCGTGCGACGCGGTCTCATGACTGGGCTCAGGATGGTCAGGAATGTCCAGAACGTTGTAGAGATCGTCATGTTCCTCCTCACCAGTGAGGGAATTACGCTGCGAGCAGAAGAAACGCTCTTGCACTGCAGCCGCTGGGGAAAGACTCCCAGACTCGGTGTGGCCCTCTGGGTCAGCCACACCAGCTACGCCTTCATCGGCGTAGTACACGTCATCATCCTCAACGTAGTCGAAGACGTAGAGGTCTTGACCATCCTGAGAATTCGGCATCCTCAGGGATTCTTCGCGAAAGGACTCAGTCGATCCCCACGGATGGCGCCAGCTGTCGACGATTCGGGAACGGATCCTTCGCCGAGCTTACTTGTTGAATGAGGGATCAACCAGGGCCCCTTTTCCGCAAAGGGTTTAGCATCCGAAGGCCTGCCGAGTTAGGAGGATGGTCGGATGGTTCAAAACGAGACAACAGACAAGAGTCTTTTTATCCTGGTTCGGGCCTCTCGCGAAGGAGATAACGACCCTACGTCCAGTGGCTTCACAACTGTTGAAGAATGGTTTACAGGGTGCTTGCTCGGGAATGTCAAGCCTTCTCTCTTCTCTCCACTTCTTACAGATACGCTTGGGTGTTTTTCTTTGTATAGTCTCTTCTCTAGAGGATCATCCTCTCCATAAACGTTACATACAACGGGGTATTTATAGGCGATTACAGTCTTACATCATTTATAACTAAATGACATGCCAATACTGTGCCCAGACGTGAGTGTAACTACTGCTCTTGCTTTTCGCCATGCCGTGACGTGGGCGTAGTGGGCTTAGAACGTGGTCGTACGGTCCTTCGAGCCGCCGAGTGATTAATGCCACGTCGTCTTCGTGGGCCGTGCCCGACCTACCGATCATGCCCGAGATTTTCCTTCAGCCTTGGTCATCCGTCGCACCCCTCTGACCAGGCACGCTCGGGAAATAGAGGCACATGCTCGGGGATGAGCTTGATCGTGGTCGGGGCAGATCCATAGGTCGATTGGCCCGAAGGTCTTCCTTGGGGACATAGTCCAAGGGTAAGCATAGTCAGCCGTTGATCGACCGCCGAGGTACGATGGTCTTCATGGGAGTTACCCAATCCTCGGCATCGTCCTTTGGAACTTGATGCCCGTGCTCAAGCTCCTTGCCCTTTGGAGTGCCGAACATTTCGGTAACTTGCTTCTCCACCCAGGCCGTGCCCGGGGCTGCATTCGACCAACACAAGCGTTAGTACGAGCAAAATTATGTACAAAGAGCAGAAGTTACTCATGCAATATCAGAAGCTTACCAGAGTCAGCATCTCGGGTGAAGTCTTACCACCCCGAGATCTCAAAGAAGGGATGCTCCCTCCCCTTCAACGGAGATACCTAGTTCCTAAGGTAGTCCCGAGCAACATCTCGACCAGTGAGCCCTATGTTGGTAAGCTCATTGATCGTCATCAGCGTCCGCTTCTCCTCAGCTTGCACCGGGGGGGCGTGGGGTGTCGATCTCTGGAGCCGCCGCTTCGATGTAGCAGAGAGAGCTTCCCTTCGCCTTCTTCAAGTAAAACCAAAAATTGGCCTAGCCCGACACCGAGTCCTTGAGCGTGAAGCTCGGTTAATTGTAAGGTCGGTTGGACCGAAGGCGAAAATAGATGCAACCGGTGGGGGAAGTCCCACCGGTGCGAAACAAGGAATAAAAATGAAAGAAAAGACTCACCGTGGGCATGTTGCCCATGTATCCCTCGCAAAGATGCGAGAAGATGGCCAGAACAAGGATGGAATTAGGGTTAGGATTAGAAATCTCGCACTCACATTGAGCAAGCACGGATTCAAGAAATTCGTTTTCGGGCATTCTCAGCCCGTTGATGGTGTAGAGATCGTAGGGAACGACCTCTCCTTCCCACGGCGTCGGAGCGTCCTCGCCGTCGGGAGCTTGCCAGGACCCCGCTTCAAGAAAGCCAAGATCATCGAGCATTTGAAGCCTCTCCTTGTTGATTTTGCTCACCCCAAACTTCACCATGGGATCGGTGGAGGAAAAAGGTGCAAGAGTGGGAAAGTTCGGGACTTAGGGAATCTGAGGGCTTGATCGCGAGATGCGGGTGAAGAGTTTCTCATCACTGTTTCCGCCTTATATATAGAGACGAAAAAGACGAACGGATACGACCGTTCGGATGCCAAGTCACTCCCGCATGTTCATGAACCGATGCGCGGAGGCGCAATCTTCAAAATTATCCAATAAAAGCGTGGTTCCCAAAAAACTGTCCAAACCGCCCCCGCGAGGCTTCGCAAAGAAGAAACCACCGCGACCTTTGATGCTTTCTTACCCGAGTTTCTTTTGGTCGGAGGCCGAGCTGGTAGCTCGACTCTCGTCGATCATGATCGTCCGTGAGCGGACGTTGCTCGGATACTGCAGTAGTGCTTCACTGCAAGATTCCAATCCCTCCTTTAAGTCTATAGGCTCAAGGGGAAGGCTCCCGCCAAGTAGTTTTCCACTTGAGCCTCGGGGGCTAGCTGTCGGGGATTGATTAATTTTCTATAAGGACTATTATACTCCGACAGTCGGTTTAGGCCGACCATGCATACCCTTGGACAGAGTCCCCAAGGAGGATCCTCAGATAGTTCAGTTGGTGGGTCTGCCTTGACCATGCCCAAGCTCGTCCCCGAGCATGTGTCATAAATCCCCAAGCATACTTGCTCGGGAGTGCGCAGCGGTCGGTTAAAGCTGAGGGGGATTCCCAAGCATGAGATCTTGCTTGGCCCATAATGACGACGTGGCGATAATTGTGCCGCGGTCTAAGACCATCACGCCACGATCTGGGAACATTATGCCCACGACGGGACGTGGCGAAAATTAAGGATGCGATTGCGACCACGGTTCATCTTGATAATAGTGCATTATTAATTGCCGATTACTTCGATCATCTATCAGAGCCCCCCGCAGATCGGTAGAGAAAAAAAAGAACACACGGTCACACTGTCACTCTAGAGCCACTCTGTAAGAATTTCACAAGCAATAGAAAGATCACTGGACGTAGAATTGTTATCTTCATCGTGAGAGGCCCGAACCAGTATAAATCCTTTGTCCATTGTCTTCCGAGCATCACATTCTAAGAGCATTCTTCGGACGTAAACCCTTCACGAGAAAGGGGATTTAGTTGATCCCATATTCAACAAGTAAGCTCGATGAAGACCTGTTTCCCAAATATCGATAAAATATTTTAAAAAAGATTCACTACCTTAGGATTTGTGCAATTCAGCCTAAAAAAACACATAGATGACCTACTCGTCGAATCCTGAATTACCGAAGTGTAGCTTCGCATTGTTTAGAAACTACCTACAGAAGTAGTAGTAGGAGGAACAGAGAACGAAGCAGAGTCTGTGACTTGACAACTCAGGATGCAGTTTGAAACCTATGCATGGCGCATCGATCGGCAGGCAGGGCAGGCCGTGGACCCAACAGCGCACCCCCACCGCGCTGAGTATAAAGCCGACCAACGCTGTCGAGCAGTCAATAGAAAAATGCCCGGTGTGCCAGCGCGAGGGAACACAAGGATGGCACTGCAGCACTGCACTGCATGCCATGCCACCACCGTTTGGTTTGGCACAAGCTCTCTCCTCCATTGACATCGCCTAAAGCGACGCGACCCAGCCGTGCAGAGAGCGAGCTCCAGCCTACTGCGGCTAGGCAGGCACGGGCTACACCCGCGCTGGCGGCCCGCTGTCCCTAGGCGAGCCAGCCGAACCAACGGGAGCAAAAGGCGCAAGCCACGTTTTGTCCGAGCCTGCCGTGCCGAGCCGCGCCCGCGCGAGGAGGCGAGGCCGCCGCTGTGCTGCGTGATTGTGTCCGCGCAGGCGTGTGCCGCGCGCGGCTTTTTGGCTGGTGCGTGTGCCAACCCCGGCCCACGCCTCCCGCGCGCGCGGTTATTTCCCCCTACCTTTCTCGTGCCGCGCGCGCTGCCCGAGGGCGACCGAATGATTGTATGCCGTGCAGGCTGCCGCCGCGCGGCCGCGGCCGTGCCTGGCTCGGCACGCCCGCTCCCTGAGGCCGAAATGTGCGCCCGTCCGCCCGTCGATTCGATGCCTCGGGCTAGCCGTAGCCGCGCGCTAGCTCGGCCCGGCCGGGACGCGCGGGTATTTGGCCATTCGGCCGGCTGGGTTACGGTTCTCGAGCTACTCGATGGATGCATGGATGGGTGGAAAGGGTGCTCGCGAAAGTTTGGCCGGGGAGAAAGTTCGCTTGTGTTAGTCCTTTTCACGCTTCCTTTCCCTCCTCTTTTTGTCTGAGTTCGTATGTGTTGCATCATCGCGTCGTTTGCATGTGCAGTTGATGAGGCTCCTGAGGTTGTCGAGTTTTGGTTCAGCAAGTTTAGCCAGACGCACCCAACACAATCAACTTCCTAGATCCGCCACTAAATCTACTAGACCGCTTTGCATATGTGTGTACTCCATTTCTTCTGAATATGCAGCAAAGTGCTTGGTTTAATTAGTTTACACACCTTTAACCGCTAATAAAGGAAGATTGCGTGTGTATAGTTTTGCGTTTGTGGGCAGTGAGATGGACGGATGGATGGATCACATCGTATCGTGGATGTGAATTGGAGATGATGATGGCACCACCAAGGTTATTTCATCCACCACTGAAATGGGCCCCGCGTGCACTTGATATCATCACCACGCCATTATGACGTGAGTACCATGCGCTTTTTCCTTGCTCCGCTCCCCCGGAACAAAATTTCCTAGAAAGCATCCTCCTTTTCTCGGCCAAAAAAGGAGGAACACAAGAAAAATTTATGCTCGTAGGGTGTAGTAGTAGTTCTTTTTAGAAGATTTACTTGAGCCGTGCACCGGCTAGATAGGCAAACTCATGTGTTGCAATCATAATACTGATAAGTATTAATCGAGCACAAAATTTTATATGCTGTTCCAATTGTTCTTAATATGTGATCTACAATTGCAAAGTGATCTCTTATTTATATGCTACAGTATTTTTTAAACCTTCACTTATTTGCCAATGCTGTCAACCCTGTTAGTTTTTTTTCTATTATCTTTTTCTAAATATGCATATTACCCTCCTTTTCTTTATCTTCTTTATTTCTTCTTCATTGTTTTCTTTTCTTTTCTTCCCCTTCTCTCTCTCTCTTTGCCCAGTGCCACCTCCTTCCTCCTCTCCTCCCTAGTCCCCACCTTTTCCTTGCACAAATTGAGCCGCAAGCCGCAACCAACCTAGTCACATCCCTGTCCAGCTGAGCTCGCGCTCGCTCCTCCTGGATCTAGCTGCCACAGAGCTCACTCTGCTCGGATCCGGTGCCATCGAGTTAGCCCCACCCGGTCCGATTGCTACCAAGCTCACCTAGACTAGCGATCTGCCAGATCTGGTTGTTGCCGTCGTGACATCTCCGTCCTCCTTGTCATCATCAACTAGTTGATGCCATGGATGAAATTTGTGATCTTTCACCCTTAGTCGCATACAGCAATGTCGTGCTACTCCATTGCCGTTATATTTCCAGCCTCGAGGCGCCGTCGCACCGCCTCCATCACCGCCGCCTCACTTTGCAATTGCTTGGAGAAAGAAGGAGACAAGGCAGGGCAAAATGATATTTACATAGCTACCTCATGGCTTGACTAGTTAATAGTGGCAAATAAGGAAATGTTTCGAAAATATGATGGCATATAAGGGGGAGACACTTTATGATGGCAGATCAGGGATCCAAAACAATTACAATGGCATATAAAAAATCCCTAACTAGTATCTATTTGGCAGTGTGTTGCTAATTTAAGAGCATGTTTAATACTCCTACTTCACTTGCTTAAGCTTAGAAAGGGTATAAGCTCGACCATATGCTTTGCAATATACATTTAGGCAAAATCTTAATTTGGTCATGAAAAAAGTAATGTTACACTATTTATACAGTTAAGTTATTGGTTCTAACTAGGAACCACTTTTTGGTGGGATAGTGAGTTGTGGATGTATAACTCTACTCACAAGGATTCAAATCCTGGTGTTCACATTTATGCACACACAAGTGTACCTTCAATTGACATCGTGGACTAATCCTCTTTCTAAGTGTGTGTTAAGGGAGCACATTTGCATGTGTGTGGTGTGCGTGCATGGTGAGGTGTGCATCTTTCTTATAATCATAAAAAAAGCTATTAGTTCTAACTTAGCCACAATGTGATATTTAAATTGCCCATGTGAAAATCAAAAGAATAAATTTATCACAATAAAACATTCATTCTAATTAAAATTAGCAGATTTCAGAGAGAGGTGCGGTCCAAATTGCATCTTATAGAAATCGTAAGCTAACTATGTTTCTTGAGTATAATAAGCATACTCCTTGAGGGCGGTGTTCTCATTTTTCTCCTCTTTCAAATTAATGACAGAGCTTCTGCCCTTAGCTTCAGTGGGAAAAAACATATAAGATTGCAAGCCTAGCTGTGAACAACTAGCTAGCAGTATATATTTTGCCAATATCGTGGCCATTCACCATTGCACGTAATCTTTTCTCAATCACAAAATATGCCTCGATGCTTGGGGGTACTATGTATATATACAAAGAATAAGCACGATTCTTTCCTTTTCTTCTATGTGGGATCTCACTTTGCTTGAGATATCCACGTATATTATGACAATTGTGTTACAGACCCATGTAATGAAATGCTGCTCGTGAGTCGACAATAGTACACACTATTTGTAGGAGTCTATTTGAGGGTATCTGTCTTTGAACAGCGGAGTTCCTTCCTTTGGTTTGGACCAAGGGTACTTCATGGTTGGATCCCTTGGGAACTTCCTGAAGTTGATGAATGGTGCCCAGAACATCATCCTGCAAAACCAGCAGACATATGCTGATATACGTGCATGCATGAATTTGATTTCAGTTGATGCTGTTAGCAACACTGCACAATAAGTAATTGTACTTGATCTCAGCCGTCCATTTTTAGATCGAACGGTACAGATTTTTTCAGATCCAATAGTACAAATTCACGTTGATTGTTGCTACAGTAAACCACCAAGTAAATCATATAGTAGCACACGATTTGAGCTGTTGATCTAGAATCCCGTGGTGCTGTTACAACTGCAACTTATGCGGTTACAATAGCAACCGCACAGGATCCCTGTTGAGAGACTAGATGTCTAGTGCCATTAAGCCATTCACAACAGGATGTATATTGATAAGAGGATGCCATGAATGTATAGTTTCTTGACTACTCCTTTCGTGCAAGTTTATAAGATTTATTTTTTAATTATCTTATCTATAAATATAAGGCGTATTTCATATTCTTATAAAAAATTAGTGTGATATTTTGTCTATACCCTTAATAAATTTTCATCTTTACTTTATATTCTCTCTATATATGCATTGAATTAATATATTGCTTTGTGATAATAATTATGGATAATCTAGTTATTTTTAATATCATTTTGGTCTATATGCTAAGAAAAAATACATTGTAAACTTAAACGGATGGAGTAATTGGCCCAGGTGACAAGCAAAATATCACGAGCAAATCTTACTAGGCCTACCCAGACTCGATCTGTGTGACGTTTAAGCAGCCCACCAAGATACCTTGAAAAGAATTTGGGCTTCGCCTAGGTAGCCCGACTCAAGGTTATTTGGTTTTAAATCCGCTACCAAAGACTAGCTCCATTCGAAGATCACCGCAGGATTATTCCAAAGATCAATTCGTTCGAGGGCTCAATCCCTAGTCCTCTTCTGTTTTCTATTGGTCCTTTCAGAGACATCCGATAAAATTGGAATGGTTGGACAAGGATAATTTACGCTTTCTTTGTCAAAAATAGTGTTGGATTATTTGGGCCTAGCCCACTTAATTGAGACAAATAAATTCTAGAAAATCTCAAAAGCCCACTCATGAGGAGGCATATGTGCAAACATTAGTCCCATATTGCTTGTGGAGGTGGAGGATGACCAACTTATAAGGGAGAGTTCTCTCCACCTTCCTAGAAGCATGACAAGGAGAAGAAGAGAAACACATGCGCCTTCGCCTTGCCTCGCCGAGGCAGGGGGGGGCGGAGGCGACGGGCCTTGCACTGTGTTAATGGTCCGTCGAAATCCGGTCGAGCCTTGCGCAGACGTGGCCTCCTTTTGCGCTTTATTCTTTTGCTACTCGAGAATCGTGGCGGTTGTAATATGAGATAAGGATATCAGTAACCAAGTCCGTTCGTGGCATTTTAGTCACGTTCGGTCCGGATTATCGAGCTATCCTATATACACTGCGCCCTGCCACTCGTGTAGATATGCAGAACACATTAAGTTAGGGTTTTGCCACCTCTCGCTGCTGCGCCGCCATCGTAGCCTTTTCCATCCCGAGTGTCGATGTGCATCAGCGATCGGGAGAGCAGGTCTCCAGAACCCTTCGTCTTTGAGATCCTGCATCGGGAGAGGGCGAATAAGGTTTTTGGGAAGCGCTTCGTGCGACTGCTCAAGATCTTCACCACGGCTTGTCTTCCTGCTCCTGCTGCTGGACGTCGTCGTAGCCAGCGGCTCTTGCGACGCGCCATCGCCAACATCGATCACGTCAACACCGCAACTACACCATCTACATCGTCTGCATCTTCTTCTTCTGTTCAGTACGTTCGATCTGTCCTAATCTCGTAGTTAATCATGTTTATCAAGATGATCATGATATTCGTGTTATCTAATATGTTAGAGAGATACATGCTAGTTTTTGTGATGCTGTTCATGATTTATATTCGGAATTTAATCTGAAAACTGTCTAATTATTCAACAAATAGTTGTCCTTTTAAACATAGAAATAGTCAAAATTTTGAAACTTTAAGCTGTCAATATCTTTTTAAATATTTAAATTAGATATATAAAAATTATATGGGTAGATTTGTCTCAAAAATATTTTTATAATATTATAATTTTAGTGGGTTTATAAATATATTATAATAGCAATTAAAGATCAAACCTATGTTTTAAAGATTATATCGACGTCTAAAAAATAACTTTACCAGAGGGAGTACCGCCTTGCTAGATTCTCAGTTGAACTTAAATGCCAACCCCTAAACAGATTGCAGTATTACCGAATGTTGTACGCGATGACCTCGACCGGAATGTTATATCTTGACTCTAGATGCTTGACTGAAACACAATACTCTCACAACAGTTCACTACTCGAACCTTTTATATATGGGGACATATCCAGTGCAATCAGCACTTTGATGCAATCACTGTGCAATCCAATTAAGAAAAGTTTCAAAAAATTCTGAAAAAAATCGTGGATGTACATCTTATCTTATCCCATCTATATATAAAATTTCATGATCAAATTCGTCCTGTGCTTGAAGTTACAAAAAAGACAAATTTAAGGTGCATCTGAACTATTCAAGTTTGTCAGAAATTTGTCTTTTTTATTACACTTAACATAGGACGAATTTGATCATGAAATTTTATACGTAGATGGGGTAAGATGAGATGTACATCCACGATTTTTTTCAGAATTTTTGAAACTTTTCTAATGGATTTACGATCATTATAAAGTGCTGATTGTATATGTCCCCTATATATATATATATATATATATAAAAGCACTAAATGTTAAGAGGCAACTCACGCGGGGTAGAAGAGGTAGGTGAACATGAACTGCAGGTACGTCTCGACGAAGTTGCGCTTGTACCACCTCAGCCTCATCCAGTTCATGATAATCGGCTGCACACCACCACCGGAACACATTAAACCATCCTCCAGATTTATTAACTTTCAAGCACTTGAAACTTAATTGGGAAACCAAGAACAGCTATAACTAGCGCTCACGGGGCAAACGAGGAAGTACACGAAAGCGATCGCCGCCACCGGCGGCAGAATCGCCAGGATGTCGATGTCCTCCTCGCCGGTCACGGCCAGCGCAGCCGGGGCCTCAGCCTGCACGGACGCAAACAAGAAAAATCCGCTGCAGCGCGATCATTCGTGCATGCCCATCTGTGCTGTAAATGGTGCAGGATTGGAGTTAAGGATGTCCATACTGCTGCCCAGATGGCGCCGCACTGCAACACCGAGGCCATCTTCGGCAGCTGCGAGCTCCGAGCGGTAGGCGCAGGCTACGCGTGCACACCAAGCAAGAAAGAACATTGATCAGACGTCACAGATGGCAAGAATTGGAGGCAAGATACTTGGAGGCAAGTGTGATGCTGAGGTTGAGACCTTGTCATGGAGGAGGCAGAGGAGCCTGAACTTGGAGATGGCTGGGTCATGAGGCGACGAGGGGAAGGGTGCTTGCCTTCTGGGTTGGAGCAGAGGGGCAGGCCGCGAGGCGGCAGGGGGGAGGAAGCGCCATGACGCGGTGGTGTCCATTGGGGTAAAGCTTGGTTTGCGCGGCAGGTGGTCGTCGTGGGCCGTGGCGCCTTATCTGGATAGAGGCACGCCCACCTCTCTTGACAGTTGAGAAGATGGAACTCTCTACTTATTTGGCCTTTCCTTTTTTAAAATGAAAATAGTTTTATAATGAAAAATTACAAAATGGTTCCTTCTTCACTGCGAACCAGGAGGTGACATCTAGCCCTTTCACGTTACAGTACCGCGGGAAGATGTCAAGCTACAGTGGATGGTATTTTTGGAGGAAAAAAAGAGAGGAGGGAACCAAATAAGCGGGCAATTCAAGAACTTGGCCTACATGAATGGTTGGATTGGGATCCAGTGGATGGAGCTCGTCCATCTCGTTCCATTGAGTCCGTCCATTTGTAATGCAAATCCTCCAATCTAAGGTTCATAAATTCGACAGATGAATACTGTTCCAAACACGGCCAGGTCTAGTTGGCACACTTTGTAAAACATATTGGTGCATCGTGTCGATGCCTCAACAAAAGTGCATTACAACCACTTGGACTGAGATCATTTGATAAAGTTGCCGGTGCGAGTTGAACGCAGACTGACGAGCCAAGATAAGGAGGATAGAGTTTACAGTTGGATTGCAACTTAAATAGTTGTCGATCATGAGAACCGTTCGATTGAAACAACCATCATTATCATGTTGCTATATTATTTTTCAAACAGTGCTACGATGAATTGAATTATTTCTTTTTAATTCAATGGTTAATTTATATCGACTAAAGTTACTGGTATCACCGTTGTATTGGATCTCTCCGAACGGGAGCGTGAGGAGATATGATGGAGCAGTACAAGGGCAGACGGAAAAAAGAGGCAACTTTTGTCCAAGTGGATGTGTCGAGCGTGGAGCTCAGGGTCAGAGGCTGCCGCTGCCGCAGCTAGCAGCGCAACAATCACCGACGGGAGGCGCTGCTGGCCATAATCAAGGCGAGCCTGATTGACAGACAGCTCCAGGCCGGCGGTCTGCAGGAGCGGTGTGATCAAGGACGTACTGGCAGCACAACGAGTAGGGCATCCCATGACCCATATTCGTTCTCTAATTCCGTTTTTTTTACCTCGTTATTCGGGCCGGCCGATCCAGCCCAACTCCCGATCCGACGGAGAGATGGCCGTGGTTCGAAGCATTTCGTAGCAGCAATACTTTCGTAAGTCCTACCAACCTATTCACGTCTTAATCACCGGGTTCCTTGCGTAGAAATCATCACTTTTTAAGTTTTATAATATTTTTTTTACAAATTTAGCTCTATTGTAAATGTAATAGTAAAAATAACATCAATCCGGAACATAAAAACGTGATTTGCCAAAAAAAATTACATACGAATCAGAAAAGTGATTATTTCCCTTGCATGGCTGTCTTTGCAGGTCATGGGTCAATGCCGCGTGACGGCGGAGAATTTTCACTCTCGGGCGATGCCTTCTGCCTATGGATGGCAATCGAATACGGTAGGTACGGGTAGTACTTATCTATATCTATACCTACGAACCAAAATCTCCCTTATGGGTATACCTACATGAAGAAGTCATGAAAAAAATCTCGCCCATATCCGTCGCCAGTACGATACCAGCGGGTATACCCATTTACCCCTTATCAACAATTTTTCCAACCAAATAGTACTAGGAGCTAATAAGCTATGGTACTAATACAATCTTTTTGATGAAGTTATGGGTATTAGCAACATTCTATGGATTAAAGAATGATTATCAATGATTCAAAATTTTAAATGTACATAAGAATAAGAATTAAAATAATACATGCAGACAAATAATACATAAATGATCAAGTTCAACAATTACTGAAATGAGGTACCATAAATTGGGGATCAGGGGGCCAATCAGGCGCTGTTCTAGCAAATATGTTAATAGGAGGTGTAATGTGTCGGCGGAGCAGATGCAGTGTGAAGCTCCCCTATACTCATACTCGTTTACCCGTCAGGTAGAGTTTATCCCCTATAAACATACCCGCGGGTAATAAAAGAGAAACATACCCACCTCTACAAAAATAAAAAACAAAAAGAACATAAATGGCACAGTGCCCTTATAAGACTTATATAAATTCACCGGAGTGTGATAATGATTCAAAATTTTTATGAGACCTTAAGAATTTCCCTATCACCCTTTTTTAAAATTTTAAAAAATTCTAAACCTTATTTGATTACTAAAGCAAATCTAGGTATTGTCATCGTGTTTTTATCAA